>JAAAWM010012132.1:0-185040 GCA_036873465.1 Thinopyrum obtusiflorum | reverse complement strand
GCGGCGATGGGCGACGGGGGCGATGGCGGTGACGGCGACGATGGGTGGCGAGGGCGACGGCGGTGACGGTAACACCAACCGGTACTAAATGTTTGGGTGTGTTTTGGTTTTTTTTACTTTAATTTTGTGTTTTCAATTTAATTTAGTGATTGTTTTACATTATAAAGAGTTGTTAAATCATTAGGTGAATGTACCGCAGATTAGTTTGACTGGATGCGTGGATCCTAGCTAAGTCATCAAGTATATGTCATATCCATATTATATATACTTGATCACCTAATTAAGTGATCGAGGTAATATGGATATGGCATATACTTGATCACTTAGCTAGAATCCATCCAGTTGAAACTAATATGCAGTTTCTTTCATAAATGATATAATAACTCATCATCATCATCATATTAA
The DNA here is from genome assembly GCA_036873465.1 of Thinopyrum obtusiflorum. Taxonomy (NCBI): domain Eukaryota; kingdom Viridiplantae; phylum Streptophyta; class Magnoliopsida; order Poales; family Poaceae; genus Thinopyrum; species Thinopyrum obtusiflorum. The sequence goes on along the minus strand of JAAAWM010012132.1, from coordinate 184,635 downwards.
TATAAAAACTCTTACATCATATATATCATCACCAACGGTTTTCATAGCAAAGATATCATCGAGTTCAACATGGTAATGATATTATAAGCGTTCATAACACCACAAAAGCAAATCACTCTTTGAGATTAAGTTCAGGACGAAGAACACGGACATGAGAGGACAAGTACTAAGAGCATGAACTAGCTAAGTAGTCACTCCTGTTGCTCCCTCTCAGGTAAAATAGCATAGAACATGTATAGCTTTGCTGATTCATCATATTGGAGAATGTAGATGAACCTGTCTCCTAATCATGGGTTGCGCTTCTGATTGCTGCCCCCTAGTACTTCTCTGTGATCGTTCACAATTTTGCTCCAGTCTTTTACTATTAAGCATTCCTCGCTATTAGAAATCCTGAATGCACTAAAGTACATTGTAGGATATCTTGGCCATAAGCTAACAATATTCATGGTACCTTTAGTCTCGATCCAATCAGGCACAACATTCATCGGGAGTCCCTGTTGAAGAACATCGTATAGTAACATACTTAGCAATGAAGTTTAGCTTAAAAAATAATGTATGCAAAAGATGCACTGAGGAGAAATAGTAGAAATCTTACCATCTTTCCTAAATATATGTGACCGTAGTTCAGTACGAACATTATTGGTCGCACGTTTTGAGTACTAACATTTCTAAGTGCAGGAAAGAAATTTGTCTTGACAGCATCAAGATCCTCAAGCCATGAAACATAATGACTTGTCTCCTCGCAGTTTAGTTCAGCCCCGGGACAGTGGACGGTCCTGTCTACCAAGCGCCGGACATGTTTGCTTGATTGGAAGTAAGCTGTCAATATAAATTGAGATCTATTAATTATTCAACTAGTTCTAATAATCTCATATCGAAGACATAAAAATGGTTGAGAAACTCACATAATGGTAGAACTGGAGGCGTCTGCACATCGACCCAAATGTCTCTATTACCTTCAATATCATCTTCCGGACGAATACCAAAGGTGATAAGCATATCAGGCTCAAATGCATAAGCCTTGCATAGTGCTTGCCAAGTTTTGCATTCAAAATAGGTGTATGTGTCTGCATTGTATAATTTGATGTTGAAGGTATAACCATGCTCGGTCTTCAAGTAAACTCTTTTTACCTCCATAGTTTCGTTAGGACTGAAACCTATCTTATCCAAGACAAAAATTCTTGCATGGCAGGGGATACGCTAGTAGAATAGTGAAAAATTAAAATTAAAAGTTGAAGCAAATGAAGCATAAGTCATGCTTAATTACGAAAAAAGACATGTTGTTGTGACTCACTGTATCCACTTCGAAGTTCTCATCCAGCTTGATGCTGAAAGCGTCTATCGTCAACTAGAAAATTTCTGCCGCACAGGCCGTGCTGGTCTTTGCAGTATTCGCACATAATGAAATTGTGTTCGTCGTCAGACGAGATTCCTATGTTCATAGGTGAAACATTAAACACTTATTAGTTCTATTAATTCAACTAATTATGTTAATTCAACTAGTTCAACTAATTAATTGAACTAATTCAACTAAGCACTTACGAAAAATATACCTAATTAATTGAACTAATTCAACTAACTAGTTCAACTAATTAATTCAACTAATTCAACTAAACTAGTTCTATTAATTTTCTTACTAAAAATAAGGTAGCTAGTTCTATATAATAAAATGTTAATTAGATAATGAAATCTCATATAACTAAATTAAATATATACCTAAATCCCCCCCCCCCCCCCCCCCCCCCCCCCCCCCCCCCCCCCCCCCCCCCCCCCCCCCCCCCCCCCCCCCCCCCCCCCCCCCCCCCCCCCCCCCCCCCCCCCCCCCCCCCCCCCCCCCCCCCCCCCCCCCCCCCCCCCCCCCCCCCCCCCCCCCCCCCCCCCCCCCCCCCCCCCCCCCCCCCCCCCCCCCCCCCCCCCCCCCCCCCCCCCCCCCCCCCCCCCCCCCCCCCCCCCCCCCCCCCCCCCCCCCCCCCCCCCCCCCCCCCCCCCCCCCCCCCCCCCCCCCCCCCCCCCCCCCCCCCCCCCCCCCCCCCCCCCCCCCCCCCCCCCCCCCCCCCCCCCCCCCCCCCCCCCCCCCCCCCCCCCCCCCCCCCCCCCCCCCCCCCCCCCCCCCCCCCCCCCCCCCCCCCCCCCCCCCCCCCCCCCCCCCCCCCCCCCCCCCCCCCCCCCCCCCCCCCCCCCCCCCCCCCCCCCCCCCCCCCCCCCCCCCCCCCCCCCCCCCCCCCCCCCCCCCCCCCCCCCCCCCCCCCCCCCCCCCCCCCCCCCCCCCCCCCCCCCCCCCCCCCCCCCCCCCCCCCCCCCCCCCCCCCCCCCCCCCCCCCCCCCCCCCCCCCCCCCCCCCCCCCCCCCCCCCCCCCCCCCCCCCCCCCCCCCCCCCCCCCCCCCCCCCCCCCCCCCCCCCCCCCCCCCCCCCCCCCCCCCCCCCCCCCCCCCCCCCCCCCCCCCCCCCCCCCCCCCCCCCCCCCCCCCCCCCCCCCCCCCCCCCCCCCCCCCCCCCCCCCCCCCCCCCCCCCCCCCCCCCCCCCCCCCCCCCCCCCCCCCCCCCCCCCCCCCCCCCCCCCCCCCCCCCCCCCCCCCCCCCCCCCCCCCCCCCCCCCCCCCCCCCCCCCCCCCCCCCCCCCCCCCCCCCCCCCCCCCCCCCCCCCCCCCCCCCCCCCCCCCCCCCCCCCCCCCCCCCCCCCCCCCCCCCCCCCCCCCCCCCCCCCCCCCCCCCCCCCCCCCCCCCCCCCCCCCCCCCCCCCCCCCCCCCCCCCCCCCCCCCCCCCCCCCCCCCCCCCCCCCCCCCCCCCCCCCCCCCCCCCCCCCCCCCCCCCCCCCCCCCCCCCCCCCCCCCCCCCCCCCCCCCCCCCCCCCCCCCCCCCCCCCCCCCCCCCCCCCCCCCCCCCCCCCCCCCCCCCCCCCCCCCCCCCCCCCCCCCCCCCCCCCCCCCCCCCCCCCCCCCCCTTTTCTTCCTGCACTTAGAAATGTTAGTGCTCAAAACGTGCGACCAATAGTGATCGTATTGAACTACGGTCACATCTATTTAGTTACGACCAAACGTAAGATTTTTACTATTTGTCCTCAGTGCATCTTTTGCATACATTATTTGAAGCTAAACTTTCATTGCTAAGTATATTAATTACTATACGATGTTCTTCAACAGGGACTCCCGATGACAGTTGTGGCTCAGTGGATCGAGACTAAAGGTCGCATGTCAAGCATCAAACTGGATGAGATTTTTGAAGTGGATACAGTAAGTCACAACGACAAGTCTTTTTTCGTAATTAAGCATGACTTATATATGCTTCATTTGCTTCAACTTATAATTTTAAATTTTCATTATTCTAGTAGCACATCCCCTGCCATGCAATAATTTTTGTCTTGGATAAGATAGGTTTCAGTGCTATGGAAACTCCGGAGGTAAAGAGAGTTTACCTGAAGACCGAGCATGGTTATACTTTCAACATCAAATTATACAATGTAGACACATACACCTATTTTGAATGCAAAACTTGGCAATCACTATGCAAGGCTTATGCATTTGAGCCTGATATGGTTATCACCTTTGATATTCGTCCGGAAGATGATATTGAAGTTAATAGAGACATCTGGGTCCATGTGCATACGCCTTCAGTTCTACCATTATGTGAGTTTCTCAACCATGCATATTTATGTCTTTGATATTGTTTATTCAAAAATAGTTGACAACTAATTTCCCCCCCCCCCCCCCCCCCCCCCCCCCCCCCCCCCCCCCCCCCCCCCCCCCCCCCCCCCCCCCCCCCCCCCCCCCCCCCCCCCCCCCCCCCCCCCCCCCCCCCCCCCCCCCCCCCCCCCCCCCCCCCCCCCCCCCCCCCCCCCCCCCCCCCCCCCCCCCCCCCCCCCCCCCCCCCCCCCCCCCCCCCCCCCCCCCCCCCCCCCCCCCCCCCCCCCCCCCCCCCCCCCCCCCCCCCCCCCCCCCCCCCCCCCCCCCCCCCCCCCCCCCCCCCCCCCCCCCCCCCCCCCCCCCCCCCCCCCCCCCCCCCCCCCCCCCCCCCCCCCCCCCCCCCCCCCCCCCCCCCCCCCCCCCCCCCCCCCCCCCCCCCCCCCCCCCCCCCCCCCCCCCCCCCCCCCCCCCCCCCCCCCCCCCCCCCCCCCCCCCCCCCCCCCCCCCCCCCCCCCCCCCCCCCCCCCCCCCCCCCCCCCCCCCCCCCCCCCCCCCCCCCCCCCCCCCCCCCCCCCCCCCCCCCCCCCCCCCCCCCCCCCCCCCCCCCCCCCCCCCCCCCCCCCCCCCCCCCCCCCCCCCCCCCCCCCCCCCCCCCCCCCCCCCCCCCCCCCCCCCCCCCCCCCCCCCCCCCCCCCCCCCCCCCCCCCCCCCCCCCCCCCCCCCCCCCCCCCCCCCCCCCCCCCCCCCCCCCCCCCCCCCCCCCCCCCCCCCCCCCCCCCCCCCCCCCCCCCCCCCCCCCCCCCCCCCCCCCCCCCCCCCCCCCCCCCCCCCCCCCCCCCCCCCCCCCCCCCCCCCCCCCCCCCCCCCCCCCCCCCCCCCCCCCCCCCCCCCCCCCCCCCCCCCCCCCCCCCCCCCCCCCCCCCCCCCCCCCCCCCCCCCCCCCCCCCCCCCCCCCCCCCCCCCCCCCCCCCCCCCCCCCCCCCCCCCCCCCCCCCCCCCCCCCCCCCCCCCCCCCCCCCCCCCCCCCCCCCCCCCCCCCCCCCCCCCCCCCCCCCCCCCCCCCCCCCCCCCCCCCCCCCCCCCCCCCCCCCCCCCCCCCCCCCCCCCCCCCCCCCCCCCCCCCCCCCCCCCCCCCCCCCCCCCCCCCCCCCCCCCCCCCCCCCCCCCCCCCCCCCCCCCCCCCCCCCCCCCCCCCCCCCCCCCCCCCCCCCCCCCCCCCCCCCCCCCCCCCCCCCCCCCCCCCCCCCCCCCCCCCCCCCCCCCCCCCCCCCCCCCCCCCCCCCCCCCCCCCCCCCCCCCCCCCCCCCCCCCCCCCCCCCCCCCCCCCCCCCCCCCCCCCCCCCCCCCCCCCCCCCCCCCCCCCCCCCCCCCCCCCCCCCCCCCCCCCCCCCCCCCCCCCCCCCCCCCCCCCCCCCCCCCCCCCCCCCCCCCCCCCCCCCCCCCCCCCCCCCCCCCCCCCCCCCCCCCCCCCCCCCCCCCCCCCCCCCCCCCCCCCCCCCCCCCCCCCCCCCCCCCCCCCCCCCCCCCCCCCCCCCCCCCCCCCCCCCCCCCCCCCCCCCCCCCCCCCCCCCCCCCCCCCCCCCCCCCCCCCCCCCCCCCCCCCCCCCCCCCCCCCCCCCCCCCCCCCCCCCCCCCCCCCCCCCCCCCCCCCCCCCCCCCCCCCCCCCCCCCCCCCCCCCCCCCCCCCCCCCCCCCCCCCCCCCCCCCCCCCCCCCCCCCCCCCCCCCCCCCCCCCCCCCCCCCCCCCCCCCCCCCCCCCCCCCCCCCCCCCCCCCCCCCCCCCCCCCCCCCCCCCCCCCCCCCCCCCCCCCCCCCCCCCCCCCCCCCCCCCCCCCCCCCCCCCCCCCCCCCCCCCCCCCCCCCCCCCCCCCCCCCCCCCCCCCCCCCCCCCCCCCCCCCCCCCCCCCCCCCCCCCCCCCCCCCCCCCCCCCCCCCCCCCCCCCCCCCCCCCCCCCCCCCCCCCCCCCCCCCCCCCCCCCCCCCCCCCCCCCCCCCCTGGTTGCCGGGGTCTGGCTCCCCCACACCCGAGTCTTCATAGTCTACCAATCATAGGCCCCCGAGAACGTTGTTGTTGGGGAGTGCGCTACCGATGTCGGGAGGCGATTAGCTGAAGAGCTCCGTGTCTCCCACACGGACTTGATGGTTGCTGGCACAGTGGTCGCCGGAGGTGCAGCGCCCTCCTGCACGGCTTCGATGCTTGTCGGGACCGTGGTCGTCGGAGGCACTAGGTCCTCCTGCACGGTCTCGACGCAAGCCATCGTCATCGCTGGCCCACCGTCCACTTCATCCTGGACGAGGTTTGCCGCTGCTCTGGCTACCTCATTGGCAATCCTTGTGCGACTTGCCCGGGACCAGTGACCCAGCTTGCCGCAGGAGTGGCATGTAACACCCCCTTGTAATGACCACAGTGATCAACTGCTAATAATGCCATGTCATCATGATTTGCAGTGCCTTGACACTTTGGTTATTTATTCAATCCAAATCCTAATCTGATAATCAATTTAAATTCAAAAGTGAAATTTGGAGTTGTTCAAATTATGATGGAGAAATGTTCATTAAATGGACAATAATCCAGGAACATTTATAAAACCATCATCATAATATTTGGAGTTTGATTAATGAGTCAAACAACCTGAAACAGCACCCAAAACAGCAATATAAATTCCATTTAAAATCATTTCAAATTCAAATGGATTCCAAAATTGTTCAAACCACTTTTTGGTGAAGGGTAATATTGCCTTGCAGTATTTGGACTAAGTTCCATATTTTGCAAAAGGGCACAAGTGGTCTAATCATTCTCCAAAATCACAAAAGAATTAAAAAGGGCAGAAAAAGAAAAGGAAAAAGGCCACTGTGCACTGGGCCCAAGTGCACAGTGCCTGACCGGCCCATCTCTCTCTCTCTCTCCATCGCGGTGTCGCTGCGTCTCTGGTCGCCGCGCGCTGCGTCGGCGAGGCGCCGACAGCGCATCGGCCACCGACGGCCACCGACGCTGAGGGGATAAGACCCCCCTCATCCACTCCCCCTGGACCTCTCCGTCCATTCTCCCCCTTCCTCCTCGCCTCTCCCCCTTCGTTCCCCATCGACGCCCGAGCGCGGTCGCCGCCGGTCGCCGTCGTCCACACGGCCACCGAGCCCAGATCGAAGCTCCGCTGTGTCCTTCATCTTCGTCATCGACCGCTGCGTCGTGTGGAGCCATTTGGAGGAGCCCGGATCGCCTGCACCGAGCGATTCGACGTCGTCTTCTTCCTCGGTCGCCGGCGATCCCCTTCCGTCTCCGGCGCCCCCCCCCCCCCCCCCCCCCCCCCCCCCCCCCCCCCCCCCCCCCCCCCCCCCCCCCCCCCCCCCCCCCCCCCCCCCCCCCCCCCCCCCCCCCCCCCCCCCCCCCCCCCCCCCCCCCCCCCCCCCCCCCCCCCCCCCCCCCCCCCCCCCCCCCCCCCCCCCCCCCCCCCCCCCCCCCCCCCCCCCCCCCCCCCCCCCCCCCCCCCCCCCCCCCCCCCCCCCCCCCCCCCCCCCCCCCCCCCCCCCCCCCCCCCCCCCCCCCCCCCCCCCCCCCCCCCCCCCCCCCCCCCCCCCCCCCCCCCCCCCCCCCCCCCCCCCCCCCCCCCCCCCCCCCCCCCCCCCCCCCCCCCCCCCCCCCCCCCCCCCCCCCCCCCCCCCCCCCCCCCCCCCCCCCCCCCCCCCCCCCCCCCCCCCCCCCCCCCCCCCCCCCCCCCCCCCCCCCCCCCCCCCCCCCCCCCCCCCCCCCCCCCCCCCCCCCCCCCCCCCCCCCCCCCCCCCCCCCCCCCCCCCCCCCCCCCCCCCCCCCCCCCCCCCCCCCCCCCCCCCCCCCCCCCCCCCCCCCCCCCCCCCCCCCCCCCCCCCCCCCCCCCCCCCCCCCCCCCCCCCCCCCCCCCCCCCCCCCCCCCCCCCCCCCCCCCCCCCCCCCCCCCCCCCCCCCCCCCCCCCCCCCCCCCCCCCCCCCCCCCCCCCCCCCCCCCCCCCCCCCCCCCCCCCCCCCCCCCCCCCCCCCCCCCCCCCCCCCCCCCCCCCCCCCCCCCCCCCCCCCCCCCCCCCCCCCCCCCCCCCCCCCCCCCCCCCCCCCCCCCCCCCCCCCCCCCCCCCCCCCCCCCCCCCCCCCCCCCCCCCCCCCCCCCCCCCCCCCCCCCCCCCCCCCCCCCCCCCCCCCCCCCCCCCCCCCCCCCCCCCCCCCCCCCCCCCCCCCCCCCCCCCCCCCCCCCCCCCCCCCCCCCCCCCCCCCCCCCCCCCCCCCCCCCCCCCCCCCCCCCCCCCCCCCCCCCCCCCCCCCCCCCCCCCCCCCCCCCCCCCCCCCCCCCCCCCCCCCCCCCCCCCCCCCCCCCCCCCCCCCCCCCCCCCCCCCCCCCCCCCCCCCCCCCCCCCCCCCCCCCCCCCCCCCCCCCCCCCCCCCCCCCCCCCCCCCCCCCCCCCCCCCCCCCCCCCCCCCCCCCCCCCCCCCCCCCCCCCCCCCCCCCCCCCCCCCCCCCCCCCCCCCCCCCCCCCCCCCCCCCCCCCCCCCCCCCCCCCCCCCCCCCCCCCCCCCCCCCCCCCCCCCCCCCCCCCCCCCCCCCCCCCCCCCCCCCCCCCCCCCCCCCCCCCCCCCCCCCCCCCCCCCCCCCCCCCCCCCCCCCCCCCCCCCCCCCCCCCCCCCCCCCCCCCCCCCCCCCCCCCCCCCCCCCCCCCCCCCCCCCCCCCCCCCCCCCCCCCCCCCCCCCCCCCCCCCCCCCCCCCCCCCCCCCCCCCCCCCCCCCCCCCCCCCCCCCCCCCCCCCCCCCCCCCCCCCCCCCCCCCCCCCCCCCCCCCCCCCCCCCCCCCCCCCCCCCCCCCCCCCCCCCCCCCCCCCCCCCCCCCCCCCCCCCCCCCCCCCCCCCCCCCCCCCCCCCCCCCCCCCCCCCCCCCCCCCCCCCCCCCCCCCCCCCCCCCCCCCCCCCCCCCCCCCCCCCCCCCCCCCCCCCCCCCCCCCCCCCCCCCCCCCCCCCCCCCCCCCCCCCCCCCCCCCCCCCCCCCCCCCCCCCCCCCCCCCCCCCCCCCCCCCCCCCCCCCCCCCCCCCCCCCCCCCCCCCCCCCCCCCCCCCCCCCCCCCCCCCCCCCCCCCCCCCCCCCCCCCCCCCCCCCCCCCCCCCCCCCCCCCCCCCCCCCCCCCCCCCCCCCCCCCCCCCCCCCCCCCCCCCCCCCCCCCCCCCCCCCCCCCCCCCCCCCCCCCCCCCCCCCCCCCCCCCCCCCCCCCCCCCCCCCCCCCCCCCCCCCCCCCCCCCCCCCCCCCCCCCCCCCCCCCCCCCCCCCCCCCCCCCCCCCCCCCCCCCCCCCCCCCCCCCCCCCCCCCCCCCCCCCCCCCCCCCCCCCCCCCCCCCCCCCCCCCCCCCCCCCCCCCCCCCCCCCCCCCCCCCCCCCCCCCCCCCCCCCCCCCCCCCCCCCCCCCCCCCCCCCCCCCCCCCCCCCCCCCCCCCCCCCCCCCCCCCCCCCCCCCCCCCCCCCCCCCCCCCCCCCCCCCCCCCCCCCCCCCCCCCCCCCCCCCCCCCCCCCCCCCCCCCCCCCCCCCCCCCCCCCCCCCCCCCCCCCCCCCCCCCCCCCCCCCCCCCCCCCCCCCCCCCCCCCCCCCCCCCCCCCCCCCCCCCCCCCCCCCCCCCCCCCCCCCCCCCCCCCCCCCCCCCCCCCCCCCCCCCCCCCCCCCCCCCCCCCCCCCCCCCCCCCCCCCCCCCCCCCCCCCCCCCCCCCCCCCCCCCCCCCCCCCCCCCCCCCCCCCCCCCCCCCCCCCCCCCCCCCCCCCCCCCCCCCCCCCCCCCCCCCCCCCCCCCCCCCCCCCCCCCCCCCCCCCCCCCCCCCCCCCCCCCCCCCCCCCCCCCCCCCCCCCCCCCCCCCCCCCCCCCCCCCCCCCCCCCCCCCCCCCCCCCCCCCCCCCCCCCCCCCCCCCCCCCCCCCCCCCCCCCCCCCCCCCCCCCCCCCCCCCCCCCCCCCCCCCCCCCCCCCCCCCCCCCCCCCCCCCCCCCCCCCCCCCCCCCCCCCCCCCCCCCCCCCCCCCCCCCCCCCCCCCCCCCCCCCCCCCCCCCCCCCCCCCCCCCCCCCCCCCCCCCCCCCCCCCCCCCCCCCCCCCCCCCCCCCCCCCCCCCCCCCCTGATCGTGTGCATTTGCGTGTATGATTAGTGCACGATTAAGCCGGGGGCGTCACGTGGCACTTATCCTGCTGCTGGGGTTGCCCAGGATTTCGCCCGCGGTTGCCGTTGCCGCTCTGGGCGCGGACTCCGCCTCTACCGGGGTTGCTCCCGCTTCCCGTGGAAATGCCACCCCCACTGCCGGAGGAGCCGCCACGGCCGCGCTGCTGAAAACGCGTGTTCCACTGCTCCTGAGCAGCAGTTGGCCGCCAGCGCGTTCGTCAGCTTCGTCGCCGCGCTCCTCGATGACCTTGAGCCGGCCTGCCAGCTCCTCGATTGTCATGGTGGAGAGATCCACCAAGCCCTCGATGGACCATGCCAGCTGCTTGTACTGCCTGGGTACGACGCGGAGGAACTTGAGAAGCATCCTCTTGTCGTCGGTGGGGTCCCTGAGCGTTGCGAGCTCATTGACGAGGCCCTTGCAGCCGCAAGGCGAAGTCGTCAACTTGTTCACTGGCCTTGAACCGGATCTCCTCATAGTGGAGGCGCAAGGTCTGGGTCTTCGACTCCCGTATGCGCTCCACGCCGATGCGCAGAGTCTTGATGGTGTCCCATGCTTCCTTGGCCACCGCCTTGGCGCCAAGGGTGAGCACCATCTCCGGTGGGACGGAGCGCAGGATTGCCTCCATCACCAACCGGTCCTTTTCGTACTCGACATCGCCGGTTTTCACGGCTTTCCACATATGCCGCGCCTCCATGATGACCCTCATCAGGAGCGATCAACTGGGATAGTTGGTCCGCGTGAGGATAGGGAAGGAGGTGCTGGACATGCCCACGTCGCGCATGGAGCATGGCACACCCAGCTCGCCTCCTGGCCTGCAACGCAACGCAAGCGCGTCCGCCACACGCGCCTCCTCAGCCGAGAGCTGCTTGGCGGTCTTGGAGTCGTCGATGGCGACGCCGTCCTTCGGCATATGCGTCGGCATAATCTGAGGCTCTGATGCCAATTGTTAGCCCAACTACAGACTAGCTAGCTCTCTCGTACACTAACAGAGTTAACACAAATAATCTGTAGCTGCACACTGAGCTTGGAGGGCAAACACACACACACACACGTAGTAGGAGACGCTCACGTACTACTTTTTTTTTTGGAGATGCTCACGTACTACTTTGGAGTGAGGCTGGTGGTAGCGGTAGTACTACTGAAATTTTATTGCCACTTGCCCTACTTACAACGGGAGGACTCGGGGTCCTTTTATAGGAGATTACGAACCGACTATAGTACGCATGAGCTGACGTCAAGTACCTAAGTGACATTCTCTCAAAAAAAAGTACCTAAGTGACATCATGACTTACGTTCTAAACTTAGCTACCAAGCCACGTATGGCTCCTTGCCTGTTTTACTGCAGTAAATAGTAATACTTACTCTATTTCTTCACTAAGACACGCAGCCGCTACTGCTTTTTCTTGCCGACATGCAGCTGCTAGTTCATAGCTATAAGTAAGGCTGGTCGTAATGGGAGTATCATATAGTAGTATCATGCATATGATACTAGTATATGATATTATATCCGTAGTGCACAGTATCATATGTTAGTATCATAAGATAGTTCATTTATTGCCATGCATGACACATAATAGCACATCATTTAATATGATATGATACCATGATATGATACTCGATCAACCCTCTCTTTGTTTGTTTAATTCTATGCCACCTCATCGAAATTGCCTAGTTGGCATGCATGATACTACCTATGATACTCCCATTACGAGCAGCTGTAACACCCCAAATTTTAATAAAAGATTTTTGCTAATAAATTTTGACATAAATATTTTTTATTAATTCAATTGGATCTTTAAAAAATTAAAGTCATTTCTCCTGCTTCTTCTTCCTTCTTACAGAAATTTTTTGGGAAAAAATTTATTGAGAGTCTTAAAATTTTTGCTCAACTCTTTTATTACTTCTTAAATATCAGTAGGAAATATTTTCATAATAATATGCCCGCAAAATAATTCTTTGAATGTCATTTTCAAACTTAAAAATGATTCTGCTGAACTAAAACTATTTTAAATAAATTTTATAAAAATACTACAAAAATTTGGGAGATCCTATTAGGTCTATAGTTCACTTTTATGCAAAAAACCCATCATGGTCATTTGAAAAATTTGAGCAAACCACCCTCTTTTCAATTCTTGTCCAATTCTAGATTATAACTGCAACTATATTAAATAATGCTCAAACAATTCTGAAATTTTTGCAAGTCATAGTCCTTCCTAATAAATCCTTAAGTCAGTAGATCAACCCCATTTGCATCTTTTAGGTCCTCCTAATAATTCCCTACAAATTTGATCCAGATCTGAATTCTATCAAAAGTTGCATTAGCAACTTGTTATTTTTGCCAAACCAACTTCACCATCATCCCTACCATACAAAGAGACATCAACTTGCCAAATATCACATCTAGAAAAATCTTTTGGACAGCCCTAGCATTCTGTCAAACACATTGTGGGCACGACAGAAATTTTGCAACTCTCCAAACTGCATTTGACACCTGCTTCTTCTGCCCAACCAGCATGTCCAACATCTCTATCAGATCAATTGTAACTACCCAACCAAATTTCAAACTCATCCGATCAATCTAGACCACCCTGGCATATCACCGAACACCTTGTGTGCATGTCCAGAGGACACACTGCATGTCCAGAGCACGCAAATGACCGCGCCGGTGCCCGAGCTCCAGCCGCCCCCTCTGCTACCTCCCCCGGCTCACGCAACCAATAACTGATCGCCCGCACATGTAGCAGCCTCCCCCCGCACCCTCTCCTTGACTCTAGCACCGGCCAGCGCCGCCACCAGCCGCCGCCGGTCCCTGTCACGCACCGCCCAGGATGCGTGGCTCGCCCCTGAGCCAGCCAGCACGCCCTGCCCTAAATGCCAACCACCTGAGCCCGCCGTCCACACCGACCACGGCCACCGTCCACAAGCACCTCCCTGGCGCAGTAATGACCTCCGCCACCATGGCCGTTCTCTGGAAGCGACGAACCGACCCCCTCCGCACATATATAAGCCTCCCCGAGCTCACCTTACTACACCACATCATCTCTCCCTCCTCTAGGCACCTTCCCGAGCAGCCAATTGAGCTCGGGAGAGCCTTCTTCCCCGCCTCCGGCCGAGGCAACCGCAGCCGTTCCTCGGATGATTTCGAGCCAACCACCGCTTCCTTTTCCAAAATTCTTGCACCACTGCATCCACAGAACCATCGCACATCATTTCCGCCCCTCAATTTCCCCGGAGAAGCACCGGAGGCGAAATCCCCCTTTCACCGACAACCGTCGTCCACGGGAGATCTCGCCGCCGGCGACTCGGCGACCTCCGGTGGTCAACTCGCAGCTCGCTGGGTTTGTCTCGGTGAGCGGAGCGCGCCCGTATGCTCAGCTTGTCGAATGGCCCTACCGTTTGCCGGCCCAGGTCGCCGGAGACTGCACCTCGTTCGGCCGGAGGAGAAAGCACGCGGGCGACTGCTCAAACCTGACCAGTGGGCCTGCGGGACCCACTGTCAGTGACTCCCAGGTCACCCCGCACTGTCTTTAGCAAAAACATATTTTTTATAAATTACGTCTTCTACTCTGGGAAACGTATTCTATTCTAACAATTTTCTGTTATAACCGCCAGGGACGCAGATGCAGTTATTTTTATTTGAAGAAATGTCCACGAAACTAAAACCATAATAACTTTTTAATTATAACTCCAAATGAATTGATTCTTTTTCTGTCATTCCTCATTTTTCATCTAGTTTATTTTAGTAATTATTTCAAAAATTTATAAAACACTTTTTTGTACTATTTTGAAATCATGTGGTAATTGTATTATTTTGAAAATAGGAAAAATGGAGGGAAATGAATTTTCAAAGCTTATGGAGTGCACCCAACTTTTCTACATGTTCGAGGCAAGCATCTTGAACACTTGATATGATGATTGCATGATGAATTGCTTGTTAAAATGCTTGGAACATGTTTATGTTGCATTGGGTAAAATTTACAAAACAATACTTATGCATGTATGGTCGCTTGCTAGCGTTTTGATTTCAAATAGACATATGACATATGTGGACATGTTACTGTCTCGTACCAAGCATATCTGTGCCTGCCAGGTCTAACTTGCAGGTACAAGAAAAAATCTATCACGGGTAAAAGTGACCTTGAAAACGGGAATCACGTTGTGACGTGAATGGTTTATGTTGGCATGTCAGGACATGCCAGGTGGTGACCCTGTTTGGTACCACTAAAGAAAAGTATCATGCTAATCACTGCAGGAAATATGAACCTTCTGAGTCGACCGTAGATCGAGTCTTGTCAACGGTAACCCCTAAACCTGATTGGTGCTACCACCCATCCCTACCACGGGTAAGGTATGGTTCAGCAAGTTGTTAACCCATTTGCCGCACACACCGTACAGAGAGGCCATAGTGAAAGATACCATTGGCCCTGGTAGGCATGTCACTAGGTCGGGGGGCATGGGTGTTTTCTGGTTGGGACCGAAGAGGGGTAGCGACCCTAGTTGCGCACATTATAATTATGATTGTGATCCCATGCTATTCGAGGTTGTGGCTTCCCCGTCTTTGAGTTTTTCTTGAACGATGCTTTGGGTGATTCCTAACATCAGGAAAGTTAATGTGGCGCCCCGCCTGATTACCACTGTGGCCAGACGGTCGCCGCACATACCAGCCTAGGAAATCACTCTGGCATGCGCGTTTACAACAAGTATCAGGAACACATGCATTTCTATTAATGGATATATAAGTCTTACATGATATTTTACAAAGGGTGATGGCAGCGAAAAAGCTCTATCTAAGGCAGCATGGTCTCGGTGCGGCTCCAATCCACAGGGATCTGACTGGGTTACTCTTCTAGCATGCGAACACTCCGGCTCCTTGTTGGCGGACGTTGGGTCCTTAGGTGAACCTGGCCACATTGAAGGCCGCTGAGTACTTTTGAATGTACTCGCAAGCAAACCAAATAACATATACTCCAAGCAATGCAATCCATGGCATTCAAGCATGCACTTGTTATCTTATCAGTATTAATCATCATGTTATGGCAGAAATATCTTGCAATATTGAACATCTAGTAACATTAATCATCTTACGTGCTTAAAGTGCTTACTGTTACCAATTACCAACTTACTCTCTTCTGGGTTGTCCCACAACCCTCGAAATACTCAAGATCCATTGAGTACCTCCGAACACAAGACAAGTTCTTCCATCATTATTATCAATGTTACGGTTGACCAATTAGTGAGGCCTAGTGCGGACTATACAATACCGTGGACGCGGCTATTCGAATAGATTCTTTCAATATGCAGAGGTTGCGCACTTTACCCACACCATGGAGCTTCTGGCCTCCTGCTCCCATTCGGGTGGACCAGTGTTGCTCCAACGAAACTTGCCTAACCCGTGACTCTTCCATCGTATCACTGACAATCATACCCTTCCAGGGTCATGTCCTGGGTGGCCCCTGTGTCACCCCATGACACCTGCCACCGTCATGGCCAAACAAACTGTCCCAAACGGGGACCTGGATCCAAATAACTCAACTGGGCTCACAAGGTTATCGTCGCCTACCAGGCAAGGGTAGCACGCGCACATAACCTTCCCTCTTTGGTGGTACCGGTAAAAAAGCACAAAGTTAGACCAAGTCAAGGCCGTCCCATACCGGCAAATGTGGCAGCACGGATAAGTCCGAATAGGTGGCTCTTGTTCAACCCATCTTATATCTTATATTTACTAATTGTAGGCACCAATCAAGACACCACGTTAATCCTTGAAATTAAGATATTTAGGCCATCCGATTAATGTATGATTTGTTTATGGCCGTTGGATGAAACGTGAGATAATTTGTCTCCCACGTACCCAAGTCGTATTCCAGTTGGTCTGCCTCCTGCCCTCAAAACAAAAGAAAAACTTGGTATCTCTCCCTTTCCCTTGGGGGAAAAACACACAGCTTCATCTCCAAGGGGATTTGAACGTACGCGAGGGTCCTTCCTTGGTCTGAGCGCCTCTCCTTCAAGATTTGGCTACAAAAAGTTGAAATTAGCAACCTGTCTCCGATTGAATCAGCCGGTGCACGGTGAAAAATCTGTGTGTGCCGCTCCATGGCCTCTCTTCGGCTCTGCTGCATCAAGTAGATTTGCGACTCCGCAGCTGTATAGGCAGCAGCAATCGCTGAATGTTGCACCATCCAGTCATCCACGTCAGATCTGTGCAGCCATCTTTCTTAGCGTTAGCTAAAATCCTCTACTATGCTCCAAAACAAGTTTCACTGGTCTGATCTCAGGTAAGCAATGTTATCTTTTCTTTCCCGTTTGATCGATCCATGTGCTAATTCTATCTGGAAAAGTCGAGACCATGCATTCTTTTAGGTATATGCAGGAGACAGAATTAAACTACAAAAGCATTGGTCATCCAGACATTTTTAGGGACCTTCTAGGATAACGTAATCAATTTAATTTCTACCTGGTACATGTCACTCTTCTCGACAAGACAGCGGCGGATGTGCTGAAGCTCAGTCCGTACAGCCCTCCTCCACTGTCTCCCCTCCCAGCATGGCCAGGTTGTACAGGCTAGATAACTGCCCTTTACGTGGACATGCACATATTAGGAGACCTTCACGCCCAAAACTCTTTGTGTGATCTGAGGATTGGATCACAATTGTCATCAGTGGGCTATGGTCGATCTCATAGAAAACATTTTTAATTAGAATGGCAGATCACAATATGAGATATCTTTTGGTCCGTGGTTATCTTATTTGATGGCGTAGTGCCGTAGTACAGCTTTAGTAATTACACTTGCCAATCACATGTTTGTTATTAAAATACCTACGTGAGACAGGGGTCCTAATTTATTTTCCAAGGTTCTGTGATATTGTCAAACCAAATGTTTTTTTCTCAGAAAGGTAAACATGTTACTCAGGCCAACATATATATTGATTAACACCTGGAGCTCCCACACTGACGAAGTGATGATATTATCCAACGAAATTTTACCATATGCTATTCCTCCAAGTCTGTCAAAACGTGATTTTTCCTCATTCAATAAATAGTCAGAGATGCACACAACTTATGTATTTTATGTAACAAGTACAAGTCCTAACCAATGTGACTTTGATAGTCAAAACATCTGAAACTACAATGAAAAATTTATACATTAACACAAACCTATTCAATTATTTTTCTGTGTCATCTCACCATGATTTTCCTACAGACACATGGAGTCAACCCAAGTTAAAAAGCAGGCTGAGGTCCTAGAGTACATGTCACCACCAGGAAGTTGCTTCCCTTCACACCGAACAAGCTATGGATCGCTGCAGCAGATTCAAAAAGTGCTCAGAGTTTCCAGAATTGTTTGTGAGATTCGTTACCAATCTCTGTGATCAAAAAGTTAAGATTATTAAAATAGTTTATATTTTTAATTCCATGGCAGTAGAAATCCTGTCAGGAACTTCTTCAAGTTAACTTTTGAAGTTGGCTAATCTGTCCATCTCATACAGAAAGCTTGCACACATGCATTGGTCAGGTACGTTCAGTATTTTAAGATAAGTTACATGTTGATTGAGCTATCCATTTGATCATTTAGTGCATTGTCATGATCATACATTCCATTTTTTAGTTATATTTCAGTAGTATGATATCAACATGCCTCATCTAAACCAATAAGCTATTTCTCTCAAAAACTCCTTGCAACTACTTTCATAGTAAGTGGAAAAAACAGCAACTGAATATTAATGGAGTCAGACTCGGTTAGTGCCTGCCGTAAAGCATAACATATGTCCTTACCTAAATTAGTTATTTCCATGCATTTTATAAAGATGCCTTACATTTGCATAGCATCATTTTTGTAATTTACCATCTCTAGATTAAGTATGATGTCAACTTTTTCCACAATTTATTTACCCTTTGCTATATAGGTGTTTTATTCCTCTGCTCTTTTTGAAGGTCAGATTTTTTGCTGCGTTATAATTAACCCTTGCAATATAGATTAAGTCTGAAGTGAACTTTTTCCACAACTTACACGACATGTAGCAGTAAGAAATTAAATCTTGAAAGCCATCAAGAGTTCTAGAAATTTTGATGTAAGAATTGTGATACAATCAAGCTAATGCTATGGAAAAACAACTGTTGGTTAACCAATAATTAACTAGGTAACAGCTCCAATAGAAACATGGTGTTATAACATCGAAGGGATGCACTGTACAAGGTTGTATATCCCTTCACAAATATATAACCTATGGCCGCCTACATGCTGCGATGAGATGACAACAGTTTAAGATGCCTCACCGACGAGTGTAGAATGGCAGGAGATGACAACAGTTTAAGATGCCTCACCGACGAGTGTAGAATGGCAGGACTCCACTAGAGAGATTAAAGGATGAGGATGACTGGACACCGTGCTATTTGCTAATTCATTTTTTGTTGATTGGACAAAGCGGTAGAAGGTTTGGGAAAAGTTAATTGGACATATGGATTGCGGCATCTGGAAACAAAGTTGGATCTACTACATGGATGCCTAGAAGGATTACACTGTTGTTGGGAAATGTTCAAACTCCATCACCACTTAACGGAAGTGTCACCTGATTCAAAAGTACACTTGGTTCTCCTTCACTAAAGCACAATTGATTGCCATATATAATAAAAGTGTACCATCATATTTGATCATAATCTTTAATAGCGGACCATTTAGTTTGGTATATTCAAAATTGTACAGTTTCTCAGATGTTCCAAATATTGCGGAAGGTATCACATTATTGTTTCATTTTTGCCCGTATACAGGCACGGGTTGATAGCTTCAAATTTTCTTATTGGTTTTTACAAATTCAATACAAGTTCCTATTGAGGATAAACATCATCAAGTGCAAATTTCCAACAGATATCATCGTTCAAATGATGCAGGTATGTTATTTCCCACGTAAAATAGCTTAACGGTACTAAAATAAATTGTTGATTAAGTGTCTTTGGATGATACGAACAATCCTATATATTTATTCGACTCAGGCATATACCTTTCGCATTTTGTAGTGCTGGCAACATATGCCATGGAAACAGATGGCATGTAAATAGATGCAGCCATGCAGGACACCAATAAATCGGTTGGGAGTTGGTCTTTGAGTTTCATTTCTCTTTTTTTTTGTCTATGACTTTCATTTCACTTGCCTTCCCAGTGATGGATTACTGATCAAATACTCTTATCGAACAAATATTTGTTAGATTAATTTGTGATCAACCTTTGTAATATATAGTTGTGTAGAAAAAGCTGTAATATTTTTCCACCCGATTGCACAAGCCTAAATGTTGTTTCTCATGCTTCTCTTCTTGCAATGACAAAATTGAAATGGTCTTTTATCTTTTAATGAGCTGAAAGTCTATCTCCGTTTTGTTCGGACTTCCATAGTGTCAAATTGTTCTGACCTCAAATGCATCTGGCATTCCCTTGCTATATATATACTCTGGAAACCAGACATAAAGGGTCAACGAATTATATCAATCAACTTTCACAGACTTCCCATAAAAAGACAGATATATACTGTAGACTCGGGTAGACATAGCATGTTAGAATTTGTATACAGTGTATACGTTTGTTTCATAAGTTGTTGTTTTCTTATACATGTGGACAATCTACCATAGAATTTTCGAGTTTGTAACAAATGCACACTATTTTTTAGAAGAAGAAAAAAGCTACTGTTACATGTCATACACTGAAATTCTTATGTATGGGGAGGCGAATACAATTGTGATGGGATTCTCTAATTCAGTGACATGGTCGTCGAACATTAATACTGCATCCGGACAATATTCAGCATCATGACAACATATATAGTTTATTTAGTGTTTTGTCATTAATAAATATATAGTATAATCTTTAATATACAAACAGTGTTACTTAATGGGTTTGCTGAATTAATATGTGAAAATAGCTAGCCCGTGCAGTTGCACGGGTTAATGACTAGTTAGGTCTAGTGTTGATTAAGCATGAACAACTTAACATGGCAGTAACTACTCATCAGAGTAAATTACTATGAATTTCACATGTCAGAATAATGCATATTGTAACAACTATGAAAACCTAACAACCTATCTTCATATAATATCACAACGAGTCATTAGTGCAACAATGAAATGAGCATTAGCAGGTAACGTAAATAGCAAGATCATCCTAGCAGGAGTTCAATTACTTCTAACACAGGCATAATCATTAATTAAACACGCAAGAATAACACAGAGCAATGCTTTATGGGATATATCAGATGGTCGGCTTGCCTGGGGGTGAAGGAATACTCCTGGAAGAAGTGCGATCACCTCGCGGAAGAATTCGCCGAAAAGGATTCCCTCTCAAAGGGGGCTGAATGAGGGCAGGGGAAAAATAGGCATTCTCAGAATGTGTCAACATGGTGAAAAGGATGCCATCGGAACGGGCTCGATGAACTGAGAAAGTGAGCATTGGTTTCACCTGATTTGGAGTTGCGGATAAAAAGTTGTGAAGACTTGACTGCCAGGGACCAATTTGTAACATAAATAATTACATAGAGGCCCTCAGCATTTTTTTTTGAAAATGATAGAGTGTACTGTTGCAGTGGGCTGCACGGGCCGAAAGAAGTTGGGCGCCAGCTGAGCCGCGAGGCGGCCGCTGTTGCTGGGCCGGCCCAGCCGTGCCGTTACTTAAAAAAAGGAAGTGGGGCTGGGCCGCTGGCGCGCGGGGCCCACCTGCGGAGTCGTCATCCACCTCCTGCTCGCGCACCCGACCAAGAGAAGGAGCGATTCCGGTGGCGATTACCGGAGCCACAGACCGTCCCCCACGATGCTCCGCCTATCGGCGTGACCAGCGCGGCGAGGGGAACCCGTCCATGTAGAGCACGGACACCGAGGCCCCTCGGAGCAGTGGCCCGTGGTGGACGACGGCAACGACGATGATGGGGAGCACGGCACGGCCACGGGGAGGGGAAGTTGGGGTGCTAGGGAACTCCGTAGAGGTGGAGAGGGCAATCGGGTGAGGTCTAGAGGAAGAGGGAGAGACCACAGCGCTCGAATTTGAGCGGAGGGCCGGCGGTGGAGCTTCGGCCATTGGAGGCGGGGGAGCTTCTGTGAGCTCAAATGCGGGCCGAGGAGGGATACTAGGAGGGGAAGAGGCTGCGGGTGAGGTGTGGGTGCTCAGGGAGGGCTCCAGCAATGACTATTTATAGCCGACCGGCCGAGGTGATAGGGACGGCCGCCGTGGCGTCCTTAGCCGTGCACTGGTGCTCGAGGACATGCAGAGGATGGGGGCGATGTCGGCAGGGCTCCGGGAGGGTGGAGAAGTCAGCAGCAGCTTCGGGAGGGCTCGGAGAGGAAGAGGACAGAGGAAGATGACGACGGCGGTCACGGGCAAAACAGTAGCGGAGCTCGTCGCGGCGCAGCGAGGAAGAGACTGGAGGGGGAGAAGGGTCGAGAGAGGAGACGTGGGTGCTGTGGAGCCGCTGGACATGCTCAAACAAGCGGAGGCTGGCCGGAGGCGACTGCACGGAGACGGCAGCGTGCAGAGCACGGGTTCTGGATGCTTATTGCGTGGTCACCACGGGCAACGCATGTTATAGCTCGCGTCCGGCTCCCAAACCTTGTCTGACGCGTGCCTCACTGATCAAGTGGATAAGAGGAGTAGATGGAACTAGCTGGATAGCTCTGAGGAGAGAAAATCTTGCAGAAGAAGGTTTTAACAGCAAACTTGGGTGGATTCTACTGAAGAAATAGATGAAGGAGAGGAGCTGGCTCATTGTCATAATGACATGTGATAGGAAGGACTAGGTGCTGGTAAAATTTAGAGGCATTTGGACCAAGTTTGCATGCACTTGCTTCACAATGCCAAATCTGGTAAAAAAATAGAATTTGAAGCTGCAGTCATCAGGCTACATGGATTTGGCTGAAATTTGGTGGAGGAAGGTTTTTTGGGTGTATGGAGATACTGGAAAAATTTCAGCCCAAATTGATCATCTATGAAGGTACTTCCTTCACAGAGATGCAATCTGGACAGAAACTTAGGAAAATTGCTGTGGGAAAATGGATAGATGGATTGAGCTGGTTTTTGGTTTACATGAGTGATTTATCAATGTTAATCACCATGAAAAATTTCAGCTCAAATAGATCAAGAGTTCAAGCAATTCCTTTGCAAATTGCCCAACTGGACAAAATTTGCAAATTGATGTTGTGCTCAAAATTTAATCTATGGAACTTGGGATCTTGATGGAAATGGTGAATATATGGATAGGAGAAGCTCCACAAATTATTTGGGATTTTTCCTAGCTACCAAAGTAGTAGCTCCTTTGGAAAGTGCCCAAAATGCAATATTGGCTTTAAATAGGAAAATACAATTTCCCTTATTTAATTATTGCCAATATTTTTATGAGAGCTCCATATGATCACAAAGAATATCTTCACAAGTTTTCATGAACTTTGGAGGTGGATAGATATTTTCCTGGATTTAATTCCTTTAACTGGCAGAAAAAGAATTAATTTTAAATAAAAAATATTGCAAATGGCTGAGCAATATTTTTACATATCCAGGGTTTATAGATATAGAGAGACTCTGGGAAAAGTTTGGGAGGCAACAGAGCAATGGAAATTAGGGCTCCTTTATAACGGAAGAAATTAGGGTTTCCCTTCCGATAACTCGGAGCGTAGGGTTTCGGCGGTAAAACCCTGAGAATACATCTTGGGTTGCAAGGTTGGACCGGAGAGAATCTCTGGCTGGATAGGAAAGGCAAAGCTAAATGACCATCTTCATATACCCAGGAGCTAGAGAAAATCCGATAACACCTAGAAAAAAAAGGGAGTCAAATCTCGCGAAGGAAAAATCAAGGAGCGAAGATCAGGGTGTCGCAAACCTACCCCCCTTAAGAAAATCTCATCCTCGAGATTTCCAGGCTTACCTCCCGGTGAAGGGAGACTTACCTGTGTGTGACTTGGATCCATCACCCGTCTTGTCTTCGTTGGTTCACTGACGTTTTAACTGCCTCTTCTGATGGACCATGTGTTGTTTTTGCACACAGCTTCCTTGAACTCATCTCTTTCCTGTCCGGTGTACCTTTGTCCTGGTAGTGGTGTTGTTGGGTGGGGTAGCGGGTAATACCGACAAATAGCTTGATTTCCATGGCCTGGAGCTAGCTGCTTCAGGTTTCTTTGCGATACTTCGTACAATGACTGCCAAGGGCGAAACATCCTTTCTGGGTACAGGGCTCATGTGCTCGTATGGCCTCGAGTGACTGGGGATGGCTTTATTTCTATCTTGTCAGAAGGTTCGGTCTGACTATGGGTTCCGTACGAGGTGTTTCCTCCTGTCGCATGCATTCTGACTTTGTCCTTAGGTAATCCACAGTCCAACATGACCAAGCTACTGCTGCTATACCCCAACTGGAATGTCAGGCATAGTCACAAAGTAATCATAGGCAATAATCTCTTACTCCAATGATGCTGTGGTATCTATGAATCATCGATGCTGATGTGCATGTGTTGTCCGCTATTCTGTGTGAACGTATCATTTCCAAGTGAATTCGGACTGTCAAACCTTGTCAATTACTGAGGTGGCTCATATATAGCTTTTGGAGCCCTTGCTATGACCACTGAGCTAAACATGGTATCGCTATCATTCGGTGCATCCTTTGGAGCATAGCCTCTTATCTTGGTTGATGGCCCATATTCATGATGGGTATGACATGCTGGCTGCATTGTTGTGGCCGCATATGCAAGAGTCTGACCAGGATTGGCAATATCACCTTGGCTTGTGAAGCTTTACTTTTGTTGAACATCACAGAGGTTATGTATCTGAAACTTCTTGGTTCTGGTGGGTTCCTTTTGGGGGCCCGTCATAACCTGCCAACACGGCTCCTTGGTCACATCCAGCTTGTCAGGCTTGTATTCACAATTTACTCTTACATATCTCGTAGGGATTGCTGTGTTCACATCCTTCTTTGAAGTATGGCGCCGATGTTTCCCTGAACACGGTCTTTCCCGTGTACGAGTGGCTAGCATGAACTGATCCACTAGACTGCATGCTCACAACATATGCAGGGGTAAGATAAATCCTTTCATAACCACTAAGTTCTGAGGCGGATGTGCGTCCGGACTAGTTCGTGCTTCTGATAAGATTGTTGGGGCACGATGGCATAGTGAAGAAGGCTGAATTCCATATGCTCGAAGCTTCTACCAGGGTAGCGTGCTGCAGAAGGCTAGGTATCGTACCTCCAAAGCTTTCCTTCATGTGGCTTACTGCGGAAGGTCTGGTGCCTTCTGCCGGAAGCTTTCTGTGGTAGCACACTGAGGAGGATGGGAGTGCCGTATCCCAGAAGATTTTCTCACCAAGTGGTGTAGTGAGGAAGGTTGGGAGTCTTGCATCGTAAGCTTCTCCGATAGCTTGTAAAGGAAAGATGGGTTCCTTGTACCAAAAGCCTTGCACTGTGATACGTAGTCGGACCTGTGGCTAGTTCTGGCCTCCTTCCGAAGTATCCGAGATTTACCCATAGCGGAGCCAAAACTTGGTATAGGCCATACCTTGACTGAAGATATTCTGTTGTCATGAACACCGCTTGTCCTTTTGCTGGCCTTCTCATTGTTGCTATAAAGATTGCACAACTGATGCCATCTTTATGTTGACAATTAATTCGGAATACCCGTTGCATGCAGACCAAGTGTTGCTGGTGGTGAGCAGTTGGCGGATAATTCCATTCGATTTAGCCGAGCTTCCAGGTGTTGTAAATTCTTATTGATTCTGGATAGCCGTGGACTCATCCATATTCCTTGCAAACCTCGGTCACAGTACCCGAATTTTTTTGTATATATACACCAGTGAATTCCAAAATATGCTTTGAAAGTTGTATCATCATACCAGAGTTCTGTTGTTGCTCTTGGTACCTTCACATGGGTAATAATTGGTTCTTGAGTCCATTGAGAAAAGACTCAAGGTTCACCCTACTGACTGAAATAACCCTTGTATCGCGGATGGAATAATTTGTCCTTACTGGTGTTCATTCCCGGTAGTTCATCTGACTGTTCCTCAGGTGTGATCTGCTCTGAGGCAAACTCCCTCGGGTATATTCTAGCCTTGTCCATTACACGAAGAGTCTGCTTCTGACCCAGTCTTCATTTGGCAGATCCGGTGTTGGTGTTCTGAATATCAGGCGATTGGCTTGACTTGACTCCTACTGAATTTGGATTATTGGGTATTATCCAGGTTGTGTGTTGGTCTTCTTGGCGGTGCTTGCGGATGGATCCAGTCGAAGCGGGAGAACGAAGTCGAGAGAAGCAGCAAGAACAGCGAAAAACCAAAAATAATAAAGCTCAAATTTTGCGGACCTTACACATGTGACCAAAAATTCACTAGTATAACTAATATAGCGCACTCGATGTACCTCTAACGATTTAGAAGAAAACCCACACAATGCTCCTGGTAGCAATTGGTGTCAAGCTCCTACTACTTCCTTAGGGAACATCCAACTCGATGCACGACCATAGCCAAAGTGGCTTAGTTAGCGTTTCCTAGAGTTGTCGGGGAAAGATCGAATTTATAGGTGTTTCCCAAAGGAAACTGGATTAAGAAGAGAAATGCCATGGTTAGCAAGCAAGGTAGGGATATCTGATTCACCAAGGAGTTCAGGGCTCACGGGTCGTTGCCTGGTGCGGACATTTCACAACGGAGGCAAAGGCCACGAGAGTTGGGGTCTGATGGAGCCAAAAGCCTATGGGGGTAGCCTTATGATCAATAGTAGTCGTGCCTATCTGGCAAAGATGGCTGACATCCATCCGGGCTTTCTACTGGTCAGGAGGCAATGAAGTCTGGCTAGGGTAATCTACAGTCAGCCTGGCTCTGATACCATCTGTTGTGGCGCCCTGCCTGACTACCACTGTGGCCAGACAGTAGCCGCACATACCAGCCCAGGAAATCACTCTGGCATGTGCGTTTACAACAAGTATCAGGAACACAAGCATTTCTATTAATGGATATATAAGTCTTACATGATATTTTACAAAGGGTGATGGTAGCGGAAAAGCTCTATCTAAGGCAGCATGGTCTCGGTGCGGCTCCAATCCATAGGGATCTGACTGGGTTACTCTTCTAGCCTGCGAACACTCCGGCTCCTCGTTGGCGGACATCGGGTCCTTAGGTGAACCTGGCCACATTGAAGGCCGCTGAGTACTTTTGAATGTACTCGCAAGCAATCCAAATAACATAGACACCAAGCAATGCAATCCATGGCATTCAAGCATGCACTTGTTATCTTATCAGTATTAATCATCATGTTATGGCAGAAATATCTTGCAATATTGAACATCTAGTAACATTAATCATCTTACGTGCTTAAAGTGCTTACTGTTACCAATTACCAACTTACTCTCTTCTGGGTTGTCCCACAACCCTCGAAATACTCAAGATACATTGAGTACCTCCGAACACAAGACAAGTTCTTCCATCATTATTATCAATGTTATGGTTGACCAGTTAGTGAGGCCTAGTGCGGACTATCCAATACCGTGGACGCGGCTATTCGAATAGATTCTTACACTCTGCAGAGGTTGCGCACTTTACCCACACCATGGAGCTCCTAGCCTCCTGCTCCCATTTGGGTAGACCAGTGCTGCTCCAACGAAACTTGCCTAACCCGTGAATCTTCCACCATACCACCGACAATCATACCCTCCCAGGGTCATGTCCTGGGTGGCCCCTGTGTCACCCCGTGACACCTGCCACTGTCGTGGCCAAACAAACTGTCCCAAACGGGGACCTGGATCCAAATAACTCAACTAGGCTCGCAAGGTTATCGCCGCCTACCGGGCCAGGATAGCACGCGCACATAACCTTCCCTCTTTGGTGGTACCGGTAAAAGAGCACAAAGTTAGACCAAGTCAAGGCTGTCCCATGCCGAAAAATGTGGCTGCACGGATAAGTCCTGATAGGTGGCTCTTGATCAACCCATTAGGTCTAGTGTTGATTAAGCATGAACAACTTAACATGGCAGTAACTACTCATCAGAGTAAATTACTATGAATTTCACATGTCAGAATAATGCATATTGTAATAACTCTAACAACCTATCTTCATATAATATCACAGCGAGTCATTAGTGCAACTATGAAATGAGCATTAGCAGGTAACGTAAATAGCAAGCTCATCCTAGCAGGAGTTCAATTACTTCTAACAACGGCATAATCATTATTTAAACATGCTAGAATAACACAGAGCAATGCTTTAGGGCATATATCAGATGATCGGCTTGCCTGGGGGTGAAAGAATACTCCTGGAAGAAGTGCGATCACCTCATGGAAGAATTCACCGAAAAGGATTTCATCTCGAAGGGGCCTGAATGAGGGCAGGAAAAAAATAGGCATTTTTAGAATGTGTCAACATGGTGAAAAGGATGCCATCGGAATGGGCTCGATGAACTGAGAAAGTGAGTGTTGGTTTCAACTGATTTGGAGTTGCGGATAAAAAGTTGTGAAGACTTGACTGCTAGGGACCAATTTGTAAGATAAATAATTACACAAAGGCCCTCAGTAGTTTTTTTTAAATGATAGAGTGTTCTGTTGTAGTGGGCTGCACGGGGCAAAAGAGGCTGGGTGCCAGCTGAGCCGCGACGCGGCCGCTGTTGCTGGGCCGGCCCAACCGCGCCGCCACTTAAAAAAAGGAAGTGGGGCTGGGCCGCTGGCGCGCGGGGCCCGCCTGCGGAGTCTTCGTCAACCTCCTGCTCACGCACCCGACTGAGAGAAGGAGCGACTCCGGCAGTGATTGCCGGAGCCACAGACCATTCCTGGTGATGCTCCACCTACCGGCGTGACCAGCACGATGAGGGGAACCCGTGCATGTAGAGCACGGACACCGAGGCCCCTCGGAGCAGTGGCCATGTGGCCCGTGGCGGACGACAGCAACAACGATGATGGGGATCCTGGCACGGCCATGGGAAGGGGAAGTTGGGGTGCTAGGGAACTCCGCGGAGGTGGAGAGGGCACTCGGGTGAGGTCTAGACGGAGAGGGAGAGACCACATCGCTCAAA
The DNA here is from genome assembly GCA_036873465.1 of Thinopyrum obtusiflorum. Classification (NCBI taxonomy): domain Eukaryota; kingdom Viridiplantae; phylum Streptophyta; class Magnoliopsida; order Poales; family Poaceae; genus Thinopyrum; species Thinopyrum obtusiflorum. The sequence goes on along the minus strand of JAAAWM010012132.1, from coordinate 156,864 downwards.
TTTGAGCGGAGGGCCAGTGGTGGAGCTTCGGCCATTGGAGGCGGGGGATCTTCTGTGAGCTCAAATGCGGGCCGAGGAGGGATACTAGGAGGTGGGAGTTGCTGCAGGTGAGGTGTGGGTACTCGGGGAGGGTTCCGTCCACGGCTATTTATAGCCGGCCGGCCGAGGTTATAGGGACGGCCGCCGTGGCATCCTTAGCCATGCACTAGTGCTCGGGGACACGCGAAGGACGGGGGCGATGTCGGCGGGGCTCCGGGAGGGTGGAGAAGTCAGCAGCAGCTTCGGGAGGGCTCAGAGAGGAAGACGACGACGGCGGTCACGGGCAGAACAGTAGCGGAGCTCGTCACGACGCGGCATGGAAGAGTGTGAGGGGGAGGGGTGCTGCGGAGCCGCTGGACACACACAGACAAGTGAAGGCTCACCGGAGGTGACTGTACGGAGACGGGAGCGTGCGGAGCACGGGTTCTGGATGCATATTGCGTGGTCACCACAGGCAACGTAAGTTATAGCTCGTGTCCGGCTCCCAAACCTTGTCTCACGCCTGCCTCACTGATCAAGTGGATAAGAGGAGTAGCAGGAACTAGCTGGATAGCTCTAAGGACAGAAAATCTTGCAGAAGAAGGTTTTAACAGCAAACTTGGGTGCATTCTACTGAAGAAATAGATGAAGGAGAGGATCTGGCTCATTCTCATAATGACATGTGATAGGAAGGACTAGGTGCTGGTAAAATTTGGAGGCATTTGGACCAAGTTTGCATGCACTAGCTTCACAATGCCAAATTTGGTCCAGAAAATAGAATTTGAAGCTGCACTCATTAGGGTACATGGATTTTGCTGCAATTTGGTGGAGGAAGGTTATTTGGGTGTATGGAGATACTGGAAAAATTTCAGCCCAAATTGATCATCTATGGAGGTACTTCCTTCACAGAGATGCAATCTGGACAGAAACTTAGGAAAATTGCAGTGGGAAAATGGATAGATGGATTGAGCTGGATTTTGGTTTACATGAGTTATTTATCAATGTTAATCACCATAAAAAATTTCAGCTCAAATAGATCAAGAGTTCCAGCACTTCCTTTGCAAATTGCCCAACTGGACAGAATTTGCAAATTGATGTTGTGCTCAAAATTTGATCTATGGAACTTGGGATCTTGATGGAAATGGTGAATATATGGATAGGAGAAGCTCCATAAATTATTTGGGATTTTTCCTGGCTACCAAAGTAGTAGCTCCTTTGGAAAGTGCCCAAAATGCAATATTGGATTTAAATAGGAAAATGCAATTTCCCTTATTTAATTATTGCCAATATTTTTATGAGAGCTCCATATGATCACACAGAATATCTTCACAAGTTTTCATGAACTTTGGAGATGGATAGATATTTTCCTGGATTTAATTCCTTTAACTGGTAGAAAAGGGAATTAATTTTAAATGAAAAATATTGCAAATGGCTTAGTAATATTTTTACATATCCAGGGTTTATAGATATAGGAGAGACTCTGGGAAAACTTTGGGAGGCAACCGATCAAAGGAAATTAGGGTTCCTTTGTAACGGGAGAAATCAGGGTTTCCCTTCCGATAACTCGGAGCATAGGGTTTCGGCGGTAAAAACCTGAGAATACATCTTGGCTGGCAAGGTTGGACCAGAGAGAATCTCTAGGTGGATAGGAAAGGCAAAGCTAAATGACCATCTTCATATACCCAGGAGCTTGAGAAAATCCGATAACACCGAGAAAAAAAACGGGAGTCAAATCCCGCGATGGAAAAATCAAGGAGCGAAAATCAGGGTGTCACAGTTAAGCTGGTGTGTGCTAGCCAGGTGTGTTTTCAACCCAAAGACCGTAATCGAAATTAGTCAATGTTTCGGGATTGACTAAAAAAATCTTTACTTGTGGGTAAAGAGTACAACCTCTGTAGAGTTTCAAACCTATTCGAATAGCCGTGTCCATGGTCAAGGACTACAGTTTGAGAAGGGTCAAGTGTCGGTCTTAGTGTAGGTCTTTGGAAGAAATAATTAAATAAAGAATTGATCAATGCTATTGCTATTGAGGTTATCATAAATATTGCTGATATTGTTATGGACTAACCTCTTCTCTTATATGTATTACTGGGTATCTCTTGGGGGGTTCTATCTCTCGGGTACTCATATGCACTACTTAATATATGTTGTTGAGTATCTCCTGGGAAGGTTCTACTTCCTGAATACTCATTATGCTTGTGTATGTTAATTTTTTCTTTTGGATTTTTGGGCGGTCCTGTCTCGCCTGAATCTCCGCTTTTATATAATTATTAAGACCTTTCGTGGCGTCGCGCAGACACCGTTTGGCTTGTATTTTATTTTCTTCTGGACCTTCGGGCGGTTCTATCTCGCCTAAATCTCCACTTTTATATTTATTGGATGTACGGCGGTCTAACGCCCGAGTCCACCCTTTATATTTTTCTTAAGATTCTTCTGGGATGGCAGCATCACCTAAGAATCCATGCTTGATATGTGATGAATGAATGTTTGATACTATGCTCACAAACCCTTTTTCTCTGTCTTATTATTCATACCATATTACTTACTCTACCTGAAGATCTCGCCAAAAATAACTTGACATGAGCATATGCATCATTGTTAATTTAATTGCTTATTTTGGTCGACCTCATGCCATGTTGTAGTAATACTTGTTTGAAAATTTGTTACATGCACTCTACCTGCTTTTATTATATCTTTTGTTCATGATGTTTGCGAGTACATTCAAACTTACTCACTGGCTTGTCCTTGGCTATTTACTTGGCCAGATCATGACTCCGAGGAAGGTGCTACAAGGACGCCCTTGCGAACTAGGAGCCTGAGATAGCAGCCACGTGAGATAGGAGTTATCCCGGTCAGCCGTTCCTATGGGAATGGTGCCCCATCAGAGTTGGAGATTCTCGAGCAAATTCCATCATCCGCTGCTAAAACCATTGTTGCACTCATTAGACCTTTATGGTCCTGTATTCAATTCTTGTAACCGCTTGGTAATCTGTAACAAGGATGTGTCCAACAGTGAACTAGGATCTTGGGGCTGGTGATGACACGAGGGGTTATTTCTGGGATTTTGTGTTCCAGAAATCTGGCCCCGACAGCGTTGGTATCAGAGCCAGGTTGACCGCTGGCTAATCCTATCTTAGCCTGGTCACTATCCCTAGGTTTCCACACTATCCAAGTCTTTTCCTGTCCACCGCCAAGTCCATCCCATCCGATGACACAATCAGCGGCCATCCGATATCTTTTCACAGTCGGTGCCCAACCTATCAACCGAGCCCATGGGCCATAGACCGTGTGCCTGTGGCAGACACCTGAGTTGTCCCATCTGCAAGCGTGCAATGGAAGACTCATTTAGCCTATAAAGGAAGCCTCGCCTTAACTCAGCACACCACAGCCTTCATTCTCACTTTGATACCCACACAACCAAAATGCCTGGTGCCATTGTTTGCAACGAGACTACCGTAGTCGAGCTTGGAGACTTTGTAGCCATCCTCACCAATCTCACTCATCGTACCTTTGACATAGATGAGCCCCCAGAGTATGTTGTGTACCAAGAGCACGTGAGTGATGCCATCCGTCACTTTTGGGCCACGGTGCACATCTACGGGAGGGGCACCACCTCAGAATGCCCCTATCGGTTCACCAGAAGGAAAACCTTTGAGGAACCCCAAGCCATCCAGCTTGCAGCCCGAGAGTTTGTAGTTCAACTCCGGCATCGACCGCCGTGGGTGAACATCTGCCCTTTCTTCTACTACCCTAGTCGTGATTGCTATGGTAGCTCGACCCAAGTCGCAAGTGGAGAGCAGGAGTCAGACCCTACTTAAGTGCATCTGGTGCGCTATCTGAGAGCGCAAGTGGCACTCTTCGATATGGTCACCAATGATCTGATTGTAGCTTGCAGGACTCTTGCTCTCCTAACCCCTGTAAGAAGTGAAGCTGCACCCACCTTCAACACTCCAGTAGTGCTATTCGGGAGACCGGTTAGGCCTCCCAGGTCTACCCCTATTGTCCAGCCGGGCAATGCATTCGCCCACTCCAGTAGATCTGATTGTGGCTTTGCCGCCTATTGGAGACCTACTGTAATGGGACTGTGGCTATGACGTCTCGTGAGAGACACCATCGTTACGCAGCCCCATGACTCCTGCTCCTACCATAGCCAGCTCTGAAGCCAAAGCAAATGGAGAAGTATCGACATCTGCTAGGCATCCCCGGCCAAATGTCAACGAAGTGAACTGAGCCCACCGAAGTAGTTGCCGAGCCCTTGGTGGCCCTGTTGTTTTATCCTGTATCCTGAGAGTCATAGTAATCTGCCTCCGGTATGATTGTTGAAGTGCTTGTGTGCTAAGGTTTTGCTTGTACTTTACTTGATGTTACATGATTTGTTTGCGTATCCTGATTGCTTGCATGGTAGGTTTCGAGACCCTATGCCATAGCTGCCATTACTACTCAAAGCTAACCACCCACTACAGTGAAATGTCAATTCTCTTCTGATCAAGGCCTGACCCAACTTGTACCGGGGCCACATCATGTTTCCATCCCAGCTATATAAGAGCCACTCTCATACCCAGCATCTGCAACCATCGATCCTTTCTTCGCCAGCATAATCCAATCACCCCATGTCTCACTCGGGAGCCTACCCAAGAACTCCATAGGCAAACCCCGGTTGTTTTGTTAAGGTTTTGTGGGATTTTACCTGCAATACCCTTGGTTCCATTCACCCACCCCAGTATGAGTTGTACAAGTTGAGGATCACCTCTGATTCCTCAAAGTACTGGGCAGTGGTGCAAATCCCACCAGCGGATTTAAACCAAGGCCCTCCGTATATTGTCTTCATCGGGAGATCCATGCCAACTGCAGGCATGGCCATTGAGGTTGCTGCTTAGGAAGTAGTTACCCGCCTTCGATTCTTGGTACCCTATGCCAGCGAAAGGAAGTACTGCTACTTCCCGAGCCATGCGGCATTCGGAGTAGAAGCTACGTTCCGCTGTGAACGTATAGAGAGAGATCTAGCACTGGCCAAACTTATTCAACAAGTGATGGCCCTAGAGCATCTATCCCAACAACTAATGGATTATCTCCATTATCTTGCTATCTTGAATCCCCAGATCGCCATTGGCAGACCACCTTTTCCAACTCAGGAAGGGCATGTTCTTCGTATGATTCCTCCCCTTCCTCCGGAAGAAGAAGAATGTGCTCCAGCACCGAGAACCCTTCCACAAAACCCTGTAGATCTCACCTTTGGACCGTAGATGGTCAAGAGTGTGTTGTTGCAGTGTATAGTCCTTGTTTGCACGATGTGACCTTCGTGCTATTTCTTAGGGTGTATGTCATGAATATATTGCCATGATTCGATTGTTGTGTTCTGCAATTAGTCTCTCTGCCCTTAACAAATCTCAAGGACGAGATTTCCTTAAGGGGGGAAGGCATTGTAACACCCCAAATTTTAATAAAAGATTTTTGCTAATAAAATTTTGACAGAAATAATTTTTATTAAATAAATTAGAGCTTTTAAAAAAAATAAAGTCATTTCTCCTGATTCTTCTTCCTTGTTACAAAAAAAATTCAAAAAAAATATTGAGAGTCTGAATTATTTTGCCCAACTATTTTATTATTTCTTAAATATCAGTAGAAAATATTTTCATAATAATTTGCCCCCAAAATAATTCTTTTAATGTCATTTCCAAACTTTAAAATCCTTCTGCTGAACTAAAACTATTTTAAATAAATTTTATAAAAATGCCACAAAAATTTGGGAGACCGTATTAGGCCTATAGTTAACTTTTGTGCAAAAACCCATCATGGTCACTTGAAAATTTTGAGCAAACCACCCTCTTTTCAATTCTGGTCCAATTCTAGATTATAACTACGACTATACTAAATAATGCTCAAACATTTCTGAAATTTTTCCAAGTCATAGTCCTTCCTAATAAATTCTTAAGTCCAGTAGATCAGCCCCATTTGCATATTTTAGGTCCTCCTTATAATTCCCTAGACATTTTATTCAGATCTGAATTCGATCAAAAGTTCTATTAGCAACTAGTTATTTTTGCCAAACCAACTTCACCATCATTCCTACCATACAAAGAGACATCAACCTAACAAATATCACATCCAGAAAAATCCTTGTGGGCACGAAAGAAATCTTGCAACTCTCCGAACTGCATTTGACACCTGCTTCTTCTGCCCAACCAGCATGTCCAGCATCTCTATCAGATCAATTGTAACCACCCTATCAAATTTCAAACTCATCCGATCAATCTAGGCCACCCTGGCATATAACCCAACATCCTGTGTGCGTGTCCAAAGCATGCAAATGACCGCGCCGGTGCCCGAGCTCCTGCCGCCACCTCTGCTACCTTCCCCGGCTCAGTCCACCCCCTAGCTGATTGCCTGCACCTGCTACAGCTTCCCCCCACACCCCTCCTTGACTCTAGTATCGGCCAGCGCCGCCACCAGCTGCTGCCCGTCGCTGCAATGAACCGCCCAGGATGCGTGGCTTGCCCCCGAACTAGCCAGCACGCCCTGCCCTAAATGCCAACCACCTGAGACCGCCGCCCCACACCAACCACGTCCACCGTCCTCAACCACCTCCCTGGCACAGTAATGGCCTCCGCCACTGTGGCCGTTCTCTGGAAGTGATGAACTGACCCTCTCCGCACCTATACCCCCCCCCCCCCCCCCCCCCCCCCCCCCCCCCCCCCCCCCCCCCCCCCCCCCCCCCCCCCCCCCCCCCCCCCCCCCCCCCCCCCCCCCCCCCCCCCCCCCCCCCCCCCCCCCCCCCCCCCCCCCCCCCCCCCCCCCCCCCCCCCCCCCCCCCCCCCCCCCCCCCCCCCCCCCCCCCCCCCCCCCCCCCCCCCCCCCCCCCCCCCCCCCCCCCCCCCCCCCCCCCCCCCCCCCCCCCCCCCCCCCCCCCCCCCCCCCCCCCCCCCCCCCCCCCCCCCCCCCCCCCCCCCCCCCCCCCCCCCCCCCCCCCCCCCCCCCCCCCCCCCCCCCCCCCCCCCCCCCCCCCCCCCCCCCCCCCCCCCCCCCCCCCCCCCCCCCCCCCCCCCCCCCCCCCCCCCCCCCCCCCCCCCCCCCCCCCCCCCCCCCCCCCCCCCCCCCCCCCCCCCCCCCCCCCCCCCCCCCCCCCCCCCCCCCCCCCCCCCCCCCCCCCCCCCCCCCCCCCCCCCCCCCCCCCCCCCCCCCCCCCCCCCCCCCCCCCCCCCCCCCCCCCCCCCCCCCCCCCCCCCCCCCCCCCCCCCCCCCCCCCCCCCCCCCCCCCCCCCCCCCCCCCCCCCCCCCCCCCCCCCCCCCCCCCCCCCCCCCCCCCCCCCCCCCCCCCCCCCCCCCCCCCCCCCCCCCCCCCCCCCCCCCCCCCCCCCCCCCCCCCCCCCCCCCCCCCCCCCCCCCCCCCCCCCCCCCCCCCCCCCCCCCCCCCCCCCCCCCCCCCCCCCCCCCCCCCCCCCCCCCCCCCCCCCCCCCCCCCCCCCCCCCCCCCCCCCCCCCCCCCCCCCCCCCCCCCCCCCCCCCCCCCCCCCCCCCCCCCCCCCCCCCCCCCCCCCCCCCCCCCCCCCCCCCCCCCCCCCCCCCCCCCCCCCCCCCCCCCCCCCCCCCCCCCCCCCCCCCCCCCCCCCCCCCCCCCCCCCCCCCCCCCCCCCCCCCCCCCCCCCCCCCCCCCCCCCCCCCCCCCCCCCCCCCCCCCCCCCCCCCCCCCCCCCCCCCCCCCCCCCCCCCCCCCCCCCCCCCCCCCCCCCCCCCCCCCCCCCCCCCCCCCCCCCCCCCCCCCCCCCCCCCCCCCCCCCCCCCCCCCCCCCCCCCCCCCCCCCCCCCCCCCCCCCCCCCCCCCCCCCCCCCCCCCCCCCCCCCCCCCCCCCCCCCCCCCCCCCCCCCCCCCCCCCCCCCCCCCCCCCCCCCCCCCCCCCCCCCCCCCCCCCCCCCCCCCCCCCCCCCCCCCCCCCCCCCCCCCCCCCCCCCCCCCCCCCCCCCCCCCCCCCCCCCCCCCCCCCCCCCCCCCCCCCCCCCCCCCCCCCCCCCCCCCCCCCCCCCCCCCCCCCCCCCCCCCCCCCCCCCCCCCCCCCCCCCCCCCCCCCCCCCCCCCCCCCCCCCCCCCCCCCCCCCCCCCCCCCCCCCCCCCCCCCCCCCCCCCCCCCCCCCCCCCCCCCCCCCCCCCCCCCCCCCCCCCCCCCCCCCCCCCCCCCCCCCCCCCCCCCCCCCCCCCCCCCCCCCCCCCCCCCCCCCCCCCCCCCCCCCCCCCCCCCCCCCCCCCCCCCCCCCCCCCCCCCCCCCCCCCCCCCCCCCCCCCCCCCCCCCCCCCCCCCCCCCCCCCCCCCCCCCCCCCCCCCCCCCCCCCCCCCCCCCCCCCCCCCCCCCCCCCCCCCCCCCCCCCCCCCCCCCCCCCCCCCCCCCCCCCCCCCCCCCCCCCCCCCCCCCCCCCCCCCCCCCCCCCCCCCCCCCCCCCCCCCCCCCCCCCCCCCCCCCCCCCCCCCCCCCCCCCCCCCCCCCCCCCCCCCCCCCCCCCCCCCCCCCCCCCCCCCCCCCCCCCCCCCCCCCCCCCCCCCCCCCCCCCCCCCCCCCCCCCCCCCCCCCCCCCCCCCCCCCCCCCCCCCCCCCCCCCCCCCCCCCCCCCCCCCCCCCCCCCCCCCCCCCCCCCCCCCCCCCCCCCCCCCCCCCCCCCCCCCCCCCCCCCCCCCCCCCCCCCCCCCCCCCCCCCCCCCCCCCCCCCCCCCCCCCCCCCCCCCCCCCCCCCCCCCCCCCCCCCCCCCCCCCCCCCCCCCCCCCCCCCCCCCCCCCCCCCCCCCCCCCCCCCCCCCCCCCCCCCCCCCCCCCCCCCCCCCCCCCCCCCCCCCCCCCCCCCCCCCCCCCCCCCCCCCCCCCCCCCCCCCCCCCCCCCCCCCCCCCCCCCCCCCCCCCCCCCCCCCCCCCCCCCCCCCCCCCCCCCCCCCCCCCCCCCCCCCCCCCCCCCCCCCCCCCCCCCCCCCCCCCCCCCCCCCCCCCCCCCCCCCCCCCCCCCCCCCCCCCCCCCCCCCCCCCCCCCCCCCCCCCCCCCCCCCCCCCCCCCCCCCCCCCCCCCCCCCCCCCCCCCCCCCCCCCCCCCCCCCCCCCCCCCCCCCCCCCCCCCCCCCCCCCCCCCCCCCCCCCCCCCCCCCCCCCCCCCCCCCCCCCCCCCCCCCCCCCCCCCCCCCCCCTGGAGGTGAGGTGAAGAGTAAACGGAGCTCGGGAGTCTCTTATGTAGGCATGACGAGGTGGCCAGTAGCTTGTGGGTGACGCCGGAGTTACTCCGGCTGGCAAAGTTGGTTGGGGGCGGTGGTCATGGGCGGCGAGGGGTAATGAGGTCGGTGGAGTGCTCCGGAGAGGTCGGCGTGGATGAGCTCGAGCTCTCCGGCCTCATCCATGGTGTGGCCTCCGTACGAGTGTGGCGGCGATGACCGGCGGGCTCCAGCGGCTTGGACGGTGAGGCACTGATGCGAAGGAGACGCCGCGTGGAGCTAGTAGGTAGAGGGAGCAGCAGGAGCAATGAAGAGGGCGGCGATGTGGCGATGCTCTCGGTCGCCGTGGATGAGCTCGGAGGTAGCTGCACCACCCAACTCCTGTGCCTGTCGGTGATGAGCGGCTGACCAGGTGGGTCCTGGCAGTCCATTTAAGAGGAGGGGAGGCATGGAGGAGACGGGAAGATGGTGGAGTGAGGACCACGGCGTCGATCGCCTCTACCACTGAACCAAATTCAGTTAACTGAATTTGATTGCTGGTGAACAGTGTGCACAGAAGGTGCTCAATGAAATGCTAGATGGCCTTGGGCATTTTTGGAATTTATGAATTTTTTTGTGGTGATGTACTAATGCAAGACAAAGGTGATGGCAAAGTGTCAGAATTTTGGGAGAAGTTTAGAATAGATTTTGAGCAAGGAATCTGTTTCTGGTCCAAATTTGAATTGAATAAATTTCGAAAATTTTGAACTGAACCCAAAGTTTTTGGTGAAATGGGTTGTGGGTACCATCTAGTTGCTAGAAAATTTTTGGTGGAGGCAGAAGAGTTATAGAAAATATAGTTCCTTTGTAACTCAAAGAAACTATGAATAACGTACATTCAAACTTTGGAATTTATTTAAAATAGCAAAAAAATTGTGGAGAGGGAAAGTGTTGGATACTGTCCTGGAGTGTGGAAATGGCTTGTGAGATAATTTAGGATTGACAAAAAAAATTATTGATAGAGTTTAGGAGTGCTTGGAAGGGGTGACAAGATCATACCGTAGGAAAAGTTTTCAACTTATGCAAAACCTTTTCTAAGAGAAATATTTTTGATGTTCCAAAATAATTTTCCAAATAAAACCATCAATCAAAACAGAACCATTTAAGAAAATTTGAAACCCAATTAAATTTTGAAATGGTTTTTTTTAGAACAGAAGAAAGAAAATAAGATTAAAATGGTTTTCAAAAAAATTATTTTAAAGAAAAGATTTTCAAAATCCAAGGAGAAAATTTTGGGGTGTTACAAGACCTACCCCCCTTAAGAAAAAATCTCATCCCCAAGATTTCAGTTGTCCCTCAAATAGGTACGAATATTCAGTCCTCAGGTGATCCTCTCTTTCCCATGTTGCTTCTTCCTCGGTGTGATTACTCCACTAAACCTTGTAAAATTTTATCATGCTCTATCGGGTTCTCCATTCAGACTCCTCTAAAAGCTTAATAGGACGTTCCCTACATGTAAGATCCGGTTGGATATCCAGGTCTTGATGTTGGACCTGCTTTTCTGGGTTACTGACACATCTCCTCAGTTGTGACATGTGGAACACATCATGAACATCCGATAATTCTGACGGCAGCTCTAGTTGATAGGCAACCTTACCCCTCCTTGCAGTTACTCTGAATGGTCCAATAAACCTCGGTGCCAACTTTCCTTTGACTTTAAACCTCTGTAGCCCCCTTGTTGGAGATACTCTGAGATATATGTATTTGTCTGGTTCAAAACTAATGTAACGGTGTTTTTGATCATAGTAACTCTTTTGACGGCTCCGAGCCACTCTTAGTCTGTCTTGAATAAGCTTCACTTTTGTTTTTGCCTCTTTAAGTATTTCTAGGCTGAAGATTCAGCTATCTCCGGTTTCAGATCAATTGAGTGGGGTACGGCATTGTCGTCCATACAGGGCTTCGAAGGGTGACATCTTCAGACTAGCTTGATAACTGTTGTTATATGAGAACTCTGCGTATGGTAGACTGTCTTCCCATCTGACTCCGTAAGTGAGCACACATGCTCTCAGCATGTCCTCCAATATTTGATTCACCCGCTTAGTTCATCCTCCGGTCTGCGGGTGATATGCTGTGCTGAATGTCAGCTGAGTCCCTAAGGCTTGCTGTAGGTGCTCCCAAAACCTAGAGACAAACTGGGTGCCTCTATCAGAGACTATAGTCTTTTGTACTCCATGTAAGCAAACAATCCAGGAGAGGTATAACCTGGCGAGTCTCTGTGTTGAATATGTGGTTTTTATCGGAATGAAATGTGCCACCTTGGTTAATAAATCTGTTATAACCCAGATAGCATCATTTTTGTGTCGTGACCTTGGCAATCCAACGATAAAATCCATTCCTATTACATCCCATTTTCATTCAGGCACTCTGAGCGGCTGCAATAGTCCTGCTGGCCTCTGGTGTTCTGCTTTTACACGCTGCCAAGAATCACAATGTGCCACATATACGGCTGTATCTCTCTACATCTCGTGCCACCAAATTTTTTCTTGTAGATCCTTGTACATCTTTGTCCCTCCTGGGTGAATAGAGTATGGAGTTGTATGGGCCTCTGCCAAAATTTGTTGCTTTAATTCTTCCTTATGAGGCACGCATAATCTTTTTCCGAACCATAAAATTCCCTGACTGTCCATGGTAAATTCGGACGCCTTGCCCAAATTTACTTTCCTTTTAATCCCCTCAATGCTTGGGTGTCCTTTTTGGGCTTCTTTGATTTGATCCTCTAATGTTGGTTTCATTTCTAGTTGAGTAATAGTTCCTTCCGTGACTAGGAGCATGTTGAGTCTGGCAAATTCCTGGTTGAACTCATGCTGTGAGAATTGCACACTGTTATTGCTGGTGCAGGGATTTCGGCTGAGGGCGTCTGCCAGCACATTTGCTTTACCCGGATGGTAATGAATTCCCACATCATAATCCTTAATTAGCTCAAGCCAGTGACGATATCACAAGTTTAATTCTAGCTGCATGAAGATATACTTGAGACTTTTATGATCTGTGTATATCTCACATCGATTACCAAGAAGGTAATGTCGCCATTCCTTGAGTGCATGTATCACTGCTACTAACTCCAGGTCATGGGTAGGATAATTTTCTTCATGTCGCCATAGTTGTCATGAAGCATATGCTACGACCTTTCCCTCTTGCATTAACACACATCCAAGGCCTTTCCTGGATGCGTCGCAATATATCTCAGAAAATTTGTGCACATCTGGCATGATCAGAATGGGTGCCATTGTTAACCTCTTTTTTAACTCTTGGAAACTTTCCTCACAGGCTTTGGCCCATTCAAACTTCTTATCCTTCTTGAGTAATTGGGTCTTGGGTTTGGCTATGGTGGAGAATCCTTCGATAAATCTCCGATAGTAGCCAGCCAGACCAAGAAAACTTCTGACTTCGTTCACGTTGGTGGGTTGCTTCCACCCTAAAACATCCTTTACTTTACTTGGGTCCACTGCTATCCCATCTAGTGTCAGTACGTGTCCTAGAAAACCAACTTCTCATAGCCAAAATTCACACTTACTGAATTTGGCATATAGTTGATTCTTTCGCAATTCTTCCAGAACTATCCGAAGATGTTGCTCGTGTTCTTCTGGCGTTTTGAAATAAATAAGTATATCATTGATCAATACAACCATGAATTTTCCAAATATTTCATGAAGACCTTGTTCATGAGATGCACAAAATAGGCTGGAGCGTTGGTCAAACCGAAGGGCATCACTGTGAACTCATGTAATCCATATTTGGTGGTAAAGGCAGTCTTGGGTATGTCTAAGGATCGAATTCTCAATTGATGGTAGCCTGACCTTAAGTCTATTTTTGAGAATACCTTGGCTTCTGCCAATTGGTCGAACAAGTCATTGATCCGTGGCAGTGGATACTTATTTTTTATGGTAACCATATTGAGTGCCCTATAATCAATACATAATCTTAGGGTACCATCCTTCTTCTTAGCGAATAAAACGGTGATCCCCATGGTGACGAGCTGGGTCGGACATAACCTTTTTCCAATAATTCCTTGATTTGTTTCTTCAGCTCAACCAACTCTGTCGGAGCCATTCGATACGGCTTCTTGTAAATGGGTGCCATTCCAGGTGCTAGTTCAATAACAAATTCAATTTCACGGTCCGGTGGCATACCCGGTAGCTCCTCAGGAAATACATCGAGATATTCGTAGATTACAGGAACCTTGCTTAATTCTGTCATATCCATGATGACCCACAAGTATAGGGGATCTATCGTAGTCCTTTCGATAAGTAAGAGTGTCAAACCCAACGAGGAGCAAAAGGATATGACAAGCGGTTTTCGGCAAGGTATTCTCTGCAAGCACTGAAATTATCGGTAACATATAGTTGTGTGATAAGATAATTCGTAACGGGTAAAAAGTAACAAATGTAACTAAGGTGCAGCAAGGTGGCCCAATCCTTTTTGTAGCAAAGGACAAGCCTGGACAAACTCTTATATAAAGCAAAGCGCTCCCGAGGACACATGGGAATTACTGTCAAGCTAGTTTTCATCATGCTCATATGATTCGAGTTCGTTACTTTGATAATTTGATATGTGGGTGGACCGGTGCTTGGGTGCTGTCCTTACTTGGACAAGCCTCCCAATTATGATTAACCCCTCTCGCAAGCATCCTCAACTACGAAAGAAGAATTAAGATAAATCTAACCATAGCATGAAACATATTGATCCAAATCAGCCCCTTACGAAGCAACGCATAAACTAGGGTTTAAGTTTCTGTCACTCTAGCAACCCATCATCTACTTATTACTTCCCAATGCCTTCCCCTAGGCACAAATAATGGTGAAGTGTCATGTAGTCGATGTTCACATAACACCACTTGAGGAAAGACAACATACATCTCATCAAAATATTGAACGAATACCAAATTCACATGATTACTTATAACAAGACTTCTCCCATGTCCTCAGGAACAAACATAACTACTCACAAAGCATATTCATGTTCATAATTAGAGGAGTATTAATTATCATTAAGGATATGAACATATGATCTTCCATCGAATAAACCAACTAGCATCAACTACAAGGAGTAATCAACACTACTAGCAACCCACAGGTACCAATCTGAGGTTTTGAGACAAATATCGGATACAAGAGATGAATTAGGGTTTGAGAGGAGATGGTGCTGGTGAAGATGTTGATGGAGATTGACCCCCTCTCGATGAGAGGATCATTGGTGATGACGATGGCTTTGATTTCCCCCTCCGGGAGGGAAGTTTCCCCGGCAGAACAGTTCCGCCGGAGCTCTAGATTGCTTTCGCCCAGGTTCCACCTCGAGACGGCGGCGCTTCATCTTGGAAGCTTTCTTTTGATTTTTTCCAGGTCAAAACACATGAAATAGCAGAATATGGGCACCGGAGGCCTGCCAGGAGGACCACAAGCCACAGGGGCACGCCCAGGGGGGTAGGGCGCGCCCCCCAGGCTTGTGACCACCTGGTATTTATATTTTTTATTTATTCCAAAATAATTCTCCATAAATTGTCAGGACTTTTGGAGTTATGCAGAATAGGTCTCTCATATTTGCTCCTTTTCCAGTCCAGAATTCCAGCTGCCGGCATTCTCCCTCTTCATGTAAACCCTGTAAAATAAGAGAGAAAAGGCATAAGTATTATACCAAAATAGGTAATAATAGCCCATAATGCAATAAATATCAATATAAAAGCAAGATGCAAAATGGACGTATCAATCCACTTGATTTAATTTTCCCTGTGAAGTAGAAATCCTCCTTGTGCCAAATTTTATTATTTCCCCTTGGCAATTAGTGAGAGTCACTGTGCGGTGGTAGCAATCTATGAAGCCTTTATTTGTGGTCAACCAATCCATTCCCAGAATAACGTCCAGATCGACTGCTTCTAGTATAATAAGGTTGACTAGAAATTCCATCCCTTTGATTTCTATGTTCACATCCTTGTAGTACCACTGTGTGCTTTGCTTTGATCCCGGGGACTAAATAACCATGGAATTTTGCAAAGGCGAAAAAGAAATTGATTCTCCGAAGCAAATCTTTTGGAAATGCATGAATGGGAAGCTCCAGAATCAAATAAAACTATAGCTTTAATTGAGTTGACAGGGAACGTACCAAACACAATATCTGGTGCATTCTGTGCCTCCTCAAAGGTCATGTGGTTGACCTGTCCCTTTCTTTGGTTGTTGTTGGGGTTGAAATTGTTGCATCGCGGAGCTGTATTTGTACCGCAGCCATTGATGTTGGGCTTGGGAGTATTCCCCTGCTTTGGGCACTGCTTGGAGTAATGACCCTCTTCTCCGCAGGCCTAACAGGTGATGCCAGGATGGAACATTGTGTCTTTAGTCCTGTTGTTCAAGGCGCTGTGGCTCTGCTGCGGTTGTGGTGTTGGAACAGTTGGTTGGAATGCTGGAATTGCTGGTCGGGGTACCAGAGGCCTCTGAAATTCATTCTTGGTCCTGTTGTTGCGAACCTGTGCTGACTGGTTCATACAGCGCTTGCGTATTTTGTTCATGTTGCGGTGCTCGTTCTCCAGTATAATTGCCTTGTCTACCAGTGTCTTGAAATCTGGAAAGGTGTGGACTACCAGTTGGCATTTCAGAGATGGAACAAGCCCATCAAGAATTTTTTCCATCTTCTTACCTTCTGTCATGTATTCGTCGTTGGCGTACCGGGCCATCTGAGTAAACTAGCCCAGGTACTGGGCTATCATGGTGCCTCGCTGCTTGAGATCATCAAACTCCCTTTTCTTCAATTTCATAATGTTGTTGGGGATATGTGCTCCCCGAAAGATTTCCTTGAATTGTTCCCACGTCATATTTGCTCCATTGGGGTGCGTATGACATAAATTCTCCCACCATTATTTTGTTGTTCCAGAAAAATAGTGCGGAGCATATAACACTTTTTCTTGGTCCGTACATTGAGGGATAACCAATTTCCTCTCAGTATCACGTAGCCAATCATCTGCCTCCAATGGTTTGTCCGTGTGAGAAAAGACCGTTGGATTGGTCCTCTATAATTCAGATAATTTTGACCGGTGTTGATGTTGTCCTTGATGATTCCTCATATTAATTAAATGTTGCATCATTTCTTGGTGCTATTGTTGGCTTTGTTCATACAGACAACATACTTGTGAAAATGTTGAGTCGTTTCTCTGTTGACTTGTCTGACCCTGTGTGAAATTATTTCCCATCTGCGCAAAATTGTCCTCAGGTGGGTTGGGCATAGAGCGAGTCCAGGGATGATGCATTTTCTTTTTGGGGTATTTGTGTAACACCGGTGAAAAAAGAAATCATAAAGGCAGCAAAAAATTTCCTCCCAAGACACGGGTATGGAAAGGCAGCAAGTTATACTATACATGCAGATTTAATTATACATGCTAGATTTTATTATACATGCATAATTTAATTATACAATCATGGCTTTAGTATACGAGATGCTCACAGAAACTGTATACTACACGACCACTTATTCGAACTAAGGTAC
This sequence comes from Thinopyrum obtusiflorum, assembly GCA_036873465.1. Taxonomy (NCBI): domain Eukaryota; kingdom Viridiplantae; phylum Streptophyta; class Magnoliopsida; order Poales; family Poaceae; genus Thinopyrum; species Thinopyrum obtusiflorum. The sequence continues at coordinate 140,161 of JAAAWM010012132.1, read as the reverse complement.
TACTCCGCTCACATAACACGCTGTGGTCCAAGTCTACAGCTCGCTATTTTACAGAAAGAAAAGAAACAAAAAATAAGTATTTTACAACTGGGTTCTCATAAAAGTCATCTGCGGTGGGGATGGCTCGTCTGCCCTCACGGTGTGTCTGGAACATTGTAGGTCTGGCCGAGGGTGAGTCCCACGCGAGGTGCGGACGACTCGACCTCCTCCTCCTCCTCCTCCTCCATGGAAATAGTCTCCAGTCGGGCAGATGTCGATGCCATGCCTGCTGGTGGTGGCATCGTGCTCACTGGTGGTGGAGCTCTGACTGGAACGGGTGCAGCTAAGCGGCTAGTCTCATCACTCGGGGATGAGTGCCAAATCGCGGAACGGGAAGGAGGATCATATGGTGGGGTCGGAGGGCGAGGAGCGTGAGGTGAGGGGGTACGAAACTCACTCCTACGAGGGATCCTCGCATGAGTCAAGTCCATCCGTGCAGCAAGATGGTCATCCACTAGAGAGGTGAAGACTGACTCCAGCGACATGATGTACTAGCCAAGGGGCTCGATCGCCTCGTCCCTTTCCCCATGTATCATCCGCAGAGCTTCCGCTACACAAATAAAATAGTCAAGCCTCACACTGACGCTTGGCTCTATTTTATTGTATATGTATGATATTACCACCACACCTCTGTCATATTCCGCCATCGTATTATTGGCAAGGTTGTAATAATTTGTTGAGCACTCAGACTCAACCCGATGTAATATTATGTGTACTGGATATCTGTATCAAGGAAGTCCACCAGTTGTGTTGATCTTGGGGCTGGTGTGACTTGGGGCTACTCTGTGATTTATTCTTAGAAGTGGGCCCAACAAACCTTGGTACCAGAGCCAGGCTGACTGACTGGGAACACTTCTAGGCGTCTGGCTCGCTAGCGTACTCGTCCTCCACAAGCTCGTCCTCCTCCAGGTCTGGCCAAGTAAATAGCCAGGGACAAGCCAGTGAGTACGTTGGAATGTACTCGCAAACATTATGAACAAAAGATATACCCAATGCATGTGCTCATGCTGGACTATACCATATGCATGCTGAAAGGAATTAAATCATGGCATGATTAGTTATTAGCATGTGCAGAAGTAAAATGTTAGTGACTAACAAGGAAAATTAAAGGAAAATAAAATAAAATAAATGCCGGTCGGATGTCTAAAAGTGACACCATGGTAGGTCTTGAAGAGAAATGCCAAACGGGTGTCTAAAATAGAAATCGGACAAGACAGAACCATCCGAGAACTCAAGCGACGCCATGAGAGGTCTTGAAAAGAAATGCCAGTCAGGTGTCAAAAGTGACGCCATGGTTGGTCTTGAAAAGAAATGCCAAACGGGTGTCCACAAGAGAGTTGGGCGAGACAAGACCGCCTGAGACCTCGAGGTACGCCACGTGAGGTCTTGAAAATAAAACTAAATGCCCGGGGTAGTCTAGCCAGCCCCTGAGACACTCAGAAAAATAAAAAATAAGAGGAATGGGTTAGTCCACAATAATAATCATATCAACAGTAATATTCATGATAACAAAAATAACCATGACAGTGTTAGTGTTGATAATAGTATCCTGCAAAACAATCCATGCTCAGATTAATTATTTCCTCCGAAGACTGACATCGGACTGACACTTGACCCTTTCCCCAGCTATGTCCTTGATCATGGACACGGCTATTCGAATAGATATAACTCTGCAGAGGGTGTGCTCTTTACCCACAAGTAAAGGATTTCTTTAGCCAGCACCGAGACACTGACTAATTCCCATTACGGTCTTTGGGTTGAAAACACACCTGACTAGCACACAAAAGATTAACCGTCCGGATGCTAGGAAGCACCCAAAGCATCTTTTCAGAAAAACTCTAAGTCGGGGAGACTACAATCTCGAATAGCATGGGATCACTATTCATATGCATGGATTACAAGGGGGACCCCCTCTCGGCTACAACCGGAAACACCCATGCCCCCTGACCCGATGATGGGATTTAGTCCATGGCCATGGAAACCCTCATCGTGGCCCTCTATGTGATGTGTACACGGACAGGGGTTAACAACTTACTAAGTCGTACCTTCCTTGCGGAAGTATCCGTGGCAGCACGGTATCCAGCTAGGTGTAGCGGAACAAGATTCGATCTAGGTCGACTTAGGAGGTGTTGTTATTATAACAGATACACTCCATATCTGTCACCGTGACACCACCGTGTCAGAATAAGGCCCGTGCCCACCGGCACATCCAAAGCAGAAGAAATACTTCTGAATTCTCAGAATCTCCATGCATGTCAGAGAGGTGCTTGAGTAGAATATAAGCAAGAGAAAAGTTAACATAACCATGCATGCATGCACTTGTGATATACTACTCATGTGATGCAAACTCAACTTAGTGCAATCATGCAATGCAATTCACCATATCCCAGGTTCAAAAATGCTTGCCTCGTCCAAAGTAGTCAGGAGAAAACCCTTCCAAATTTCCGGCAAAGTTTTCCCCCTCTTTTTTCGAAAAACACAAATTTCAATTTAAATAAAAAATTCCATCATAGTACAAAAACTTGTCTTAAAATATTTTTAAATAAATACTAAAAAAACTAGAGAGAAAAATAAGGATTTCAAAAAACGAATCAAGTCATTTGGACTTGTGGTTAAAAAGTTATAAGAGTTTTAAGTCCAGGGACCTTTCTGTAATAAGAACATATATTTTTCGGGTCCCTGCTGTAAAACAGAAAATGCCTCGGCAGAAAATACGCTTCCTAGCTTAGAAAACGTACAGAGGCGGAAAACATTTTCGATTTAAACATAAAAAGAGAGAAGACTGATGGGTGGGGTCCACCCGTCAGGTTTGAATTTTGAAAACGCTCGCGCACGAGTACAGAGAGAAGGCGGCGCTCGCCGGCAACGATCGCCGGTGTATCAGAGGGTGGTGCTGGCATGGTCGTGCTTGGGGTGGAGTACCGCGTCGGTGGGTGGAGGTGGTGGTCGCCGGAGAGCAACGAAATGATGGTGAGGTGGACGGTGGCGGACGGCGATTCGGGTGGTGGTGGATCTCCTCGGAGAGGGCTCCGAACGTCAAATTGACGTGCAAAATGAACATGGTGGAGTGGTGGAGGGTGACTGGCAAGATTTTAGAGGTGCTGGTGGCCTATCGGCGTCGAGCTGGTCGAGGACAGTGGCTGCGGAGCGGTGGTCGGGGTCGGGGAAGAACGCCTTCCCGAGGTCGGGGGAGTACATGGGAGGGTGATTGGGGTGCGGTGGAGGTGATCTGAAGAGTAAATGGAGCTCGGGGGCCTCTTATATAGGCACGATGAGGTGGCCAGTAGCTTGCGGGTGACGCCGGAGTTACTTCGGCCGGCAAGGTTGGTTGGGGGCGGTGATCATGGGCGGCGAGGGGTTAATGAGGTCGGTGGAGTGCTCCGGAGAGGTCGGCGTGGATGAGCTCGAGCTCTTTAGCCTCATCCACGGTGTGGCCTCCATATGGGTGTGGCAGCGATGACCAGCTCTGGCGACTGCCAGGTGGGCTCCAGCGGCTTGGACGGTGAGGCGCTGATGCGGAGGAGACGTCGCGTGGAGCTAGTAGGTAGAGGTTGCAGCAGGAGCAATGAAGAGGGCAGCGCTGTGGCGATGCTCTTGGTCACCGTGGATGAGCTCGGAGGTAGCTGCACCGGCCAGCTCCTATGCCCGTCGGCAGTGAGCGGTTGACCAGGTGGGTCATGGCAGTCCATTTAAGAGGAGGGGAGGCGTGGAGGAGAAGGGAAGATGGTGGAGTGAGGAGCACGGCGTTGATCGCCTCTGCCACTGAACCAAATTCAGTTAATTGAATTTGATTGCTGGTGAACAGTGTGCACAGAAGGTGCTCGATGAAATGCTAGATGGCCATGGGCATTTTTGGAATTTCTGAATTTTTTTGTGGTGGTGTACTGATGCAAGACAAAGGTGATCGCAAAGTGTCAGGATTTTTGGAGAATTTTAGAATAGGTTTTGTGCAAGCAATCTATTTCTGGTCCAAATTTGAATTGAATAAATTCTGAAAATTTTGAACTGTGGAACCCAAAGTTTTTGGTGAAATGGGTTGTGGGTACCATCTAGTTGCTAGGAAAATTTTGGTGGAGGCAGAAGAGTTATAGCAAATATAGTTCCTTTGTAACTCAAAGAAACGATGAATAATGTAAATTCCAACTTTGGAATTTATTTAACCCCCCCCCCCCCCCCCCCCCCCCCCCCCCCCCCCCCCCCCCCCCCCCCCCCCCCCCCCCCCCCCCCCCCCCCCCCCCCCCCCCCCCCCCCCCCCCCCCCCCCCCCCCCCCCCCCCCCCCCCCCCCCCCCCCCCCCCCCCCCCCCCCCCCCCCCCCCCCCCCCCCCCCCCCCCCCCCCCCCCCCCCCCCCCCCCCCCCCCCCCCCCCCCCCCCCCCCCCCCCCCCCCCCCCCCCCCCCCCCCCCCCCCCCCCCCCCCCCCCCCCCCCCCCCCCCCCCCCCCCCCCCCCCCCCCCCCCCCCCCCCCCCCCCCCCCCCCCCCCCCCCCCCCCCCCCCCCCCCCCCCCCCCCCCCCCCCCCCCCCCCCCCCCCCCCCCCCCCCCCCCCCCCCCCCCCCCCCCCCCCCCCCCCCCCCCCCCCCCCCCCCCCCCCCCCCCCCCCCCCCCCCCCCCCCCCCCCCCCCCCCCCCCCCCCCCCCCCCCCCCCCCCCCCCCCCCCCCCCCCCCCCCCCCCCCCCCCCCCCCCCCCCCCCCCCCCCCCCCCCCCCCCCCCCCCCCCCCCCCCCCCCCCCCCCCCCCCCCCCCCCCCCCCCCCCCCCCCCCCCCCCCCCCCCCCCCCCCCCCCCCCCCCCCCCCCCCCCCCCCCCCCCCCCCCCCCCCCCCCCCCCCCCCCCCCCCCCCCCCCCCCCCCCCCCCCCCCCCCCCCCCCCCCCCCCCCCCCCCCCCCCCCCCCCCCCCCCCCCCCCCCCCCCCCCCCCCCCCCCCCCCCCCCCCCCCCCCCCCCCCCCCCCCCCCCCCCCCCCCCCCCCCCCCCCCCCCACATGTTCGAGGCAAGCATCTTGAACACTTGATATGATGATTGCATGATGAATTACTTGTTATAATGCTTGGAACATGTTTATGTTGCATTGGGTAAAATTTGCAAAATAATACTTATGCATGTATGGTCGCTTGCTAGTAATTTGATTTCAAATAGACATATGACATATGTGGACATGTTACTGTATCGTACCAAGCATATATGTGCTTGCCAGGTCTAACTTGCAGGTACAAGAAGAAATCTATCACGGGTAAAAGTGACCGTGATAACAGGAATCACGTTGTGACGTGAATGGTTGATGTTGGCATGTTGGGACATGCCACGTGGTGACCCTGTTTGGTACCACTAAAGAAATGTATCATGTTAACCACTTCAGGAAATATGAACCTCCTGAGTCGATCGTAGATCGAGTCTTGTCACCGGTAACCCCCAAACTTGATTCATGCTACCACCCGTCCCAACCACAGGTAGGGTATGGTTCAGTAAGTTGTTAACCCCTTACCCGGACACACCGTACAGAGAGGCCATTGTGAAAGATACCATTAGCCCTAGTAGGCATGTCACTTGGTCGGGGGCATGGGTGTTTTTCGGTTGGGACCGAAGAAGGGTAACAACCCTAGTTGCGCACATTATAATTATGATTGTGATCCCATGCTATTCGAGGTTGTGGCCTCCCTGTTTTAGAGTTTTTCTTGAATGATGCTTTGGGTGATTCTTGGCATCAGGAAAGTTAAGCTGGTGTATGCTGGTCAGGTGTGTTTTCAACCCAAAGACCGTAATCAGAATTAGTCAACATTTTGGGGTTGACTAAAGAAATCCTTTACTTGTGGGTAAAGAGTACAACCTCTGCAAAGTTTAAAACCTATTCGCATAGCCGTGTCCATGGTCAAGGACTACAGTATGGGAAGGGGAAAGTATCGGTCTTAGTGTACGTCTTCGGAGGAAATAATTAAATAAAGAATTGATCGTTGATATTGCTATTGAGGTTATCATAAATATTGTTGATATTGTTATGGACTAAGCTCTTCTCTTATATGTATTACTGGGTATCTCTTGGGGGGTTCTACCTCCCGGGTACTCATATGCACTACTTAATATATGTTGTTGAGTATCTCCGGGGAAGGTTCTACCTCCTGAATACTCATTATACTTGTGTATGTTAATTTTTTCTTTTGGATTTTTGGGCGGTCCTGTCTCGCTGAATCTCCGCTTTTATATTTATTAAGACCTTTCGTGGCGTCGCACAGACACCCTTCTGGCTTGTGTGTTAATTTTTGTTTTGGATTTTTGGGCGGTCCTATCTCGCCTGAATCTCCACTATTATATAATTATTAATGCGTCGTGCAGACACCCGTCTGGCTTGTGTGTTAATGTTTTCTTTGGGATTTTCGGGCGGCCCTGTCTCACCTGAATCTCTGCTTTTATATATTTATTAAGACCTTCCATGGCGTCGCGCGGACACCCGTCTGGCCTGTATGTTAATTTTTTTTGGACCTTCAGGCGATTCTATCTCAACTGAATCTCCACTTATATATTTATTGGATGTACGGGTGGTCTAACGCCCGAGTCCACCCTTTTTATTTTTCTTAAGATTCTTCTAGGATGGCTGCACCACCTAAGAATCCATGCTTGATATGTGATGAATGAATGTTTGATACTATGCTCATTAATCCTTTTTCTCTGTCTTATTATTCATTCCATATTACCTACTGTACATGAATATCTTACCAAAAATAACTTGACATGAGCATATGCATCGTTGCTAATTTAATTGCTTGCTTTCGTTGAACTCATGCCATGTTATAGTAATACTTGTTTGAAAATTTGTTACATGCACTCTACATGCTTTTATTATATCTTGTGTTCATGACGTTTGCGAGTACATTCAAACTTACTCACTGGCTTGTCCCTAGCTATTTACTTGGCCAGATCATGACTCCGAGGAAGGTGCTACGAGGACACCTTTGCGAACTAGGAGCCTGAGATAGTTGCGATGTGAGATAGGAATTATCCTGGTCTGCCGTTCCTGTGGGAATGGCGCCCCATCAGAGTTGGAGATTCTCGAGTCACTTCTGTCATCCATTGCTAAAATCATTGCTGCACTCATTAGTCCTTTATGGTCCTGTGTATTCAATTCTTGTAACCGCTTGGTAATCTGTAACAAGGACTTGTCCACCAGCGAACTAGGATCTTGGGGCTGGTAATGACACGAGTGGTTATTTTTGGGATTTTGTGTTCTAGAAATCCGCCCCCGACAACCTTGGTATCAGAGCCAGGTTGACCGCTGGCTAATCCTATCTTAGCCTAGTCACTATCCCTAGGTTTCCACACTATCCAAGTCTTTTACTGTCCACCGCCAAGCCTATCCCATTCGATGGCACGATCAGCAGCCAGCCGACATCTTTTCATAGTCAGTGCCCAACCTATCAACCTAGCCCATGGGCCATAGACTGTGTGCCTGTGGCAGGCACCTGAGATGTCCCATCCGCAAGCGTGCGTTGGAAGACTCAGTTAGCCTATAAAGGAAGCCTTGCCTTAACTCAACACACCAGAACCTTCATTCTCACTTTGATACCCACACCACCAAGATGCCTAGTGCCATCGTTTGCAACGAGACCACCGCAGTCGAGCTTGGAGACTTTGTAGCCATCCTCGCCAATCTCACTCATCGTGCCTTTGGCATAGATGAGCCCCAGCGTATGTTGTGCACCAAGAGCATGTGAGTGATGTCATCCGTCACTTCTGGGCCATGGTACACATCTATGGGAGGGGCACCACTTCAGAATGCCCCAATCGGTTCACTGGAAGGACAACTTCCGAGGAACCCCAAGCCATCCAGCTTGCAGCCCGAGAGGCTATAGTTCAACTCCTACATCGATCGCCGAGGGTGAGCATCCGCCCTTTCTTCCACTACCCTAGTCGGGATTGCTATGGTAGCTCGACCCAAGTTGACAGTGGAGACCAGGAGTCAGACCCTGCTCTAGTGCATCCGCTGTGCCGTCTGAGAGCGCAAGAGGCACTCTTCGATCAGGTCACCAACGATCTGATTGTAGCCCACATGACTCTTGCTCTCCTGACCCCTGTAAGCAGTGAATCTGCACCCGCCTCCGGCACTCCAGTAGTGCTATTCGAGGGACCTGTCAAGCCTCCCAGGTCTACCCATGTTGTCCACTCGGGCAACTCATTCACCCACCCAGAGGAACTTCGCCGCCTGTTGGAGACCTACTCCAATGGGACTGTGGCTACGATGTCTCATGGGAGACATCATCGTTACCGCAGCCCCGTGACTCCCGCTCCTACCCCAGCCAGCTCTGAAGCCGAAGCAAATTTAGAAGTCCAGGCATCTGCTAGGCATCTCTGGCCAGATGTCAACGTAGTGGACTTAGACTACCGGAGTAGTTGCCGAGCCCTTGGTGGCCCTGTTATTTTATCCTGTATCTTGAGAGTCGTAGTAGTCCGTCTGCGGTATGATTGTTGAAGTGCTTGTGTGCTAATGTTTTGCTTGTACTTTACTTGATGTTGCATGATTTGTTTGCGTATCATGATTGTTTGCATGGTTGGTTGGTTTCAAGACCCTACGCCATAGCTGCCATTACTACTCAAACCTAACAGACCACTACACTGAAACATCAATTCTCTTCTGATCAAGGCCCGACCCAAGTTGTACCGGTACCGCATCATGTTTCCATCCCAGCTATATAAGAGCCACTCTCATACCCAGCATCAGCAACCATCGATCCTTTCTCTGCCAGCATAATCCAATCACCCCATGTCTCACCTGGTAGCCTACCCAAGAACTCCAGAGGCAAATCACAGTCGTTTTATTAAGGTTTTGTGGGATTTTACCCGCAATACCCTTGGTTCCATTCACCCACCCTAGTATGAGTTGTACAAGTTGAGGATCACCTCGGATTCCTCAAAGTACTGGGCAGTGGTGCAAATCCCACCAGCGGACTTAAACCAAGGCCCTCCGTATATTATCTTCATCAGGAGATCCATGCCAACACCAGGCATGGCCATTGAGGTTGCTGCTTATGAAGCAGTTACCCGCCTTTGATTCTTTGTACCCTGTGCCAGCGAAAGGAAGTACTGCTACTTCCCGAGCCGTGCAGCATTCGGAGTAGAAGCTACGTTCCGCTGTGAACGTATAGAGAGAGATCCAGAACTGGCCAAACTTATTCAATATGTGATGGCCCAAGAGTGTCTAACCCAACAACTAATGGATTGTCTCCATTATCTTGCTGTTCTGTATCCCCAGATCACCACTGGAGGACCACCCTTTCCAACTCGGGAAGGGCATGTTCTTCGTCTGCTTCCTCCCCTTCCCCCAAAAGAAGAAGAATATGCTCCAGCATCGGTAACCCTTCCGTAAAACCCTGTAGATCTCACCTTCGGACCATAGATGGTCATGAGTGTGTTGTTGCAGTGTATAGTGCTTGTTTTCATGACGTGACCTTTGTGTTGTTTCTTAGGGTGTATGTCATGAATATATTGCCATGATTGCGTTGTTGTGTTCTGCAATTAGTCTCTTCGCCCTTAACAAATCTCAAGGACGAGATTTCTTTAAGGGGGGAAGGCATTGTAGCACCCCAAATTTTAATAAAAGATTTTTTCTAATAAAATTCTGACAGAAATAATTTTTATTAATTAAATTGGATCTATAAAAAAATAAAGTCATTTCTCCTGCTTCTTCTTCCTTCTTACAGAATTTTTTTGGGAAAAAATATTGAGACTCTTAAATTTTTTGCCCAACTCTTTTAGTACTTCTTAAATATCAGTAGGAAATATTTTCATAATAATTTGCCCCAAAACAATTCTTTTAATGTCATTGTTAAACTTTAAAATGCTTCTATTGAACTAAAACTGTTTTAAATAAATTTTATAAAAATGCCACAAAAATTTGGGAGACCTTATTAGGCCTATAGTTCACTTTTATGGAAAACCCCATCGTGATCATTTGAAAATTTTGAGGAAACCACCCTCTTTTCAATTCTGGTCCAATTCTAGATTATAACTACAACTATATTAAATAATGCTCAAACATTTCTAAAAATTCCAAGTCACGGTCCTTCCTAATAAATCCTTAAGTCCAGTAGATCAACCCCATTTGCATCTTTTAAGTCTTCCTAATAATTCCCTACAAATTTTATCCTGATCTGAATTATATCAAAAGTTGCATTAGCAACTTGTTATTTTTGCCAAACCAACTTCACCATCATCCCTACCATACAAAGAGACATCAACCTGCAAATATCACATCCAGAAAAATCCTTTGGACAGCCCTAGCATTCTGTCAAACACATTGTGGGCTTGACAGAAATCTTGCAACTCTCCAAACTGCATTTGGCACCTTCTTCTTTTGCCCAACCAGCATGTCCAGCATCTCCATCAGATCAATTGTAACCACCCTACCAAATTTCAAACTCATCCAATCAATCTAGGCCACCCTGGCATATCACCGAACACCCTCTGCTACTGCCCCCTATGCTACCTCCCCTGGCTCACTCTACCCCTAGCCGATCGCCCGCACCTGCCGCAGCCTTCCCCCGCACCCCCTCCTCAACTCTCGCACCGGCCAGCGCCGCCACCAGCCGTTGCCCATCGCTGTCATGCACCGCCCAGGACATGTGGCTCGCCCCCGAGCCAGCCAGCATGCCCTGCCCTAAATGCCAACCACCTGAGCCCGCCGTCCACACCAACCACGGCCACCGCCCACAACCACTTCCCTGGTGCAGTAATGGCCTGCGCCACCGTGGCCATTCTCTGGAAGCGATGAATCGACCCCCTCCACACCTATATAAGCCTCCCTAAGATCATCTCACTGCACCACATCATCTTTCCCTCCTCTAGGCGCCTCCTCGAGCAGCCAATTGAGCTCGGGAGAGCCTTCTTCCTTGCCTCCGGCCAAGGCAACCGCCGCCGTTCCTCGAATGATTCCGAGACAACCACCGCTTCCCTTTCCAAATTTCTTGCACCACTTCATCTACAGAACCACCGCACATCATTTCTGCCCCTCAATTTCCCCGGAGAAGCACCGGAGGCGAAATCCCCCTTTCACCGACAATTGTTGTCCGTGGGAGATCTCGCCGCCTGCAACTCGGCGGCCTCCGGTGGTCAACTGCTAGCTCGCTGGGTTTGTCTCGATAAGAGGAGCCCACCCATATGCTCAGCTCATCAAACGGCCCCGCCATTCACCGGTGTAGGTCGCCGAAGACTGCGCCTTGTTCAGCCAGAGGAGAAAGCGTGCGGACGACTGGTCAAACCTGACCAGTGAACCCTTGGGACCCACTATCAGCGACTCCCAGGTCACCCCGCGCTGTCTTTAGTGAAAATGTATTTTTATAAATTACGTCTTCTGCTTTGGGAAACGTATTCTATTCTAACTATTTTCTGTTATAACCGTCAGGGACCCAGATGCAGTTATTTTTATTTGCAGAAACGTCTCTGAAATTAAAATGCTAATAACTTTTTAATTATAACTCCAAATGAATTGATTCTTTTTCTGTCATTCCTCATTTTTCATCTAGTTTATTTTATTAACTATTTCAAAAATTTATAAAACACTTTTTTATACTGTTTTGAAATCATGTGGTAATTGCATTATTTTGAAAATAGGAGAAATGGAGGGAAATGAATTTTCAAAGCTTATGGAGTGCACCCAACTTCTCTACATGCTCAAGGCAAGCATCTAGAACACGTGATATGATGATTGCATGATGAATTGCTTGTTATAATGCTTGGAACATGTTTATGTTGCATTGGGTAAAATTTGCAAAAGAATACTTATGCATGTATGGTCGCTTGCTAGTGTTTTGATTTCAAATAAACATATGACACATGTGGATATGTTACTGTCTCGTACCAAGCATGTCTGTGCTTGCCAGGTCCTTTTCATCTACAGAGCAACCAGGCAAGCAAAACCCCCTTGATCATTCTTATATTGCCTATTCTTTCTCTCTTCTTCGTGCATTACATATTGTCATTGCTGTTATTTGGCAGATCCTATTCTGATGCATAGCCTACTTTTGTCGCCAGTTACAGATGCTTTACCTATTATCCTAGCATGCCTAGTATAGTTATGCTGGTGTTCCATCAGTTAGCCCAATCCCCTTGTCCGTGTTGCCATGCTATATTATCAGGGTTATCCGAACACGTTGGTCGTTGCATCAAAACTTGAACACACCATTAGGACCTTGCAGTTGTATGATTCTGCAGAGAAGCGCATCAAGCATGATCTTACTAAGGGTGGTTCCTCTTATTTCACCCTCGATGATGGCTCTGCAGTGCAGCACATCAAGTGTGAACTTACTGAGGGTGGTTCCTTATATTTCACCCTCGATGATGACTCTGTCGTGCAGTATATCAAGCGTGAACTTATTGAGGGTGGTTCCTCAGAATTCACCCTTGATGATTAGGGCACCTTATTCCTTTGAGGTCAGCTTCTGCTACCTAAGTTCATGATCATGGGTATGCTTACACTCTTGCATTACAGTGTTATTACGGGGGCTGAAGGGCAGGCGGTAACATACAGCAAGAGATGGACCTGAGTCCCAACAGCTTCTGATGTTAAAGATGGGTTGGCCCCAAGGTTACCCGCGAGTGATCCTCTTAGTTGGATCTGCAGGGCAGGCAAAGACCATCCAGTGAGAGGTGGGCCTAGCCCCGGGTCATGTCCGCATGCTACTAATAATATGACTAAACAGTTCTGGGTATTTGATCTGAGTTGCTATTGGCATATACGCACTAACCGCTGCGTGGGATAACAGTTATGGGGACCTCAGCGTAGTACATTCTCCCAAAAGGTCTTTCAGATGTCCTGTTCAGAGATGTGGCACGGAGACAAGCAAATATCCTCCGTATGAGGTGAAGCTGGACCACCCTCGTGACGTGCAGGAGTGCTTAGGGGTGAGCGGCCGAACAACCCCTTTGCGCTTAGGATATAGACCGGTGGGGACCTCTCAGGAGAGCCTAGGTAGGACTATGGCGTGTCGATTATTCGAGGCCACGCATTACCCAGGAAAGTGTGTGTGGCCAGAGGTAAGTGACCGTATCGGGCTATGTGGTGCACCCCTGCAAGGAAGACAAATCTATTCGAATAGCCATGTTCGTGGTAATAGGACGCTTGGATGTTACATTTATCCCAATCATTACCACTTAAACCAGATACTTAATAAAACTCACCCACCTTATATGTTAATACAAATCAGATAAATATGGTTTGCCCATGAATCTTTCCTCGCTGGGAGTCGAGGAAGGATCTCAGGGTATTGGATTATGGTGTTAATTACAAGTTGGTATCGTATCTGCTCATACTCCTACCCTTGCTGCAAGTTGATCTTCTCGCCTTTCATCTATTGTTGCAAGATGGTGCCCCTTGTGATACATAGAGCATTCTCCCTATAGTTCTGGCACTTCTGCCGTATAGTCCATAGATATACCCCCATTCCTTGATAACGATGCATATGTACATAGATCTGATGTAAGTCTTGTGAGTACTTTGGATGAGTACTCATGGTCGCTTTGCTACCTTTTTCTGTCAACCCGGTTGCTACTATCAGATAGTAGCCTCTCGGATGCAGGTTCCCTCGCTAATGATTTCTACGTGGCGTTCCACGTCGCCAAGTAGATCAAGGTCCCAGGCAGGAGGCCTTCACTAGTAGAAAACCGGGCTTTAGTGCCGGTTCATAAGGGCCTTTAGTGCCGGTTCAGCAACCGGCAGTAAAGTGTGGGGACTAAAGGTCCCCCCCCCATTAGTCCCGGTTCAACACGGCCCGGCACTAAAGGCCCTCCACGTGGCTGCGCTCGTGCGCTGGGGCTGGGGGACCTTTAGTCCCGTTTGGTATTCTTTAGTCCCGGTTGGTGTTCTTTAGTCCCGGTTGGTAACATGTAACACCAACCGGGACTAAAGGAATTTTTTTTGAAAATTTTTATTTTTGAATTTTTTTTAAAAAAATTGATTTTTTTATTTGTTTTTAAGTTTTTTTCGAACAATTTAATCTCTAATCACCCCTCCTCACTGCTCCAACGTGGAGCACTCATTCCAAATTGTCTAACTTCCCGGCCGGTCACCCATCCTCTCACTGCTCCAGCCCCAGCACGCTTAACTTTCTCACTGCTCCAACGTGGAGCACTCATTCCAAATTGTCTAACTTCCCGGCCGGTCACCCATCCTCTCACTGCTCCAGCCCCAGCACGCTTAACTTTCAGGTTCTATCGCCCCTCCCCCCCCCCCCCCCCCCCCCCCCCCCCCCCCCCCCCCCCCCCCCCCCCCCCCCCCCCCCCCCCCCCCCCCCCCCCCCCCCCCCCCCCCCCCCCCCCCCCCCCCCCCCCCCCCCCCCCCCCCCCCCCCCCCCCCCCCCCCCCCCCCCCCCCCCCCCCCCCCCCCCCCCCCCCCCCCCCCCCCCCCCCCCCCCCCCCCCCCCCCCCCCCCCCCCCCCCCCCCCCCCCCCCCCCCCCCCCCCCCCCCCCCCCCCCCCCCCCCCCCCCCCCCCCCCCCCCCCCCCCCCCCCCCCCCCCATGCAAAACTTATAGCCGTTTTACTTTTTCATAACAACTTTTTTGCAAAACATGTCGAAATTTATGTTTTTTTAATTTTCCAAACTAGTAGATGTACTAACATAACTACATCTCGAAGGATTTTAATTTTTGAAGTTTTATCATTTTCTTTTATTTTTTTTGAAAACTGAAAAGGCGATACCCGGGGGGGTAGAGTTTGAAAATTTCAGAACCCCTTTAGTCCGGGTTGGTGTCCATCCAATCCTACCGTCAACTACATCTGCTAGCACCATCCTAGCTAGAGTCACAACTAAGGTTAACCAAGCCAGAGTCAACCCTTTTTAACTTTATTTGCTATTTTTCATGCATTTAATGATTTTTTTGAGCTAAATGACCCTGAAATTGAAAAGCAATACAAATGAACTCTGAAAAGGTTGAAACTTGGCATGGTATCATCTTTTCACCAACATAGCTTGTGCTAAAAAGTTGAGAGGGTTACGACAAAATCTGGATACACTTCGTGTACAAACTAGACCATCTCCTTCGAAGTATCAAGGTTTCGGACGAAAACTCATCTGTTTACAAAGGCATTTCATTGTTTTAAACTTATTTCAACTCTAGACTTTTTGTGCATTCAATATGCACCATTCAAAGCCACATTCTCAAATTTCAACCCTTTCTAACTTCATTTGCTATTTTTCATGCATTTAATGATTTTTTTTGAGCTAAATGACCCTGAAATTGAAAAGCACCACAAATGAACGGTGAAAAGGTTGAAACTTGGCATGGTATCATCATTTCACCCACATAGCATGTGCTAAAAAGTTGAGAGGGTTACAGCAAAAACTGGATGCACTTCGTGTACAAACTAGACCATCTCCTTCGAAGTATCAAGGTTTCGGACAAAAACTCATCTGTTACAAAGGCATTTCATTGTTTTAAACTTATTTCAACTCTAGACTTTTCGTGCATTCAATATGCACCATACTAAAACATGTTAAAATCTACAGAAAGAACTAACTAAAAATAATAGAAAACAACAATTAAATGACTAAAACAACTATATAAGCAAAACAGTACTGTTTTAATTAAAATCCTAATTTAAATTATTCTAAAAATAACCAATTAAATCTTATTGTGACAATAATCTAACATGTGACTAGGAGCAAAAATAATTAAATTAAAAACTATTTTTAAACTCAAGTTATTCACAATCTAGGGTTTGAAGTACATTTGAACAAATTCATATTTAAACCATTCAAATTTCAAAACTAATGGCACAAACAGAAACTAGACAAAATTTTGAATCTAATGCAATAGAATCACTCAAAAACATCAATTATCCTAAAAGATATAAGCAATTTAAAATAGAAACTAAAAACAAAAACTTTTAGAACTTTCAGAACCCCTTTAGTCCTGGTTCGTGTCTCCAACCGTGACTAACACCAACCGGGACTAAAGCCTCAACCCTTTAGTCCTGGTTCGTGTCTCCAACTGGGACTAAAGGTCTAACCTTTAGTCCCAGTTGGAGACACCAACCGGGACTAAATGTGACGCAACCTTTAGTCCCGGTTTGTGACACGAACCGGGACTAGAGGCATGCCACAAATCAGGACTAATGATACACGCCATGAACTGGGACTAATGGTCACATTAGTACCGGGCCGTTGTCAAACCGGGACTAATGGGGCTCACGTAAAGTCATTTTTCTACTAGTGCTTGCTTTTTTTATCTAGAGTCATTGATTGTTTTCGCCTTCTTAAGGCACCTTTGTAATTGTCTATAGTCAGACCTAACTCTTGATGTAATTTTGGGTATGCGACCCTGGCTTGTAATATATTGCTATATGTTAATTTGTGTCATAGAGTTGTGTTCTGGTACTATCGTGACTCACCGTTCAAGATCGTGCATGCTGCGTGGATGATTATTGCACGGTCAAGTTCGGGGGCATCACAAGCTGGGATTAGGACTCTTTTATTACGCATCTTTACTCTGGGTTCTGATTTCTCTTCTCTTTGGGTTAAAGATTTTAGTAACTCCTAGAGATCCATTTGCACCAAATGCTCTCTTGATTCGACAGAAGATTTCAGAAAAACTCTCCGATGATTTTTTGAGACCTGCTGAACCTGCCGCTTTTGCAACTCCTTACCACCGATAAGTCCCGATGGATAGCCAAATCCACAAGTTGATCATCGAGATAGTTCTTCAGGGTTATTTGAAAACCCTGGTCGTTGAACCAACTCCCAAGCAGTCCATCAAGAATATGCAGAACTATAACACTGAAGTCGACAAGATTAAGCACTATCTTGCAACTGGAAAGCCCTCAGACTTCACCCTCGCTGAGCAAGGCACCTTATTCTTTCGAGGTCGCCTAGTGGTACCTAGAGTGAAGAACATGATTCAGGACGTTCCCAATGAAGCTCATGAAACACCTCTGTCTTGATTCTTCCAAGTATTCTTTGCAGCCTACTACTTTTGAGATTTTTTCTTGCTAACTTACACTTGTAGTTAATGTCAAGTGTTAAAATAATCATCATCAGAATCCTTTGTAGTTGTCATTCTGATTCCTATGAATCGTCCTTCAGGCTCAGACGTTATTTTAGACATGAGTTGGTTCTTGGCCAATCTAACCTTGATTGACCGTGCAATTAAGATGTTATTCAGAATTCCTATAATCTAATGTATTTGCATTCCTTTGTCTTGATTCAGACACTGTCACCAACATAGCTAACAAACTGTTCACTGAAAAGCCTTGTATCATGATCGTACAAGATGTCACCACCCCTATTAGTCATAATCCAGCCTAACTCACAGGTCCACAGGACCAAAACCTGGATCTCCGGCACATCCTTGATTCCAGAGTATCCTTTACTCTTGGCTTCGTATGTATTTTATGAGCCACCTTCCCTCACTTGTTCTATTCCGGTATCAGACGCAATACTTATTCCTGTTACTTTGAACCCCATTCACACTCTAGGTTGGGCATTAAATGATTTCCTATCCATTTGAAACTTGTTCCACTTTATTACATTACTCTTGATATAATTCCTGCGTTCTAACTTGAGAGATACTTTTATATACCTCCTTCCCTGAGATAGTTACCGGATGCGAACCCTTCTAGACATCCATCCTTATAGTTTCCCTCTTACCCTATTCGTAAGTACAATGAAGTTCCAAAGAAAAGACTCCAAGTTTGACATGGCACAAAGATGGTTAAAGAAAATGAAGAATACAACACTATGGATTGACCTCTTTGAGAATAGCAACAAGGAATGCCAAGACACGCTAGAATTCTGCAACCCGACCTTGTCCCCCTTACTCTACCTCTTAAATCTCGGGATGAGATTTTCTTTTAGTGGAGGAGAGTTGTAACATCCCTAGAACCTAATTATTTATTAAGCCATTTAACTTTCCATGTCATCATGATTAATAAAGCCTAATTGTAATTAAGGAATAATCCAACTTCAAATTCAAATTTAAAATGCAAGTCAGAAAATATTCCTTCTAACTGGAAATAGAAAATGTTTACAATATGTCTTAAAATCCCCAAGTGTTTGTAAAAAAAGAAAACTAGCATTGTTTGAATTTCCAAATGGCCCTAACAACCAATAAACATGACCACCAGTAGATAATTTAGCCACTTCAATATAAACAAATATGTAAACCTTTCCAAATATTCTAGAAACTTGTATGTGGCATTGTTATAATGCATTGTAATCATGTGCAAAGTTTCATGGTCAACAAAGTTCAATTGATAGAAAAATAAAATAGAAAACAGGTGCTAGAAATATAAACAGAAAAAGAAAAAGAAAAGAAAAACAGCTTACTGCACTGCTAGGCCGCAAGTGCATAGTGCTGGCCCAGCCTACCCCCCACCGCGTAATCTTCCACCTCCCTCCTCCAGCTGTCACCGCGCGCGTGCATGCCAGAGCACCGTTCTAGCCGTACTTGCTTGACCCCATGTCGATACAGGGGATTGGGAGTGGATAAGGAGGCCACTGCGGACGCCAGGGACAAACCCTAGCCCCCATTCGCCCCCTCCTCGCGATGTTTTCATCCTGCCAGCAACCACAGCCGCTGCTGCCGCCATGGCCATCGTCAACCTCACGCCCACCGTGCTCCTCGTCGACTGAGAAGGTGTCTAGGGAACGCGCGCCTCATTCTTCTGTGACGACCCCGACTTAATCGTGCACTAACCATACACACAAATGCACACGATCAAGCCTAAGGACTCACTTGAGATATCACAACACAACTCTAAAACATAAATAAAGTCATACAAGCTTTATATTACAAGCCAGGGCCTCGAGGGCTCGAATACATAAGCTCGATGTCATACAAGCATCAGCAGAAGCGTCAGATATCTGAGTACAGATATTACAGAGTACAGATTGGCCTCTGAGGAGGCAGGATAAAATAAAATACTACGACCGAAAGGCGTGGGCCTCCTGCCCTGGACCCTCCGATCCTACTCCTGGTCGTCGGTCGGCTCCTCATAGTAGTACTCACCGGGAGGGTAGTAGTAGTAGTAGCCGCAGTAATCGACTGGGGCAGCAGTCTCAGGGGCTCCGTCGTCTGGCGGCGTCAAATGAATATGGGGAGAAAAAGAAAGTAAAGCAAACATGAGTACTCATTCGAAGTACTCAGCAAGCAAGGATCTACACTACATATGCAACATTTTCAAAGGAATGGCTGTATATGTGGACTGGGCTGCAGAAATGCCAGAATAGAGGGGGAAAGCCTAGTCCTATTGAAGAATAGCATCTTCAGCATCTTCATCGGTCTTGCAGCATTAGAAGAGTGCAGATTAGCATAATGTAAAGTAGTAGTAGTATCATCAACCTCGCCCAGAGATTCTTCCTCGACTCCCTGCGAGAAAGCAATCCCAGAGCCATACTATCCAGTTATCATTTCAAGTCACCAGTTCTAGTTGTACCGATCAGGATACAACTCCGAGTGTCCGTTACCGTAGGACAGGCTATCGATAGATTGTTTCTTCCCTGCAGGGGTGCACCAACTTACCCACCATGCTCGCTTAACTCCGGCCGGACACACTTTACTGGGTCATGCCCGGCCTCGGCTAAGCAACACGCCGCAACCCGACCAAATACTTAATAGAGAGGTCAGCACGCCGGACTAACCTATGCCCCCAGGGGTCTTGGGCCATCGCCCCGGGATCTCCTGCACATTGCGTCAGGCGGCCGAGAGCAGACCTAGCAACCCCTTAACACAAGCGCAGTTGCGTAACCACTCCAACTCGGCACGCGCCGCTAAGTCACTGACGTCCGTTAAGCTTCGGCTGAAGTATACGACGCAGAACGCCCATACTATGCCCGCGTGATGGTTAGCGCTATCGGGCCAGAGGCCCCTCGGATCAAATATCCAAACCGTTAGTGGATTGGGAGCACGCGGTAACGAGCAGAGACTCACGATCGATGTGACCCCGTCACCCCGTCTCGAGGACTTGCGGCAAGGGCTAAGAATGCCCGGCCATGCCTCGTCATTATCTCGCGGGCACCTCTCAGGTCAACCTATCTCCATATCACTATGCATTCATGCTCGCGCGGGTACCCCTCAGGGCCGACCCGTCTTTAGTATCATGTTTCAATGACAAGTCACAGTATCCAAGGTAGTTGTGTGTCTGACACCAAGGGAAACCCTGAGGAATCACCCTCGATGGAATTCCCGCTCGATGTTATCGTCAAGGTGAACGAAGGACAAATCACCCTCGAGGTCCACACTTGAGGTTTTGCATGACGGCGTCGGTGTCGGGGGTGGTGTAGGACGAATCACCCTCGCTTACCACGACCGAGTAACTAACCTACAAGGTTATCATCAGAAGTGCTGACGATTTATCACCCTCGGCACTCGATAGTAACCCAGTAGCGTCGAGCAAGTTAGGGGGAAGTGGCGTGCGGTGCCCGGGTCTGATCTTCGATCCCGTTGCTCGGGTCTTCTGAGAATCTAGCGGGGCAGTCGGGACAAGTGGGTCTCTGGTAGGGCTCTACCCATCCTATACTAAACCATGTAAGATAACAGGCAGGTATCAACAGTAGGCTACAAATAAGCAGGCTATGCAACGGATATAGGATAGCAACAGTAGCAGTAACATCTAATGCAAGCATAAGAGAGAGAAGAGTGGGCGCTATCGGAATGCTCAAAATGGGGGTGCTTGCCTGTTTGCTCGACGGCAAAGGCAAGGTCGTCAACTGCGTCGTCTGGCTCCTGAGCAGCGTCGACCTCGGGATCTACGTCGACGTCGATGTCTACCGGAAGAGAAGAGGGGGGAGGAAACAAGTAAATACATGGCAACGATGCAATTCAGGGCATGCTAAGCTACGATGCAGTGCAGAGTTGTCTAAGGATGCATCTGGGGCATTTTAGTTATTTTAGGATTAGCGCGGGATTTATTAATCGGAGTGTGTGCACTATTCATATACCGGAATCAGGCTCGGAGTTATGAGTTCTTCTACGTAGAGGTTTCTGGCATCGAAACAGATGACATGATTCGATTTGTCTCGTCGTTCTGAGCAAGTTTCATGTTTTAAGTTTTTCGATCCGAGCTACGGTTTAAAAGTTATGAATTTTTAAAGATTAAATGATTTTCTGGAATTATTTTATTAAACAAAAAATGATATATGACATCAGCATGATGTCATGCTGACATCAGCAGGGCAACAGTGGCTGTCCAGGTCAAACCTGACATGTGGGTCCAGTGGGACCCACATGTCAGTCTCTGTTTAAACTAACAGTGAATTAATTTAATTAACTGGGTTAATTAGTGGGTGGACCCATCTATCAGTGAGACATTAGACTAACTAATTTTTATTTATTTATTTAAACACTTATTAGGTTAATTAGCCGAGGGGGTCCCACATGTCAGTGGCTGGCCCCGACGAAGTCAGCACGTTGACCCGAGTCAACGGGGTCAATGGGACCCACCGGGGCCACTGGCAGCATCCCAGGGTGGACCCCACACCGGGCCATGTTGGCTGGGTCACCGGAGTTGCTCCGGCGACCGTTCTAACGGCGGTTTCTCGCCGGAGATGGGCGGATTCGCGCTAGGGTCCTCCAAATCGGGCGCCGCGACCACCATTCGGACGAGGAACGAGCGCCGTGTCAATCTAGCTAACTGGCGCGAGCCCCGGTGATCTAAAACATCGGCTATGACGAGCGCAGGCGGCGGCCGGAATCGGGTGAGCTCGGGTTCGTGGCTCTGGACCGTTCCCGAGCGAGTTGCGCGGCTAGGGAGATCTTTACGGGCGCCGGTAGCACGTGGGACAAGGCGGAGTGGCTCAAGCAGCTCTGCACTGAGCTCAACGCCGGCAATGGCGGATGGCAAAACGCGGCGTCGGGGATGGCAAGCTACGGGACGCTAGGGGACCAACGAGGAGGAGCAAAGGACAGAGAGCTCACCGTGCGGCACTCACGTAGGCCCGTGTAAGTTTAGGAGCTGCAGAGGCGTGGGTGTTGCGGGGCTCCCCGGCTCCTTCCAACGGCTCCATTAGACGTGGCTGACCACGGCGCTCCTCCCTGGCACATTCAGGCAGCGCGGGGAGTCCGTTGGCCACGGCGGTGGCGGTGCGCGTCGATGGCGGAGCTCGGGTGTCGTCGATCTAGGGGAGAAAAAGAAGGGGCGGAGCGAGGGATAGAAGAGAGAGTGAGGAAGAGGCCGGGGGACGGCTCGGGCTCCTCCTTATCCTCTGGGCGTCGATGGCGTCGGTGGCTGCCGCGGTGTCGTGCGCTCGCCGGTGCGCGCTGGCGCAGCCACGGAGAGGGCGACAGCGTGAGGGAGTGAGGTGAGTTGGGCCTGCTGGGCTGGGCCAGTGCACTGTGCACTTGGTCCAGTCCAGTTTAAGCCTTTTTCTTTTTCCTATTTTTCTGTTTCTCTTTTCTTTTCTGTTTTGTAATAGTTAGGCCTCTTGTGCTCTTTTATAAAATGTGGGACTTGACCCAATCATTACTGTGAAATGTTAGCTCTCACCAAAAATTGGTTTGGGCAAAGTTGGAATTTATTTGATTTTGATATGATTTTAAATGGATTAAATATTGCTGTTTTGGTGCTGTTTAAAGTTGTTTGAGTCACTTATCCAACTCCAATTATATTAATTATGGTTTTATAAATGTTCATGGATTATTTGCCAATTAATGAACATTTTTCCAACAGTGTTTGATCAACTTCATATTTCACTTTGGAATTTGAGTTGATTTGCAGAATTGAATTTGAATTATTTTGGTTAACCACTATGACTTGGCACTGCAAATGGTATGACTTGGCATTGTTAGCACTTAATCACAGTGGCCATTACAAGGGGGTGTTACATCTTCTTCCTCTACGTTAACGCACACGAGCCGGAGCGCCCCCAAGCCATCACAATCGTCGATCCCCTTCCGTCGGATGCCGCCTCTGCCTCACCGTCGATGTGCACCACTGTGGCTCCCCGGCCTCCCCAAGCTGCTCCTCATCATTGCTGTGAGCCGCCGCGCCAGATGCGCTCCTCCATTCTCTTATTAGTTGCCTTTAGCCATCGTTCCGTTGCACACCAAAGAGCACAGCCGCACGAGCTCATCGCCGACCAGGATCTGATGACCATTTGGTCACAACGGCGTGCCCATTCACTTCACCGCAACTAGTAAAGCCTCGCTAACCGCTTCTTTTGCCCGCACGCATGACACAGCCATGAACCCGAGCTCGCCCGAGCTTCGACCACCACTGGCCTCGCCGCTGTCGTCAACTCTGACCATCTCTCGCCACGCCACCACCGCCATTGGATGCCCCGCGCTGTGGGCGTTCCAGAGAGCCCACCCACGCATCCTGGGGTCGCCTGTGCTACGATCCCGATGGAGCTCTACCGCGTCTGGCCAACGCCGGTGGTTAAACGCCGGCTAAACCCTATTTATGTTAGTGCTGATGACCCTCTGGGCCAATGATAGTGGGCCCCAGGCCGCTAACTAATTAAATTAGGATCTAATTAAAACAATGATAATTATCCAGAGTCACTGACATGCGGGCCCGACCACCTAATTAACCCTCTGGATTAAAATTAACCCCTGTTAAATAGGTCAGTCACTAACATGTGGGACTTGCACCACTGTTCCAGGGGATAAGGCCAGCTTAGTCAGCTGCTGACTCAGCAGCTGGGCCCACTGGTCAGCCACACAAGCACATCCGTGGGTACACTCTCTGTGTACCCATAGCAATTATATTTATTATAATTTCGAATTAAAATAAATTCGAGAATACTATTAAATCTTTGGAATATCATATAAAATAAACAGTAACTCGTATGAAAATAATTTATATATGAAAGTTAAATATGCCATCCACATACCTGTTACACCCATCTAACATAATGAACATTGACAAATTGCCCCTGGATCAATATACCTATAAATACCTAGAGCTGGGAAAATATTCCTGAATATTTTCCCGCTTCAATTAAAATGCTTAGTAATGCATTAGAGCATATCACCGACACATCTTGCCATTCCATTGCATCTGTGTTGCATTTGTTTGCTCTGTTATTTATTATTTCCCCCACGTTACTTCTTTTCCGGTAGACTCTGAGACCACTGTTGATTCGGTGATCGGCTACTTTTGAAGATTCCTTTTTGTCTGCAGAGCAACCAGGGAAGCAAAAACCCCTTGATCATTCCTATATTGCCTATTCTTTCTCTCTACTTCATGCATTAGATATTGTCAATGTTGTTTTCAGTAGATCTTATTCTGACGCATAGCCTACTTTTGTCGCCAGTTACAGATGCTTTACCTGTTATCCTAGCATGCCTAGTTTAGTTATGCTGGTGTTCCATCAGTTGGCCCTACCCCCTTGTCCATGTTGCCATCCTATATTATCAGGGTTATCCGAACATGTTGGTCGTTGCATCAAAACTTGACCACGCCATTAGGACCATGCAGTTGTATGACTCTGCAGAGCAACGCATCAAGCATGATCTTATTGAGGGTGGTTCCTCATATTTCGCTCTCGATGATGGCTCTGTAGTGCAGCACATCGAGTGTGAACTTACTGAGGGTGGTTCCTCATATTTCACCCTCGATGATGACTCTGTCATGCAGTATATCAAGTGTGAACTTATTGTGGGTGGTTCCTCAGAATTCACCCTTGATGATTAGGGTACCTTATTCTTTTGAGGTCACCTACTGCTACCTAAGTTCATGATCATAGGTATGCTTACACTATTACTTTACAATGTTATTACGGGGGCTGAAGGGCAGGTGGTACCATACAGTAAGAGATGGACTTGAGTCCCGGCCGCTCCCGATGTTAAAAGACTGGTCGGCCCCAAGGGTACCCGCGAGTGATCCTCGGCATTACAGGCGGAGATCATCCAGTGAGAAGTGGGCCTCTCCCCTGGTCATGTCCGCGAGCTACTAATAATACGACTAAACAGTTCTGGGTATTTGATCCGAGTTGCCATTGGCATATACGCACTAACCATTGCGTGGGATAATGGTGATGGGGCCCTCGGTGTTCTACATTCTCCCAAAGCTCTTTCAGATGTCTAGTTCAGAGATGCGGCACGAAGACTAGTAGATATCCTCTGTATGAGGTAAAGCTGGACTGCCCACATGACGTGCAGGAGTGCTTTGGGGTGAGCGGCCGAACAACCCCTTCACGCTTAGGATATAGACTGACGGGGACCTCTCTAGAGAGCCTGGGTAGGACTATGGCGTGTCGATTATCCGAGGCTGGGCATTACCCAGGTAAGTGTGTCCGGCCAGAGGTAATTGAGCATATTGGGCTATGTGGTGCACCCATGCAGGGAAGACAAATCTATTCGAATAGCTGTGTCCATGGTAACAGGACACTTGGATGTTACATTTATCCCGATCTTTACCACTTAAACCAGATACTTAATAAAACTCACCCACCTTATATGTTAATATAACTTGAACCGGTTACTATTGAATTACTCAAATCAGATAAATATGGTTTGCCCATGAATCTTTCCTCGCTGGGAGTCGAGGAAGGATCTCAGGGTATTGGATTATGGTGTTAATTACAAGTTGGTATCGTATCCACTCATACTCCTTCCCTTACTGCAAGTTAATCTGCTTTCCTCTCATCCAGTGCTGCAAGATGGTGGCCCTTGTGATACATAGAGCTTTATCCCTCTAGTCCTGGCATTTCTGCAGTATAGTCCATAGATACACCCCATTCCTTGATACCGGTGCATATGTAGCATAGATCTGATGTAAGTCTTGCGAGTACTTTGGATGAGTACTCATGGTCGCTTTTCTACCTTTTTCTCTCAACCCGATTGCTGCTATCAGATAGTAGCCTCTCGGATGTAGGTTCTCTCGTTGATGATTTCTACATGGAGTTCGACGTCGCCAAGTAGTTCAGAGGTCCCAGGAAGGAGGCCTTGCCTTCTCGATCTAGAGTTATATATTATTTATGCCTTCTTAAGGCACCTTTGTAATTGTCTGTAGCCAGAGCTAACTCTTGATGTAATTTTGGGTCTTGCGACCCTATCTTGTAATATATTGCTTTATGTCAATTTGTGTCATAGAGTTGTGTTGTCGTACTATTGTGAGTCACCGTTCGAGATCATGCATGCTGCGTGGATGATTAGTGCACGGTCAAGTTCGGGGGCATCACAAAAGAATCACTCATTGTTGGTGGAGGCTTAAGGACTTAATGCTCAAATGCCCAAATCATGAGCTCTCTAAAGATATTATTGTTCATAATTTTTACGCTAGGCTTTCTCTTAATGATAAAGAAATGTCTGATTCTTCTTCTTCTTCTGATTCTTTCTCCAGTCGGCAAATTAAATTCAAATGGGATCTTATTGAAAGAATTAAATGCAACTCTAAAGATTGGGAGGTCTACAAAGGTAAATAGTCAGGTTTAAATCTTGAATATGATTGTGTTAAGTCTTTTATAGAAACAGATGTTTTTCTTGAGCTTTGTATAAAATATGGACTTGATTCTAAGATAGTAGTTAAATTTTGTAAATCTTTTGCTACTCATGTTGAGCTTCCGAAAGGGAAGTGGTTTAAATATCATGAACCTATTAAAGATGCTTATGAAGTACCTATTATTGCTAAAACTAAAACACTAGCTTATTCTGCTAATCTTGTTGTGCCTACTGCTTGCATTGAAAAGCCTCCTTTCCCTGTTAGAGTTAAGGAACATCCTAAGGCTACAACTATGGTTCGCAAGAGTTATATTAAAGTACCTCAACCCTCTGAACAAATTAAAGTAGAACCTTCTATTGCAATGCTTAAAGATCTCTTGGTTGATAATACTGATGGGCATGTTATTTATTTCTGTGAAGAAGCCGCTAGAATTGCTAAACTTGTTAGAACTGTACAAGATAAGTTAGATAGAAATAAAAGAGTTGTTGGCATGCCTGTTGTTTCTGTTAAGATTGAAGATCATTGCTATCATGGTTTATGTGATATTGGTGCTAGTATCAGTGCTATTCCTTTCTCTCTCTATCAAGAAGTTATGCATGATATTTCACCTATTGAGATAGACGATGTTACTATTAAGCTTGCAAATAGGGATACCATTATACCGCTTGGTATTGTGAGAGATGTTGAAGTCTTGTGTGGTAAGATCAAATATCCTACCGATTTGTTAGTCCTTGGATCTAAGCAAGATAATTTTTGTCTCATTATATTTGGTAGACCCTTCTTGAATACTGTTAATGCCAGAATTGATTGTGTTAAAGAGAAAGTTAAAGTTCGGTTTGGAGATGAATCTCATGAGTTTAATTTATTTAAGTTCTCCAAACAACATCATGATAACGATTTACCAGATGAGGATGTTATTATTGGTCTTGCTTCTATTGTCATGCCTCCTACAGATCCTTTAGAGCAATATTTGTTAGATCATGAAAATGATATGCATATGAATGAAAGAAATGAAATTAATGAAATATTCTTTAGGCAAGAACCTATTCTTAAGCATAATTTGCCTATTGAAATTTTGGGAGATCCTCTTCCACCTAAGGGTGATCCTGTGTTTGAACTAAAGAAACTTCCAGATACTTTGAAATATGCTTATCTTGATGAAAAGAAAATATATGTTGTTATTATCAATGCTAACCTTTTAGTGCATGAAGAAAAGAGATTGTTGAAAATTCTAAGGAAACATGGTGCTGTAGTTGGAAATACTCTGCATGATCTTAAAGGCTTTAGTCCTTCTATGTGTCAACACAAAATTCACATGGAGCCAGATGATAAACCTGTTGTTGATCATCAATGCCGCTTAAATCCTAAGATGAAGTAAGTGTAAGAAATGAAATACTCAAGCTTCTGGAAGCAGGTATAATTTATCCTATAGCTGATAGTAGATGGGTAAGTCATGTTCATTGTGTCCATAAGAAAGGTGGCACTACTGTTGTTCCTATTGATAAAAACAAACTTATCCCGCAAAGAGTTGTAACTGGTTATAGGATGGTTATTGATTTTAGAAAATTGAATAAGGCTACTTGAAAAGATCATTATCCTTTCCCTTTTAATGATCAAATGTTAGAAAGATTATCTAAGCATACACATTTTTTTCCTAGATGGTTATTCTAGTTTTTCTCAAATACCTGTGTCTCCTGAAGATCAGGAGAAAACTACTTTTACTTGTCCTTTCGGAACTTTTGCTAATAGACATATGCCATTTGGTTTATGCAATGCACCTGCTACCTTTAAATGATGCATGACTGCTATATTTTTTTATTTCTGTGAGAAATTTTTTGAAGTCTTCATGGATGATTTTTCCATCTATAGAACTTCTTTTGATGATCGTTTGAGCAATCTTGATTAAGTTTTGCACAGATCTGAAGAAACTAGTCTTGTTTTGAACTGGGAGAAGTTCCACTTCATGGTAAATGAAGATATAGTCCTTGGTCATAAGATTTCAAAAAGATGCATTGAGGTAGATAAAGCTAAAGTTGATGCCATTGAGAAAATGCCATGTCCTCAAGATATCTAAGGTATAAGGATTTTTCTTGGTCACACTGGCTTCTATAGAAGGTTTATTAAGGACTTTTCTAAAATTTCTAGGCCTCTTACTAATCTCTTGCAAAAAGATGTTCCATTTGTTTTTGATGATGATTGCGTAGAAGCCTTTGAAATACTAATGAAAGCTTTGATCACTACTCCTATTGTTCAACCACCTGATTGGAATTTACCCTTTGGAATTATATGTGATGGTTGTGATTATGCTATAGGTGCTATTCTTGGTCAAAGAGTTGATAAAAAATTGAATGTTATTCATTATGCTAGTAAGACCTTGGACAATGCCTAGAAAAATTATCTTACTACTGAGAAAGAATTTCTAGCAGTTGTGTTTGCTTGTGATAAATTTAGACCTTACATTGTTGATTCTAAAGTAACTATCCACACTGATCATGCTATTATCACATGTCTTATGGATAAGAAAGATACTAAGCCTAGGTTGATTAGGTGGGTCCTTTTGTTACAAGAGTTTGATTTGCATATTGTTGATAGAAAGGGAGCTGATAATCCCATAGCAGATAATTTGTCTAGGATGGAAAATATTCTTGATGACCCATTACCCATTAATGATAGTTTTCTTGATGAGCAATTAGTTGTTATTAATACTTTCTCTCTTGATAACCCTTGGTATGCTGATTATGCTAATTACATTATTGCTAAATACATACCACCTAGCTATAACTATCAACAAAAGAAAAAATTCTTCTTTGATTTATGACATTACTTTTGGGATGACCCACATCTTTATAAAGAAGGAGTAGATCGTATTATTAGACATTGTATACCTGAGCATGAGCAGGAACAAATCTTGAGGAAGTGTCACTCCAGTGCATACGGAGGACACCATGCTGGAGACAGAACTGCACACAAGGTATTGCAATCTGCTTTTTATTGGCCTACTCTTTTCAAAGATGCACGTAAGTTCATTCTTTCTTGTATGAATGTCAAAGAGTTGAAAATATTAGTAGACGTCAGGAAATGCCTATGAATTATTCACTTGTTATTGAACCATTTGATGTTTCGGGTCTTGATTATAAGGGACTATTTCCTTCCTCACATGGGTACACTCATATACGAGTTGCTATTGATTATGTAACTAAGTGGGTAGAAGCTATTCCAACTGGTAGTGCTCATCATAAGACTTCTATTAAAATACTTAAAGAGGTTATCTTCCCGATGTTTGGAGTTCCTAGATATTTAATGACTGATGGTGGTTCACATTTTATTCATGGTGCTTTCAGGAAAATCTTAGCTAAATATGATGTAAACCATAGAGTAGCATCACCTTATCATCCTTAGTTTAGTGGTCAAGTAGAATTGGGTAATAGAGAAATAAAATTAATCTTGCAAAAGACTGTTAATAGATCTAGAAAGAATTGGTCTAAAAACTTGATGATGCACTCTGGGCATATAGAACTGCTTATAAAAATCCTATGGGTATGTCCCCTTATAAAATGGTTTATGGAAAAGCTTGTCATTTACCTCTTGAGATAGAACATAAATCTTGATGGGCAGTTAAAGAACTTAATTATGATTTTGAACTTGCTGATGAGAAGAGGTTATTTGATATAAGTTCTCTGGATGAGTGGAGAACTGAAGCTTATGAAAATGACAAGCTGTTTAAAGAAAAAGTTAAAAGATGGCATGATGAAGTAATTCAAAAATGAGAATTTAACATTGGTGACAAAGTTCTTTTGTACAAGTCTCATTTCAGACATTTTGCAGGCAAACTTATCTCCAAATGGGAAGGATCATATGTCATCAAAGAAGTTTATCATTATGGGGCCATCAAGATTAATAACACCGAAGGAGACAAACCAAAGGTGGTTAATGGACAAAGACTTAAACATTATATTGCACGTAACCCCATCAACATTTATTCAGACATTATTCAAGTAATTACGCCAAAAGAGTACATAAAAGAGACCTTCCGGAACACTCTAGAATTTTGAAAAAGGAATAGGTACATGATACAGTAAGTAAACCCACTCCAAAAATTCCGTCAAAATACTTTTCGTCAGTTTTGGAAAATATAAAAAATATGGAAAATAAGAAACAGCCAGGGAAGTGTCGGTGGGGCCCACAAGCCCTGGGGGCGTGCTCTACCCCCAGGGCATGCCACCCAGGCCTGTGGGGCCCATATGCACTTTCTCGATTCCGTTTTCTTCTCGAATACTTGTCCTACAAGAGAAAAAATCATTATATATACTCCTCGATGTTTTGACTTCTGTATCACAAGTTTTCGTCATGTTTTTGTTTTGAGCTATTTTCTACTAGGGTTCCAAAGTCTAAATCATCATGTCTTCTCAAGATTCCGATGGGGAGAGTTATGACGCCTATCTAGATGACACTTCCAAGCCCTACGATGAAACTGAAGATTTTGAGAGGCCCTCGGATGAGGAAGAAGACGCTGATCTGAAAAGGATTTAATACTAAGTGAAGAAGAAGAAGATGTCCCTCTACCTCAACCTGGGGACATGCATGTTGAGTTCAAGAAGTTAAGTCTGCCGGGCATGGTGGACGCTACTAACATTCAACCTACCTCTATTCCTCTTGGGCAGGCAGATGCTCCTCTGACTCCTTCAATCAACCTTGACCCATTGGTTGCCGGAGGACTAAGAGTTGCAAATAAGCTGTGGGGCCAGATCAGGACCCCTAACCAAAGAATCAATACCCTTGTAGAAGAAAATCGTATTCTCAAGGGGATCACTGCCAAAAGAGTCTCACCACCATCACCGAAGAAGGAAAATTGAGTACTCGGGTATGGGCACCACCCTTGGCTTGTTCCAAGCTTGGGGGAGGTGCCCCGATATCGTATCACCATCGCTTTTACCATTATTATCTATCTTATTTTGATCTTCGGTTATCTCATGATTTAGAAAACGTATTAGTATGAAGTAGCTTTTGAGTGTTTGTTTCATCCCCGTGCTATCAATGTAACCATGTGTGAGAGTTTCTATAGTAAAAGATTAGTATGAGTATCCTTTACTTTTGTTTCTTTGCATCAATCTTAGCAAAATAAATTTCATATGCTTATCCCATGGGAAGTATTGACTTCACATGAGGGGTGTAGATAATAAAATTTGTTGAAAGTTAACAAACATAGCATATGCAAATATACTATTTTGGACACCTTTTATGATTGTGAACCCTCATTAATTATTTTCAAACTTGATTAAATAGTTGATATTGGACAAGGAAGACAACGTAGTGAGTTATGTTTATGTATATTTGCATTAAAGTTATATTGTCATGGATCCTCCAACATGTGGTGCTTGCTTATAATCTTTTACTAGCCAAAATTTTCTTACTAAGTAGAGATACTACTTGTGCATACAAATACCCTTAAACCCAGTTTCTTATCATGAGAGTCCACCATATCTACCTATGGATTGAATAAGATCCTTCATGTAAGTTGTCATCGATGCAAGCAATAAAAATTGCTCTTAAATATGTATAATCTTTTATTGGAAGGGAAATAAGCTTTGTACAATTTAATGATGGTGAAGTAATAAAAACGACAGACTGCTCAATAAAGGTCACTACCGTAAGGGGTAATATAAAGTGATGTTCATTTGCATTAAGAGCTTGCACATCCCAAAATCAAATAAAAATTGCATGACAACCTCTGCTTCCCTCTACAAAGGGCCTATATTTTATTCTTTAATATATACTTTTATGCAAGAGTCAAAATATCTTCTTATATTTCAACCTCAATTATTCTCCACTTGGCAAGCAACATGTGGTGGGGAAACATCCAGGCACATATATCCAGTTGAATATACATGATCATGAGTTATTGTTGTTGAAAATTATCCCTTTGGTAAATAAGTTGGGAGGTGACCTATTAAGCCCCCATCTTCCTTTGTGTTCAATGGAAATGGTTTGTTTTAAAAATATGCTTTGAGTACCAATAATCATTAGAAGATTATATGATAGTTGAGCATGTGAAGTTTGCCAAATCAAAAGCTCTTACATAGACTATTCCGGAAAGTATGATGAATTGTAATTGCTTAAATGACTGAGAACATAGTTTGTTAGTTTTCAAGAGAGTTTACTGTTTATACCTTGACTTGTGGATAGATCATTAATTGATAATGCGAAGTTTTATGAACGATAATTGCTGGTATAATGATGCTTATAAGCATGATACTGCAATGTCCGTATTTTCTTTTATCAACACCTCTCTCTCTAAACTTGTGGTCATGTTTACTGAGTTCGGCATTCGCTTGAGGACAAGCGGAGTCTATGCTTGGGGGAGTTGATACGTCCATTTTGCATCATGTTTTCCTACTGTTATTTATCTTATTTTGAAGCTATATTCCATATTATGATGCAATTCTAATGCCTTTTCTCTCTTAAAATGCAAGATACATCAAAAAGAGAGGGATTACCGGCAACTGGAATTCTGACCTGAAAAAGCTACAGCAGAGTTAGCAATTCTCCGGAGCTCAAAATGACGTGAAAATTCATGGAGATTTATTTTGGAATATATAAAAAATACCGAAAAGAAAAAAGTACCAGAGAAGAGCCTCGGTGGGCCCACAAACCCTGGGGGCGTGACCACCCCCAGGCCACTCCACGCAGGCTTGTGGGCCCCACAGAGGTCCACTGATGATGATCTTCTCCAATATGAAGCCATTTACCCTAGAAAAATAAAGTGAACACTTCCGGGACGAGCCGCCACCGTCTCGAGGAGGAACCAGAGACAGGATTTGCTCTCCAGCGGAGCGATCCCGCCGGGGATACTTCCCTCTGGGAGCGGAAAATTGAAGCCATCGTCGTCATCAACGTTCCTCTCATCGTGGGAGGCCTCATCTTTATCAACATCTTCACCAGCACCATCTCATCTCCAAACCCTAGTGAAAGGATCGATACGGTCGACTAGGGGGGGGTGAATAGGAGACTACAAATTTTAATCTTTCTTGTCAATTTTAAGGCTTAGCGGATAAATAGGGTTCACTAGATATGCAACTAGGTGAACACAACCTATGTGACAAGCAAGCTCCAAGCTAAAAATGCTAGGCAACAAACTAATTAGCAAGCCAACAAGCATACAAAGCAAAGTAAAGTGCGGGAAAGGATTAACCACAAGTGAGACGATGACGCGGAATTTATCCCGAAGTTCACTCTTCCTTGGGGAAGAGCTACTCTCCGTTTGGAGCGGTGCCGGAGCCAAAGCTTGCGTAACGCCACCGAAGGCTCACCGTAATCTCCTTCGAGTCACCCCCAATGGATGAGCCTCGAATCACTCGGGGTTGGTCTTGAAGGCGACCACCACACCTTTACAAACTTCTCCGGAGCACACCACAAGCAAGGAAGCTTCCGGAGGGATCTCTAACCGCCTAGGAGCCCAAGCTCCAAGAGTAACAAGTCATGGTGGATGAATATTGTGGGGAACACGATTTGGTTTGGTCAAAGTGTAGATCGGGTCTTGCTCCCCCAATCCCCAAAGTTTCAACTAGTTTGGGTGGAGGGATTGAGAGTAGTGAGCAAAATGAGGTGCAGCAATGGAGGAGCTCAACAAGACATTAGGGTTAAGGGTTGGAGGAGGAAGAAGGGGGTTATATAGTGTTCTTGGCCGGGGTGGGGATTTCTGCCCGTTGGACCCCGTGCGCACGGGCCAAGTCAGCCCCGTGCGCACGGGGTGTCCAGAGAAAAAACCACCTACCCCGTGCGCACGGGGGAACAGGGCCCCGTGCGCACGGGGTGTCCAGTGAGTTTCGAGGTACCCCGTGCGCACGAGGGTCAGAGACCCCGTGCGCACGGGGTGTCCAGAAGATTTCTGATGACACTCACAGGACACCTCGGCAAAGCACACAATAAGTGGAATATCTGAGGAGGTGTAGGAGGGCTGGTGTATCTGTCTTGGAGGCATTCCCACACGACACTAATTCCACGAAGACCCCTCTTGATAGTGCGGTTTTTCCTATGACTCAAATCGAACCAAAACGAGAAACCTTCGAGTCGCCGGTAAACCACGCCTTTGATCTTTTTGGAATGGGGGGTCGCACACCTCCATCAATGGACACCTTGGAACCAATGCCCTGAGATAAACTTTAGCAAGCAATATTAGTTCCACTAACCATATTGTCATCACACCAAAATATAATCTAAGTGATACTTGCACTTTCAGTCTCCCCCTTTTTGGTGCATTGATGACAATATGGTTAGGACATGGCATAAAGGATACAACTTAGGTAAAAAGCCATGCGACAATAGTTGATCAAGGAGCTCCCCCCATATATGTGCAAGGAAAAAAGATTATGCTTGATTATGGATCAAGCGCACACATATGAGGCTCCCCCTAGATCCACATTGTCAAGGCATGCGATCAACATAATAAAACCCAACACGGTGCCTAGATCACATGCAAGAGTGGTGAGCAGAAAAACGTGAGACTACCAAATAGTAGCTTGATCAAACTCCACAAGATATATCAACATAAGCATAGATAAACTCCATAAAGTAGATAGTCTCTCACATAGACTAGGTAGCTCACGACCACACCGCGAAAGCAAGTAAAAAAGAGTATCTCAAGCCAAAAAAAACAACCAAAACAACCGAGGCCTTGAGATCTCACCCAACTGAAACCAACTGCAAACGCCCCTAATAGAACACTTCTCCCCCTTTGTCATCAAGACAACAAAAAGGGAAAAGGCGATGCTAACGAGACTCTAGACAAGAGGAGGCGCGCTCGAAGCATCATCATCATCATCAAAGTGCCATCCCTCCAAGGGAAAAGAACGAGCTCTGGCCACACTGTCGTTGTCCTCGGACCCTGGACCAACCTCCTCACCAGCTGCAGCACGCTCAGCCTTCTTCTGACGCCTCACCAGCTTGCCCTTGTTGATCTCCTTGACCTAACGGCGCTGAATGGACTGACACATTTTGAACATGTTGCTCACGGTCTTCAGAAGAGACTTCTTCTCCTCTCTGGTGAAACTGGCATCAGTAGCAACCTGCTTCCCTTTGCTCCGCGGAATCCGCACATAGGATGAACATCCCTCAGTGTAGGTAGCACGATCCTCAGGCCTGAGGTTGCGCCCCTTCTTGGGAGGCACATATGGTGGAGGAGCAGCCGGAAGCCAGTTGGCATCACGCTTCGGAAAGGAGGTGCGGTACTTGGCAATGTACCTGGCGGGACAGACAGAATCAATCAAAGCTTGGATGAACAGAGCATAGATGCATGACTTGTTCTCCTGAACACACTGCCTGATCTCAAAGAACATGAAGTCCAGAACATCCACTTTCTTCTTGTCACGAAGGTAGACAAAGATGTCCAACATGGAGCTCCTCAGATTGTGAGAGTCCCCGGTCTTAGGATTAAGCGTGTACCTAAGAATGTAACGCATAGTATCATAGGTTGGCTTCAAATGTTTGATAGACCCGGTGGTGAAGGCCTTGTCTGGCTTGTAAGCAAAAGCAATCTCATCCTTGTCTCTACCAGTCTCACGAGCACGGCCAAACTCAGGATGCTCCTCAGCAAAGAACCGATACGGAATGATGTCAGAGAACTTGGCCATGGAGGCCTCACACTCATATGTGCCAGACATCCAAGTCATAGTGTGAGCCTCATCACTGTGGAACTATACGGTGGCAAAGAACTGCATCACAAGATCTTCATTGAACGGGTGGTGGAAGGCGACGAACGGGATCAAGCCAAGCCTCCCAAGAGCATTATACACACCGGGATAGATATGATCATTGTCCCGAAGAGCCTCCACATTGATTTGCTTGTGAGGGGCAAACTTGTTTTTCTTGGTCATGATCAGCTCAGAGAACACACGGTGCTGAAAATCACTCTTGAATCTTGGGTCAACCCCTGCATCAGTGTTTGGCACATAGGGGAAATCCTGCCTGCGAGCCCAAAGCTCTGGCTTGGTCCACTGAGAGAGAGGTAGATTCTTGACATTCCGACCTCCTGGGAGCAAATGCTCCTCTCCTTCCTCCTCATCAACATCATCAGCAGAATCATCCTCATCTTCTATCTCTGCATCTGCGGGGTTCTCATAGTGAGCATCTTCCTGCGAATCATACTCCTCTTCTGAATCCTCGGAGGCCTCAATCACTG
Organism: Thinopyrum obtusiflorum; assembly: GCA_036873465.1. Classification (NCBI taxonomy): domain Eukaryota; kingdom Viridiplantae; phylum Streptophyta; class Magnoliopsida; order Poales; family Poaceae; genus Thinopyrum; species Thinopyrum obtusiflorum. The sequence continues at coordinate 103,592 of JAAAWM010012132.1, read as the reverse complement.
GCTGCTTGGAGGCGGCACGGTGAACACGGCCCAGCTCAGAACCCTGACCAATTCCTTCGGACGGCTGACGAAGAGCCAAAGTGAATTCCCTGGAACCTGCCTTGGTGCGCTTGCCACGGAGCTCGGACCTCTTGTCAGCAGAGTCTGAAACACAACAGCAACAATACACAACAAACACGAGAGACACAAATAAGTACAAGTGCTCGAGAAGCTGGCGAGGAATGGAAGACAGAGAAGAAACAGGACTGGCACCACTGTGTACCCCGTGCCCCCCCCCCCCCCCCCCCCCCCCCCCCCCCCCCCCCCCCCCCCCCCCCCCCCCCCCCCCCCCCCCCCCCCCCCCCCCCCCCCCCCCCCCCCCCCCCCCCCCCCCCCCCCCCCCCCCCCCCCCCCCCCCCCCCCCCCCCCCCCCCCCCCCCCCCCCCCCCCCCCCCCCCCCCCCCCCCCCCCCCCCCCCCCCCCCCCCCCCCCCCCCCCCCCCCCCCCCCCCCCCCCCCCCCCCCCCCCCCCCCCCCCCCCCCCCCCCCCCCCCCCCCCCCCCCCCCCCCCCCCCCCCCCCCCCCCCCCCCCCCCCCCCCCCCCCCCCCCCCCCCCCCCCCCCCCCCCCCCCCCCCCCCCCCCCCCCCCCCCCCCCCCCCCCCCCCCCCCCCCCCCCCCCCCCCCCCCCCCCCCCCCCCCCCCCCCCCCCCCCCCCCCCCCCCCCCCCCCCCCCCCCCCCCCCCCCCCCCCCCCCCCCCCCCCCCCCCCCCCCCCCCCCCCCCCCCCCCCCCCCCCCCCCCCCCCCCCCCCCCCCCCCCCCCCCCCCCCCCCCCCCCCCCCCCCCCCCCCCCCCCCCCCCCCCCCCCCCCCCCCCCCCCCCCCCCCCCCCCCCCCCCCCCCCCCCCCCCCCCCCCCCCCCCCCCCCCCCCCCCCCCCCCCCCCCCCCCCCCCCCCCCCCCCCCCCCCCCCCCCCCCCCCCCCCCCCCCCCCCCCCCCCCCCCCCCCCCCCCCCCCCCCCCCCCCCCCCCCCCCCCCCCCCCCCCCCCCCCCCCCCCCCCCCCCCCCCCCCCCCCCCCCCCCCCCCCCCCCCCCCCCCCCCCCCCCCCCCCCCCCCCCCCCCCCCCCCCCCCCCCCCCCCCCCCCCCCCCCCCCCCCCCCCCCCCCCCCCCCCCCCCCCCCCCCCCCCCCCCCCCCCCCCCCCCCCCCCCCCCCCCCCCCCCCCCCCCCCCCCCCCCCCCCCCCCCCCCCCCCCCCCCCCCCCCCCCCCCCCCCCCCCCCCCCCCCCCCCCCCCCCCCCCCCCCCCCCCCCCCCCCCCCCCCCCCCCCCCCCCCCCCCCCCCCCCCCCCCCCCCCCCCCCCCCCCCCCCCCCCCCCCCCCCCCCCCCCCCCCCCCCCCCCCCCCCCCCCCCCCCCCCCCCCCCCCCCCCCCCCCCCCCCCCCCCCCCCCCCCCCCCCCCCCCCCCCCCCCCCCCCCCCCCCCCCCCCCCCCCCCCCCCCCCCCCCCCCCCCCCCCCCCCCCCCCCCCCCCCCCCCCCCCCCCCCCCCCCCCCCCCCCCCCCCCCCCCCCCCCCCCCCCCCCCCCCCCCCCCCCCCCCCCCCCCCCCCCCCCCCCCCCCCCCCCCCCCCCCCCCCCCCCCCCCCCCCCCCCCCCCCCCCCCCCCCCCCCCCCCCCCCCCCCCCCCCCCCCCCCCAAGGTTCCTCCTCTCAATTGCTTCACTTGAAATCCGAGGAAGAACTTCAACTCTCCCATCATGCTCATAGCAAATTCCTTGGTCATAAGATTCTCAAACTCAACATTAATAGGATGGTTAGTGGAACCAAAAATAATATCATCAACATATATTTGGCACACAAACAATTCTCCTTTTACCCTTTTCTTGAAGAGAGTGGAATCTATTAACCCGATCTGGAACCCCTTCTCGCTTAAGAACGCCGTAAGGTGATCATACCAAGCACGAGGTGCTTGTTTAAGTCCATAGAGCGCCTTATGGAGTTCATAAACGTGAGAGGGGTGATCGGGATCTTCGAAACCGGGAGGTTGTTTGACATACACCAACTCCTTAAGAGGACCATTAAGAAATGCACTCTTCACATCCATTTGATACAATTTAAAATCATGATGTGAAGCATATGCAAGCAAGATACGAATGGACTCAAGACGGGCAACGGGGGCAAAGGTTTCACCAAAGTCCAAACCTTCAACTTGGGTGAACCCTTGTGCCACTAACCTTGCCTTGTTTCTAGTGACTTGTCCATGCTCATCTTGTTTGTTCTTAAAGATCCACTTTGTTCCAATGACATTATGATGTTCTTTGGGTCTCTTCACAAGAGTCCATACTTTGTTGCGGGTGAAATTTTTGAGTTCTTCATTCATGGCATCTACCCAATCCGGGTCGTCAAGTGCATCTTCAACCTTAAGGGGCTCAACACAAGAGACAAATGAGTGATGTTCACAAAAGTTTGCCAAACGTCTACGAGTAGTTACCCCTTTGTTGATGCTTCCATAAATGTTGTCGGTGAGATGTTGAAGATGCTTTAACTTGGCGGCCGCTTTTTGCACTTTGAGTGTAAGCTCTTCATCACTTGGTTTTGAACTTGTGGAAGAAGCTTGGCCTTGAGAATGCTTTAGCCTTGGAGACACCCTTCTCTTCACAACCTCTAGTTCTTGATCACTTGGATGTGATGATGTGGAAGACACTTGAGGTTGGGATTGATCTTGATCTTGATCAAGAGCTTGACCTTGGACCTCACGGATTGGTTCTTCACCATTTGGTTGAGCTTGCCCTTGATCTTGCTCGGGAACATGAGGGACTTGATCTTGTTCTTGGATAGGTTCATGATTTCCCATAGCATCTTGACCTTGTGGTGGCGGTGATGACTTCCCTTGTGGAGAATCCACAAGAGGGGCTCTTACTCCTTCTTCTTCTACTTGGACTTGGGGTGTTTCTTGTGGACGAATGTGGCCTATCCCCATAGTCCTTATAGCTTGTGAAGGAGCCTCATCACCTACAACACTAGGAACAATTTGCTCCGCACGGGAACCGTTATCTTCATCAAACTCCACATTTACCGTTTCCTCAATACATCCGGTGGATTTGTTGAGAACACGGTAAGCATGAGAGTTTGATGCATATCCAACAAATATGCCCTCATAAGTTTTAGGCGCAAACTTAGCTAAACGGGATTTCTTATTTAGAATGAAACACTTACAACCGAATACTCGAAAGTATTTGACGTTAGGCTTTCTCTCGATTAGGAGTTCATAGGGAGTCTTGTTCTTGAGCTTACAAAGATAAAGCCGGTTTGTAGCATGGCACGCGGTGTTGATGGCTTCGGCCCAAAGCTTGTATGGAGACTTGTACTCGTCAAGCATGGTCCTTGCCATCTCAATGAGAGTCCGGTTCTTCCTTTCCACAACACCATTTTGTTCGGGAGTGTATGGCGCGGCATATTGATGCTTGATCGCCTCATCGCTCAAGAACTCGTCCATAGTGTAATTTTTGAACTCGGTGCCGTTGTCACTTCGAATTGCCTTGATCTCACAATTATGTTGACGTTGAGCTTCTTTGGCAAAGTTGATGAAGGTGTCTTGAGTTTCATCTTTAGTCTTGAGAAAGAACACCCATGTATATCTTGTATAGTCATCGACAATGACGACGCAATACCTCCTCCCTCCCAAACTATCATAAGATGGAGGCCCAAAGAGATCCAAGTGAATGAGCTCGAGAGGCCTCAAAGTGGTAATGATAGTCATCACCTTATGAGCTTTTTCATGAATTTTTCCTGCAATGCAAGCACTACAAGGACGATCTTTGGCAAAAGACACATTGGTTAGTCCAAGGATGTGCTCCCCCTTTAAGAGAGCTTGTAAATTTCTCATGCCAATGTGGGCTAGCCGACGGTGCCAAAGCCACCCCACGTCGGCCTTGGCCATTAGACATGTTGCAAGATAAGTTTTCTCATTTGAGAAATCAACCACGTAAAGGTTGTCTTCAACATGCCCAACAAAGACCACTTTGAGATTGCTTCTCTTAAAGACGGTCACATGAAATTCATCGAAATGCGAATCATAACCGGCACGTGCCAATTGAATCGTAGAAAGTAAATTGTAGTGAAGGGATTGAACAAGCATGGCATTCGTAAGTGAAGAATCACTAGAGATTACCACCTTGCCCAACCCCAATACCTTGCCCTTGCTATTATCACCGAAGGAGATGTTCGAAGAGGTCTTGAGCGAATCAACGAACTCCACAAGCATCTCCCTCTCTCCGGTCATATGATTGGTGCATCCACTATCGATCACCCATTGTGTTCCACCGGAGGTATAGTCCTACATGAATCAAGCTTTAATTTTAGGTACCCATTTTGCAATGGGTCCTAGAGAGTTAGCAACAAGGGTCTTAGGTACCCAAATAGTCCAAGCATAATCATCATAGTTAGTGCCAACAAATTTAGCAAAGGTATAACCATCATCTCCCCTCATGAGGACATATGATGGGTTGTTCTTGCCGGCAAAATCCTTGGGAATGGCCTTGTCCCTAGTGACTTTGCCATTACCAACAAACCCTTTTTCCTTCTCCTTCTCCTTGTGCCCTTCGTGCACAAATACTACCTTTTGTTGAGGAGTAGGAGTAGGACCGATCTTCTTCTTGTTGCTCTTCTTCTTGTTCTTCTTTTTCTTGGAAGAGAGGTCAAACCCAATTCCCTCCTTGGCAACACACTCCTTTTGGTTGCTCAAGAGGTCATTGAGGTTTTTCTCCCCTTGAATTCACGACACAAGCCCTTTCTCAATTTGGGCTTTCAACTTCTTATTTTCCTCTTGGAGAGAGGTGCAATCATGAGCAAAGTTAGCCGTACAAGATTCATCATTTAAATCAATATGAGGGACGGAAGTAAGAGCCTTAATGGTTGTAGCTTTAAGTTGAGCATAAGACTCAGTGAGGGCAATGAGGTCACCTTTGACAACCTTGGAACTAGTCACAAGGAGCTCATGTTCCTCAACAAGTCTCGTGTGATCAACTAGAAGCTTTTCAACCCTTACTTTAAGGGCATCTTTGTTCTCAAGAGCAAGTTGCAACGCCCCCCCCCCCCCCCCCCCCCCCCCCCCCCCCCCCCCCCCCCCCCCCCCCCCCCCCCCCCCCCCCCCCCCCCCCCCCCCCCCCCCCCCCCCCCCCCCCCCCCCCCCCCCCCCCCCCCCCCCCCCCCCCCCCCCCCCCCCCCCCCCCCCCCCCCCCCCCCCCCCCCCCCCCCCCCCCCCCCCCCCCCCCCCCCCCCCCCCCCCCCCCCCCCCCCCCCCCCCCCCCCCCCCCCCCCCCCCCCCCCCCCCCCCCCCCCCCCCCCCCCCCCCCCCCCCCCCCCCCCCCCCCCCCCCCCCCCCCCCCCCCCCCCCCCCCCCCCCCCCCCCCCCCCCCCCCCCCCCCCCCCCCCCCCCCCCCCCCCCCCCCCCCCCCCCCCCCCCCCCCCCCCCCCCCCCCCCCCCCCCCCCCCCCCCCCCCCCCCCCCCCCCCCCCCCCCCCCCCCCCCCCCCCCCCCCCCCCCCCCCCCCCCCCCCCCCCCCCCCCCCCCCCCCCCCCCCCCCCCCCCCCCCCCCCCCCCCCCCCCCCCCCCCCCCCCCCCCCCCCCCCCCCCCCCCCCCCCCCCCCCCCCCCCCCCCCCCCCCCCCCCCCCCCCCCCCCCCCCCCCCCCCCCCCCCCCCCCCCCCCCCCCCCCCCCCCCCCCCCCCCCCCCCCCCCCCCCCCCCCCCCCCCCCCCCCCCCCCCCCCCCCCCCCCCCCCCCCCCCCCCCCCCCCCCCCCCCCCCCCCCCCCCCCCCCCCCCCCCCCCCCCCCCCCCCCCCCCCCCCCCCCCCCCCCCCCCCCCCCCCCCCCCCCCCCCCCCCCCCCCCCCCCCCCCCCCCCCCCCCCCCCCCCCCCCCCCCCCCCCCCCCCCCCCCCCTTGTTCTTCTTTTTCTTGGAAGAGAGGTCAAACCCAATTCCCTCCTTGGCAACACACTCCTTTTGGTTGCTCAAGAGGTCATTGAGGTTTTTCTCCCCTTGAATGCATGACACAAGCCCTTTCTCAATTTGGGCTTTCAACTTCTTATTTTCCTCTTGGAGAGAGGTGCAATCATGAGCAAACTTAGCCGTACAAGATTCATCATTTAAATCAATATGAGGGACGGAAGTAAGAGCCTTAATGGTTGTAGCTTTAAGTTGAGCATAAGACTCGGTGAGGGCAATGAGGTCACCTTTGACAACCTTGGAACTAGTCACAAGGATCTCATGTTCCTCAACAAGTCTCGTGTGATCAACTAGAAGCTTTTCAACCCTTACTTTAAGGGCATCTTTGTTCTCAAGAGCAAGTTGCAACGCATCATCGGTTTTAACAAAGTCAATTTTATGAGAAGACAAGGCTTCCTCAAGTGATGCTCTCATGACACTCTCTTCATGTAGCTCGTGCTCAAGGAGTTTGACTCTCTCTTTTTCCTCTATGAGGAGGTTTTCAACGTTCTCAATAAAATCATCGCGTTCGGCGAGTGATTTAAGGAGATCGCAAAAACGAGCACGAGCTTCACCATGAAGAGCTTTCATGAAAGCCATCAAGGATTCCTCATCATTATCCACACAATCATCACACTCATCCTCCACTATCTCACATGAAACATTGGGACTGTGGATGAAGGGTTTTAGAGATTTGGACTTTGTTTTTACCTCTTTGGCCATGAGGCAATGATGAGTGAACGGCTTGTCCTCGTTGGGAGAGTCGAAGAGGCCGGTGGTGGAGGAGGAGGTAGTGGCATGCATGGCAATGGCGGCCGTGCCCACATGGTCATCATCACCATCATCTTCATCTCCGGACATGTACTCCTCATGAACAAGAGCCTTGTCATCTTTCCTCTTGGAAAACTTGGTGAACTTCTTCTTCTTGAGCACAAGCTTCTCGGACTTGTCTTCACGTCTCTCATAAGGACAATCGTGCACAAAATGTCTTGGGCTATCACAATTGTAGCATTTTCTTCATCCAAACGATCTTCCTTGAAGATTCTTCCCTTTGTTTGCCATGGTCCCGGAATATTTCTTGACCAAGAGAGCCAAGTCTTCCGCAAAGTCATTTGCCGGGCATGAGGTGTCAACATCTTCCTCACAAGTCTCTTCAACAACTTCTTCAGCCCTTGAGGACTGAGCAACTACTTTCTTGGCCTTCAATGCAAGATTTGAGTTCTTGGTGGCTTGAGCAATGGCAAAGGTCTTCTTGGACTTGGTCTCCAAAAGAACATGAGTTGAGAAAGTGGATACAACTTGTGCCGCGGTCAACTTTTGATAGTTCGGGCGTTAATGTATCATCATCACCATTGTATGTTCCGTGAGAACCATAGCATCAATGAACTTGTCCTTAATGAAATCATCATTTGCCCAAGTGCACCCAAAGGTTCTCAAATTGAGCACAAGAGACTTCAACCTTCGATATACCTCTTCCACGGACTCACCCTCATTTCTCACAAATAGGTTGACTTCTTGCTTGAGCAAAGCCAACCGAGATCTTCGAATTGCTTCATCACCTTCGAGAGCCTCCTCAAGGCAATCCCAAATTTCCTTGGCGGTCTTGAGTAGAGCAATGGAGTCACTATAGTCATCAGTCACCGCGGTGCGCAACATGTTGTGGGCGGTAGCATTGAGTTGATCATCAACCACTTCTCTTGGAGTGAGATTCATGGGATCCTTGGGGTTGAAACCGTTGACCACAATCCACCATAGTTGTGTAGAAGCACTGTGAATATGAGACTCCATATCTAGCTTCCACTTAGCAAACGCGTTAGCTTTCAAAGGGGGCGGAGGCCCAACAGGATTAATGCGAGGGTGCTGCAAGGGTTGTGGCGAGTAAAAGGGTTCCACGGCATTGTACTTGGGAACTTGAGTGCGAGCCGGGGATGCAAGGGGTTCTCTCGAATCATCCGCATCATGAACCGCATTTGGATCAAATGAGTTTGAGGCAGATGTCGAGGGCTTTAAGCGAGCATCAATTTCCTCCTTGACCGAGGCACGAACTTCTTTCAACATTGCTGTTTTGAGGTCCGCAAACATTGAAAGAATGTCGGCCGCGGTTAAGGGGGCACCCGGGTTAGTGTGGGCGACGGGAGCAACGACCGGAGCAACAAGTGCGTCAGCCGCGGCGGGGGGTAGGTTTTCACCATCCTCCGCAAGTAGTGCGCCACCTCCCTCATTCCCTAGATCGTCCATATCCTCTAAGGTTGTAAAACCTTATATTAGAGCACGAGGCTCTGATACCAATTGAAAGGATCGATACGGTCGACTAGGGGGGGTGAATAGGAGACTACAAATTTTAATCTTTCTTGTCAATTTTAAGGCTTAGCGGATAAATAGGGTTCACTAGATATGCAACTAGGTGAACACAACCTCCCCCCCCCCCCCCCCCCCCCCCCCCCCCCCCCCCCCCCCCCCCCCCCCCCCCCCCCCCCCCCCCCCCCCCCCCCCCGATTAACCACAAGTGAGACGATGACGCGGAATTTATCCCGAAGTTCACTCTTCCTTGGGGAAGAGCTACTCTCCGTTTGGAGCGGTGCTGGAGCCAAAGCTTGCGGAACGCCACCGAAGGCTCACCGTAATCTCCTTTGAGTCACCCCCAACGGATGAGCCTCGAATCACTCGGGGTTGGTCTTGAAGGCGACCACCATACCTTTACAAACTTCTCCGTAGCACACCACAAGCAAGGAAGCTTCCGGAGGGACCTCTAACCGCCTAGGAGCCCAAGCTCCAAGAGTAACAAGTCATGGTGGATGAATATTGCGGGGAACATGATTTGGTTTGGTCAAAGTGTAGATCGGGTCTTCCCCCCCCCCCCCCCCCCCCCCCCCCCCCCCCCCCCCCCCCCCCCCCCCCCCCCCCCCCCCCCCCCCCCCCCCCCCCCCCCCCCCCCCCCCCCCCCCCCCCCCCCCCCCCCCCCCCCCCCCCCCCCCCCCCCCCCCCCCCCCCCGAAGACCCCTCTTGATAGTGCGGTTTTTCCTACGACTCAAATCGAACCAAAACGAGAAACCTTCGAGTCGCCGGTAAACCACGCCTTTGATCTTTTTGGAATGGGGGGTCGCACACCTCCATCAATGGACACCTTGGAACCAATGCCCTGAGATAAACTTTAGCAAGCAATATTAGTTCCACTAACCATATTGTCATCACACCAAAATATAATCTAAGTGATACTTGCACTTTCACCTAGTTCATCTCTTGTGCTCAATCTTTGTATCCAACCTCAAATTGGTAACTGGGGGTGCTAGTATGTTGATTATATCTTGTAGTTGATGCTAGTTGGTTTACTTGGTGGAAGATCTATATGTTCAGATTGTTAAACACACACACACACACACACACACACACACACATATATATATATATATATCCTCTGATCATGAACATAATTATGATTTGTGAGTAGTTCTATTTGTTCTTGAGGGCATGGGAGAAGTCTTGTTATTAGTAATCATGTGAAGTTGATCACCGTTCAATGTTTTGATGATATGTTATGTTGTTCTTCCTCTAGTGGTGTCTTGTGAACGTCGACTACATGACACTTCACCATGTTTGGGCCTAGGGGAAGGCATTGTGGAATTAGTTCATAGATGATGGGTTGCGGGAGTGACTGAAGCCTAAACCTCAGTTTATGAATTGTTCCGTAAGGGGCTATTTTGGATCCATATGTTTCATATTATGATTAGATTTATCTTAATTACTTCTCTTGTATTTGCGGATGCTTGCATGGAGGGTATAATCATAAGTAGGTGTTTGTTCAAGCAAGAATAGCACCTTACCTCCGGTCCACCCACATAACAACTTAGCAAGGCAATGAACGTAAGTCGATGAATCATGGTGAAAGTAACTAGACAAAATTCTCGTGTGTCCTCAAGAGCGTTTTAATCACTATAAGAAGTATCACTGGCTTGTCCTTAGCAACAATAAGGATTGGGCCACCTTGCTGCACCTTGTTACTTTTCTTACTTGTTACTTGTTACTTGCTATCAATTATCTTGCTATCAAATTACCTATCAATACTATTTTATAGCACTTGCAGCGAATGCCTTACTGAAAACCGCGTATCGATTCCTTCTGCTCCTCGTTGGGTTTAACACTCTTACTTATCGCAAGGACTACGATTGATCCCCTATCCTTGTGGGTCATCAGGTTTTTGGAGGAGACTTTAAAGACTATACAAGGATTTCTCAAGATGAACGATGAATATACAAAAAGTTCAATGATGAATTATTCAATAAGCGGTGTTGTACAAGGGGGAGTGTTAGGATTAGTTTAGCACATGTTGGTTTGTTAATTATCATGTGCTAATTAGTGAAGTATCATTAGATTAACAACCATCATTAGTGAAGAGTTGTGTCCATCACCGAACAGGTGCCTTTCCTGTATGGACGCAACCTTTCCTTCTTTCTCTCTTCTGCCTATAACCGACACCCCTTCAAGGCGCTCCTTCATCATGTATATATATTCATCATATCAATGAAATCCAGAACTATTGGTTCATTTGTTATCTATCTCGATTCTCTCTCAATATCACTTCAACATCCTTCACGTACCAGGTAGAGTCCGCCTACAGCACACAACAACTAACAGAGCTTCCCTACTACGTGTCCACACGGGCCATCTCTCGAGTCATCTCTAGCGCTGCTTCCCTGCCGCGGACACACGCAGCTCCTGCTTTGCCGCGAGTGCGATCTCGCTGGATGTGCCAGTGCCACCACAGTCACCCACCCCTCCGCCCAAGCGCATAGCCAGGACACAATGCTATAATGAGCTTCGTGCCTGCTGTTGCCCTTTTTTCCGGTTGGGGCACATGTTGAGGACCACACGCATTGGAGCCTCCTAGCACTCGCCTGCAGGTCCGGGTGCAGCTCTGGCGTGGGCATGGTCATCATCATGTCGATGAGGTTGGCATCCACGGACGCCTCCATGAGGCATCAATGTCGTTCAGGACTACGGCCGGTGCATTGTTGGGACACTTGCAGAGTTGGCCGGCAAAGACGTAGTACTGCGCGAGCACAGCTGTGCAGCCCTTCTCGATGGCGGTGGAGCCGGCGGCGTGAAGGTGTACACTAGTAGAAAACAGTGTTTTGGTCCAGGCCAGATAAGAGCATCAATCCCGGTTCTGTTACGAACCGGGACCAATGGGTGCATCAGCCCCGGTTCATGAGGCCAGGGCGCCGGCCGGGCCACGGCAGGCACCAGTCCCGGTTCGTCTGACCCCTTTGGTCCCGGTTCCAGACACAAACCAGGACTAAAGGGTCTCGCTCCTAGCGCAGCCCATTTAGTCCCGGTTGGTGGCTGGAACCGGGACCAAAGGTTGGCCTTTAGTCCCGGTTTCAGACACAAACCGGGACTGAAGTTTTGCCTATATATATCCACCCCCCCCCCCCCCCCCCCCCCCCCCCCCCCCCCCCCCCCCCCCCCCCCCCCCCCCCCCCCCCCCCCCCCCCCCCCCCCCCCCCCCCCCCCCCCCCCCCCCCCCCCCCCCCCCCCCCCCCCCCCCCCCCCCCCCCCCCCCCCCCCCCCCCCCCCCCCCCCCCCCCCCCCCCCCCCCCCCCCCCCCCCCCCCCCCCCCCCCCCCCCCCCCCCCCCCCCCCCCCCCCCCCCCCCCCCCCCCCCCCCCCCCCCCCCCGGGAGTTCTTTTGATTTAGATGCACAATTTGAGCTGAAATTAACTTCTTAGAGTCTGCACATGTGTAGGGTGCCGTCCCCGTCCCCGTCCTCACCGCCGTCGATTGCCCGTGCCGATCTCGTCGCCGGCACCACCGTGGTGAGCCTCTTGTTCTTATCTTCTTTTTAAAAGAAAAAATTCTTACTTGTATGATTTAGATAGATACTTGTATAATTTTCTTACTTTTATTATTGTTTGCTATTATATAGTGCCATGGTTTTGGTATCCGTCCCCGTCGGCCCTCGTCCTGTCTATGATTCGGATGTGGTATATTATCTTTTATTACTATTTGTTTCATTTAGTGTTTATGACAATTATGCCGACCAATGTGACATAGATGTTTTTATCTAGGAGGTATGTGAACCGGAAATTGCAACCGACATAGATATTCTTGTCGAGAAGTTAAATTTAGTTGAAAAAGAAAACGAGTATTTGAAACAAAAATTGAAAAGAATTAAAGAAGAGAAGATGAAACTGGAGTTGTATGTTGCCGATGTCGTCGATGATCACAAGATCCAGATGGATGCAATGCGCTTGAAGATTAGAAAGATTAGAAAATATGCCATTGATAATGAGGCTTGGTATCATTATGCTGTTGGATCAATTGTTACCTTAGTTGCGATTATGATCGCATTTGTTGTTGCATTTAAATGGTTTACGTAGTTGTATGTTAGTTTCAATGTATGTTTTAATTAGATGCTCTAGCTAGAGTGCTATATGTTATTCTATGAGAACTATGTATGAACTTTATGTATTTATTTTTTCAGTAATAACATTTGATCACTACAGTACTTTGGTTTTAATGTGATGATGAACTTGTATATTAATTTGGTCACTTCTCTATTCATGATGTTCTGTAATGATTTTTGATACACTTAATTATATAATGCACGCATATGAACCGGCAATGGATGTACGGTGACCGATGCACCTCCGAGTACATTGATGGCATGCATAATTTCCTCGAAGTGGCTGAGGCAAACAAGCAGAATGGTTTTATGTATTGTCCATGTACTGTCTGTGGGAATACGAAGGATTACTCTGACTCGAAAACCCTTCACTTGCACCTGCTTGAGAAGGGTTTCATGCCACACTATAATGTTTGGACCAAGCACGGAGAAATAGGGGTTATGATGGAAGACAACGAAGAAGAAGAGGATGATGACAACTATCATCCTATGTACCCTGAACACGGTGATACTGCAACGGGGGAAGCTAAAGATCAAGATGAACCAGACGATGTGCCCGATGATGATCTTCGCCCGGTCATTGTTGATGCACGGAGAGAATGCGAGAGTGAAAAGGAGAAGTTGAAGTTCGATCACATGTTAGAGGATCACAAAAAATGATTGTACCCAAATTGCGAAGATGGCAACACAAAGCTCGGTACCACACTGGAATTGCTAGAATGGAAGGCAGAGAATGGTTTATCTGACAAGGGATTTGAGAAGCTACTGAAAATAATGAAGAAGAAGCTTCCAAAGGATAACGAATTGCCTGACAGTACGTATGGAGCAAAGAAGGTTCTCTGCCCTCTAGGATTAGAGGTGCAGAAGATACATGCATGCCCTAATGACTGCATCCTCTACCGCGGTGAGTACGAGGATTTGAACGCATGCTCGGTATGTGCTGCATTGTGGTATAAGATCAGACGAGATGACCCTGGTGATGTTGAGGGCGAGCGCCCCAGGAAGAGAGTTCCTGCCAAGCTGATGTGGTATGCTCCTATAATACCATGGCTGAAATGTTTGTTGAGAAACAAAGAGCATGCCAAGTTGATGCGATGGCACAAAGAAGACCGTAAGAAAGATGGGAAGTTGAGAGCACCCGCTGACGGGTCGTAGTGGAGAAAAATCGAGAGAAGGTGGGGGGACTTTGCTGGTGATGCAAGGAACGTATGGTTTGGTTTAAGTGCAGATGGCATTAATCCTTTTGGGGAGCAGAGTAGCAATCATAGCACCTAGCCCGTGACTCTATGTATCTATAACCTTCCTCCTTGGTTGTGCATGAAGTGGAAGTTCATTATGATGCCAGTGCTCATCCAAGGCCCTAAGCAACCCGGCAACGACAATGATGTGTACCTAAGGCCATTAGTGGAAGAACTTTTACAGCTATGGAATGGAGAAGGTGTACGTGTGTCGGATGAGCACAAACATGAGGAATTTGACCTACATGTGTTGCTGTTTGTAACCATCAATGATTGGCCTGCTCTTAGTAACCTTTTAGGACAGACAAACAAGGGATACCACGCATGCATGCACTGTTTAGATGATACCAAAAGTATATATTTGGACAAATGCAGGAAGAATGTGTACCTGGGACATTGTCGATTTCTTTCGACCAACCATCTCTTAAGAAAGAAAGGCAAGCATTTCAAAGGTGAGGCAGATCACCAGAAGAAGCCCACCCTCCGTACTGGTGATGCCATACTTGATATGGTCAAGGATTTACAAGTAATCTATGGAAAGGGTCCTGGCAGACAATCTGTTTCGAATGACACTGAGGGACGCGCACCCATGTGGAAGAAGAAATCTATATTTTGGGACCTACCCTATTGGAAAGACCTAGAGGTCTGCTCTGCAATCGACGTGATGCACGTGACGAAGAATCTTTGCGTGAACCTGCTAGGCTTCTGGGCCGTGTATGGGAAGACAAAAGATACACCGGAGGCACGGGAGGACCAGCGACGTGTGCACGAAAAAGATGGCATGCATCCAAAGCAGTATGAAGGTCCTGCCAGCTACGCTCTTACCAAAGAAGAGAAGGAAATCTTCTTTGAATGCCTGCTCAGTATGAAGGTCCCGTCTGGCTTCTCATCGAATATAAAGGGAATAATAAATATGGCAGAGAAAAAGTTCCAGAACCTAAAGTCTCATGACTGCCACATGATTATGACGCAACTGCTTTTGGTTGCATTGAGGAGGCTTCTACCGGAAAATGTTCGATTAGCCATTGTGAAGCTATGTGCATTCCTCAATGCAATCTCTCAGAAGGTAATCGATCCAGAAATCCTACCAAGGTTAAAGAATGATTTGGTGCAATGTCTTGTCAGTTTTGAGCTGGTGTTCCCACCATCCTTCTTCAATATCATGATGCACGTCCTAGTTCATCTAGTCGACGAGATTGCCATTCTGGGTCCTGCGTTTCTACACAATATGTTCCCCTTTGAGAGGTTCATGGGAGTCTTAAAGAAATATGTTTGTAACCGTGCTAGGCCAGAAGGAAGCATCTCCATGAGAATTTTCTGCGCTCCAAACACCCGGAGCAGTCTGACGACTGGATTACATGTGAACACATCAGGACTTTCGGCAGTTGGTTGCAAACACATCTCATGGGTAAAAACATTGTTGGAGACGAGCTGTACTCGTTGGCCAGGGGACCAGCTTCGACTGTATTGACTTACCAAGGGTACGAGATAAATGGGAATACATTTTACACGATCGCCCAAGATCAAAAGAGCACCAACCAAAACAGTGGTGTCCGCTTTGACGCAGCAACCAATAGGGGAAAGGACACATATTATGGTTACATAGTGGACATATGGGAACTTGACTATGGACAAGATTTTAAGGTCCCTTTGTTTCGGTGCAAATGGGTCAATCTGTCAGGAGGCGGGGTACAGGTAGACACGCAGTACGGAATGACAACAGTGGATCTCAACATTCTTGGGTACATAGACAAAACATTCCTCCTAGCCAATGATGTGACGCAGGTTTTCTATGTGAAGGACATGTCTACCAAACCGAGAAAAAGAAAAGATAAGGAAGCGAATACATCATACGATGAGCCAAAGCGGCACATAGTTCTTTCAGGGAAGAGAGACATCATGGGAGTGGAGGGCAAGACAGACATGTCTGAAGATTATGAAAAGTTTCATGAAATTCCTCCCTTCAAAGTGAAGGCTGACACAAGCACCCTGTTAAACGATGAAGATTATCCATGGTTACGGCGCAATAAGCAAGGGACACACGCGAAGAAAAAGTGAAGACTTTCTCTCCACAACTATTCTGATGATGGCTTTGATCTAGAATATCACTGCAGTTACTGTGACGCCCTCGATTTGATCGTACACTAATCATACACGCAAATGTGTACGACCCGATCAAGGACTCACGGGAAGATATCACAACACAACTCTAAACACAAACCCCCCCCCCCCCCCCCCCCCCCCCCCCCCCCCCCCCCCCCCCCCCCCCCCCCCCCCCCCCCCCCCCCCCCCCCCCCCCCCCCCCCCCCCCCCCCCCCCCCCCCCCCCCCCCCCCCCCCCCCCCCCCCCCCCCCCCCCCCCCCCCCCCCCCCCCCCCCCCCCAGATACAACTCCAAATCGTCCTTTTACCAAAAGGACCCGGCTATTCGAATAGATAAACTTCCCTGCAGGGGTGCAGCACATTTCCCAACACGCTTGATCTCTGGGGTAGCACCAAACCCGTCCTCGAAACCAATACGAACGTAGCCCGGTCTAGACTTGATGGAGAGGTGAGGACGCCGGACTAAGGCCTATGCATGCAGGGATTTGGGCCCGACTTCCTGCACGCTCCTAAGCGTTGCGAGGGCGGCCGGTGAGCAGACCTAGCAACCCAACCCCTAGCAGGGCGGTTGCGTTAACGCGGTCCAACCCGGCGCGCGCCGCAAAATCCAGACGTCACATCAAGCTTCGGCTGACACTATGACGCAGAGCTGCCCATAGCTGCGCCCACATTTGTTGGTTAGTGCGTATAGGCCAGTGGCCAGACTTAGATCAAATATCCAATCTCGTTAATCGTGTTATTTGAAACATCCACGGACACGACTAGGGCCAGGCGCCACCTCTCTCCTAGGTGACCCGACCTGCCTTCATCGTTCCACCTCCAAGTGTCACTCAGGGGGGGCGTCGGGAACCCAGGCCCATCACTACCTGGATGGAACCACCTGTCCTTTCAGCCCCCCACATCATGATCCAATTGCGGGTACTCCACGAGCCGACCCGACTTTAGTATCCATCATGTGTCATATGTAACAAGTGTATATATCCGCGATCGCCACCCATGGCGATCACAGCCCAATACTAAAGCATAGCAGACGGACAAGATGAATGGCCACTGATGAAATAATCTAGCATCCTATCATAGGCATTTAGGATTGCAGGTAATGTATCAACAACAGTTATCAAAAACAGGCTATGCATCAGGGTATGATCTACCGATAACAGAAACAGCTATTCTACTCTAATGCAAGCAGTAGATAGAATATAGGCGATATCTAGGTGATCAAAGAGGGGGGAATGCTTGCCTGGAAGCTCTGTCGAAATGATCTGGTCGTCGACGACGTAGCCGTACACAGCAACGTCGGCGGCGGTGGTCTCGGGGGTCTATCGGTAAGAGAGGGGGGAGGAAACAATAAATATAAAGCAGACAATGTAACACAAAGCATAGCATGGCAATAAGATGTGCCGGGTGTGTCCTAACGCAGTACTACACGTTACCGATAAAGGGGCATCCCATCCGGGAAAGTTTTCCCGGTTCCAGACATTTGTCAGACAGATGACCGGAGGGGGAATGTTCCACGTTCAGCTATTTAGAGGCATCACACGGATATGCGGGTAGCGTATCCGGGTTCGTCTCGTCGCTCTGAGCAACTTTCATGTTCAAAGTTTTTCGATCCGGGTTACGGTTAATTTTCTATGATTTTCCAAAGTTTTAATGATTTTCTAAAATCGCTGAAATTTGGCTAAGTCCTCTGTTTCAAACATTATTTAGCTGTCTTCCAAAGGCTATATCTAGAGTTCTGTTCATCCAATGAATTAGGGCCTTATATCAATGTTGACCACTTTCCTATGATCTACAAGATGGCATCAATTGCACCACTGATAGAGTTCATTTGGTTAATTAGAACTCTGAACGAAAAGTGCCACTCGACATTAATTCCAGAAACTGTTTAAGTGTTACGTTTTTAACAGAACATAGCAATTTGTCATTTTCATAGCATTTAATCTAGACCTTATTTGAATTTGGCCCAGTGGGATAACTTGGAGCTTGACAAGTGTACCACATGTACATATTTATTTTAGCCATTTTAACTCTCGTTTAGTCACTGTTTAGGGGCTGTCAACATGGCTGATCGCTGTGATTTTGCGAAAGCTAGCACATTGAATAGTTCCATCGCTACAGTATGTACACACATGCATACACAGCACGCACACACATATTCACAGCCGCCCGGCCATGGCCTCTACCATGGCCAGCAGCAGCAGCCGCCGGCAGCAGCAAGCGGCGGCCCGAGGCAGGCCCGAGCGAGGGCAAGGTGGGGGGGGCGCCGCTGGGCGCGGCCAAGACGCGCCAGTGGTCTGCGCGTGCACGAGGCGGAGTCGCCGGCAGCCACAGCCGGGCCTGGCCACAAGCGGAGTAGCGCAGAAGCACCAGGGCGCGGGAGCTCACGTGCGCTGGGCGCGGGAGGTGCCGTGCACAGGGCGCGGGCGGGCGCGCCGGCGCGCGTGCGCGCGCGCGGTGAGCGCGGTGGGGCAGCAGGGAAGAGCGAAGGGGACGGCGCGGCTCACAGGGAGGGGAAGGGCAGTCCGGCGGGGAGGCGACGAGCTGGGGAGGCGGCGGCGGCCGGCGGTGCAGGGCGGTGAGGCGAAGGCGAGGTGGCGACGGCCCGGGGCGGCGGGGCGGCGGGTCCAGCGACGCGAAGAGGAGGAGGCGACGCGGGGAGGCGAGGTGGCGGCCGGCCGGCGGCGGTCGGCGGCGAGGGGCGTCGGCCAGGCACAGGGGAGGCGGCGGCGGGCGCCTGGGGACGAGGGGGATCGAGTCGATCCCCTCGATCCAGAAATTGCGGGGTGGGGTGGCTCGGGCTCTAGGGTTTCCAGGGGGTGGGGGTTTAGTAGGCTAGAGATGGGCCAACGGTTAGTGGCCGAGGTGGGCCGTGAGGTGGGGGGGCTAGCCAGTTGGGCTGGCCAGTGGGTGTAGTTTTGTTTTTATTTTGTTTATCTATTAACTGTTTTAGTAATTGCTTGGACATCAAACGATTTCGAAAAACTACCGCACCTATTTCTAAATTAGTAACTTGCCAAAACCAGCTGAGATAAAATGTCCACATATTGTTTTGACTAGTTGGTAATTATAGTTTTAATTAAAAGTATTTATTTAATATTCTTAAATGATATTTTAATTATTATAGTGCAACTAACCATTTTATAAAAGTGCAGTTTCTCCATGACAATTACCCAGAGATTATTGGCCACACTCCAAACATTTGAGTTTTAATATTTGAAAACTTTAATTTTTGACTTTGATTTAATTTTGAATTTGACTCGGTTCGAATCAACGCGAGGTTATCAACAGTAATCGTGGTGACGTGTCATCATTAGCGTGGGATTACTGTAGCTTGATTACCCGGGTGTCACAATTCTCCTCCACTACAAGAAATCTCGTCCCGAGATTTAAGCGGTGGGGTAAGGGGGAAAGTTCTGGTTGCGAAATTCTAACGGGTCTTCTCGGTGTTGGTTGCCCTTCGAAGAGGTTGATTCCTCTCGTTGATGTCTTCATTACTCTGCTTCAAGTCATCATGATGAAGTCGTCATCTTTTCTTCGGGATCTCCATCGTCCTACGAACGCGACAAGGGGAAAAACTTTGGAAGAACGTATCTCCACAAAGTTTGTGCCTACGACGGTGAACTCAATGGGGATTACACGAAGTACCCCAAGAGTTGTATTTCAGTGAATTCGTTGAGTGCAATATACGATGGTATCAAAGTTTCAACGGGCAAGCAATCATTTGATGCCTGGACATAAGCTGAAATGGGGGGCTTGAACAACGAGAATAACAAGGTGTTTGATACCAGGATGAAACATGGCAGAATTTAGTTCGTGAACTACACATGAAGCCAAGTGCAAAGGATACATCAGAATCAGGGTTGAACAGGAGAGTCAGGTTTCGATCCCGTGGACCTGTGGGTTATGGGCCCACCATGTGGGATGAAAGCAGGAAGAGTGGTGACATCTTGCACAGGAAGCAAGGCATGTCAGAGGATAGTCTGCCAGCTATGTCCGCAACAATGTCGGTACCAAGGACGGGGAATGAAGAGAACCATTTTACTGCTCGTTGAAACGAGGCGGATCAATAAGCCAAGTTCTCGTCCACCGGCAGTACCGGAATGTTATCAACAATAGTAACATGGTCTTCCTGACAGAGTGGTACACCGAGGTGTTTTCATAAGCAGAGAATTATTACTGCTTTGATCACATTGACCAAGAGAAAGGCTAAACAGAACAATGGAAAGGAAAATGTGATCAACACATTAATCAGAACAATGGAAAGGAAAATACTGTGTCTATACACAAGTATTAAGAGCATATCCTTCCCATGGACAAGCAGAACAGGGTATACAGGGTAGGAGAACAAGTACCCAACCATTTAGATAAAGAGGCAAGGAATAATCATGATGTCACCCATACCACGGTGTTTGGATAACTGACCAAGAAACATTTAGCATTCATGCTTCAAAAAAAAAATTATGTTGATGATCGAGGTATCATAGTCATGCTTTGAGGTAGCAATGATATGATGTTACAAGCAAGGGTCAGACTGTGGATACACAAATGATCCATCAGGAGCAACTTATAAAATAAGTCTTATAATTTCCTCCTGGAGAATGGCTAACCTTGCAAAAAGAAAGAAACGAAATTATAATAATAGGTCATCCAGCCAGGTGTGCCAAGGCATGACATCACCTTACCGGGTCATTAAAGGACCAATGTTATAACTCCTGGAAAATATGTCCCAACCATCATGTCTGACCGAGATTCAGATCTGATTGGTGACATGATACCTCAGACTCAGGATGTCCGAGAAAAAGGTGCAACACAAATCGTCGAGATGACAATGTAAGATTCTCGAAAAATGAGCTATGGGAGCGGTCCCGAAACAAGAGCTCATCATTAAACTAAGGAGAGGATGAGGAGGTGGCTGATGGACTCAGCGACAATTCATCGAGTTTTCCAAAAGGATGGATTTTCACAATTATGTGAACAAGGAGATGACATTTGTCAATTAAAATGACATAATGTTGTATGCTCAAGGAAAACATACACCATTAATCATTAGTTGCAAGGTGTGCCCGAAATATGACCTTAGGTAGCAAGATCAATGTTAGAGTGATGAAGCGATAATCAACAGTCCAAGAACAAACTGTCGATCGTTAACTTCAAAGCAATAGGGTTGCTAGAAGTACATAATTCAAGCAGAATCGTTTGTATATTGGTATCCCGGTTAGAATCAACACGGGGACCAAGAAAGAATGGTGATGATGAGAAGTATCACCCATGCCAAGAATTTCTGAGAGGTGGAGCAATCCTCACAACATACTCAGCATAAAAGACGGTAATACTTCAAGGTAGAACATATTACAAGCTGGATATCAAGTTGCATCCAGAACATGGACAAGCTTGCGATGGAAGGAAGTCAAAGATGTTGTCCATGATAATAAAAATTATCAAGGGCAAGGAGGGTATTTCCCATCATGAACACATTTGACATCTCGGAAGAAGTCAAAGTGTTGAAGGTGATCCGACACATTTGCCGGGAGGTTTCAAGAGGATGCGATCAAACAGCGACGGCGTCAAGCAGGGAATGACGACGTGGAAGTCATAGGAATAATAGGTAAGATGGAAGCTCGGAATCAAAGTTGCCTTTCAGAACAAGCAACACGATTGTTGAAAGCTCGACGTAAGTCATGCTCACACTCTGAAGAATTCGTGCACCAGAGGAGGACGAGGTAGCACAGTCAAAGGTAGCTAGACAAAGGATGCAACCGATAGTCTAGGAATGACATGACTGACCCCCCCCCCCCCCCCCCCCCCCCCCCCCCCCCCCCCCCCCCCCCCCCCCCCCCCCCCCCCCCCCCCCCCCCCCCCCCCCCCCCCCCCCCCCCCCCCCCCCCCCCCCCCCCCCCCCCCCCCCCCCCCCCCCCCCCCCCCCCCCCCCCCCCCCCCCCCCCCCCCCCCCCCCCCCCCCCCCCCCCCCCCCCCCCCCCCCCCCCCCCCCCCCCCCCCCCCCCCCCCCCCCCCCCCCCCCCCCCCCCCCCCCCCCCCCCCCCCCCCCCCCCCCCCCCCCCCCCCCCCCCCCCCCCCCCCCCCCCCCCCCCCCCCCCCCCCCCCCCCCCCCCCCCCCCCCCCCCCCCCCCCCCCCCCCCCCCCCCCCCCCCCCCCCCCCCCCCCCCCCCCCCCCCCCCCCCCCCCCCCCCCCCCCCCCCCCCCCCCCCCCCCCCCCCCCCCCCCCCCCCCCCCCCCCCCCCCCCCCCCCCCCCCCCCCCCCCCCCCCCCCCCCCCCCCCCCCCCCCCCCCCCCCCCCCCCCCCCCCCCCCCCCCCCCCCCCCCCCCCCCCCCCCCCCCCCCCCCCCCCCCCCCCCCCCCCCCCCCCCCCCCCCCCCCCCCCCCCCCCCCCCCCCCCCCCCCCCCCCCCCCCCCCCCCCCCCCCCCCCCCCCCCCCCCCCCCCCCCCCCCCCCCCCCCCCCCCCCCCCCCCCCCCCCCCCCCCCCCCCCCCCCCCCCCCCCCCCCCCCCCCCCCCCCCCCCCCCCCCCCCCCCCCCCCCCCCCCCCCCCCCCCCCCCCCCCCCCCCCCCCCCCCCCCCCCCCCCCCCCCCCCCCCCCCCCCCCCCCCCCCCCCCCCCCCCCCCCCCCCCCCCCCCCCCCCCCCCCCCCCCCCCCCCCCCCCCCCCCCCCCCCCCCCCCCCCCCCCCCCCCCCCCCCCCCCCCCCCCCCCCCCCCCCCCCCCCCCCCCCCCCCCCCCCCCCCCCCCCCCCCCCCCCCCCCCCCCCCCCCCCCCCCCCCCCCCCCCCCCCCCCCCCCCCCCCCCCCCCCCCCCCCCCCCCCCCCCCCCCCCCCCCCCCCCCCCCCCCCCCCCCCCCCCCCCCCCCCCCCCCCCCCCCCCCCCCCCCCCCCCCCCCCCCCCCCCCCCCCCCCCCCCCCCCCCCCCCCCCCCCCCCCCCCCCCCCCCCCCCCCCCCCCCCCCCCCCCCCCCCCCCCCCCCCCCCCCCCCCCCCCCCCCCCCCCCCCCCCCCCCCCCCCCCCCCCCCCCCCCCCCCCCCCCCCCCCCCCCCCCCCCCCCCCCCCCCCCCCCCCCCCCCCCCCCCCCCCCCCCCCCCCCCCCCCCCCCCCCCCCCCCCCCCCCCCCCCCCCCCCCCCCCCCCCCCCCCCCCCCCCCCCCCCCCCCCCCCCCCCCCCCCCCCCCCCCCCCCCCCCCCCCCCCCCCCCCCCCCCCCCCCCCCCCCCCCCCCCCCCCCCCCCCCCCCCCCCCCCCCCCCCCCCCCCCCCCCCCCCCCCCCCCCCCCCCCCCCCCCCCCCCCCCCCCCCCCCCCCCCCCCCCCCCCCCCCCCCCCCCCCCCCCCCCCCCCCCCCCCCCCCCCCCCCCCCCCCCCCCCCCCCCCCCCCCCCCCCCCCCCCCCCCCCCCCCCCCCCCCCCCCCCCCCCCCCCCCCCCCCCCCCCCCCCCCCCCCCCCCCCCCCCCCCCCCCCCCCCCCCCCCCCCCCCCCCCCCCCCCCCCCCCCCCCCCCCCCCCCCCCCCCCCCCCCCCCCCCCCCCCCCCCCCCCCCCCCCCCCCCCCCCCCCCCCCCCCCCCCCCCCCCCCCCCCCCCCCCCCCCCCCCCCCCCCCCCCCCCCCCCCCCCCCCCCCCCCCCCCCCCCCCCCCCCCCCCCCCCCCCCCCCCCCCCCCCCCCCCCCCCCCCCCCCCCCCCCCCCCCCCCCCCCCCCCCCCCCCCCCCCCCCCCCCCCCCCCCCCCCCCCCCCCCCCCCCCCCCCCCCCCCCCCCCCCCCCCCCCCCCCCCCCCCCCCCCCCCCCCCCCCCCCCCCCCCCCCCCCCCCCCCCCCCCCCCCCCCCCCCCCCCCCCCCCCCCCCCCCCCCCCCCCCCCCCCCCCCCCCCCCCCCCCCCCCCCCCCCCCCCCCCCCCCCCCCCCAAGTTGGTTCAGAGAGTTGCAAGGTTTCAGAGAGTTGCATGGTTTCAGCCATGTCCACAAGGTGTTTGATGAAATGCTAGGGCTAGCTAGGGAACTTTGTTGTATGTGAAACTTGGCAGGATGATGTCTCCTTGGATGTTAGTGATGATGGTCAAGTTGGTTTGATAAAAGGAAAAACCTGTTAGTGCAAGTTTTATTAGAATTTAGTTCTGGACAGAAACTATAGGCAATTTTTTGGTGGACTTGCAAGATGAAATTGGGGTTGCCCTTCTGGACTTAAGGGTTTAGTTGGAAGGACTATAAGATGCAAAAAATTCATAATTATTTGCAAGGGAAAATAGGGTTGTAGTTCAATGCCAAGATTGGACCAAAATTGAAAAATGGAAGTTATTCTCAAAAATTTCAAATGACCAAAGTGGGTTTTTGCATAAAAATGATCTATAGGCATCAGAGGACTTCTCAAAAAATTTGTGGCATTTGAAAAGAATTATTTGAAATAGTTCTAGTGCAACAGGGTCATTCTAGTGTTTGAAAATACTAATAAAAGAATTTTTTAAGGCTAAATCATTATGAAAATAATTACTACTGATGTTTATAAGATAATTAAAAGGATTGGGAGAAATTTTTAAAACCCACATTATTTTACAAATGTTTCTATATGGAGGGAATGATTTTTGAAAATAGAGAACTATTTTTGAAATAGAGGAAACTCTGTCAAGTGTTGTATGTTGGTGACAAATATACTTCTTAGTACATGCTTGCCATGCTCTTTGTTGCCATGAAAAACTGGTTGCATCATGAATTTTTTCTACTACTATGCAAATACCACTAAGTCTGCCTCATTTTTTCGCTCGGTGGAATTATAGGTTGTGGTGTTGCATCTCCGTGGAGTTGGTCCCTGATCGTCCCTCTAATGTTCGACAAAAGGTGTCCATTTGTTGTATATTGAGTTTTGTTCATAGTATGATGGTTGGTTCATTTGTTGAATTGTGTATAAATCTTGTATTCATCTTGTGTATAAATATTGTATTCATCTTGTGTATAAATCTTGTATTCATCTTATATATAAAACTTTGATTTTGAGGCATATGAAAACATGAGAGAGGGGGTCGTTAAAACATAACCCTGATAACTTCAACATGAGGGGGCCAGAGGGGTGGTTCGTTAAAACATAACCACGATAACTTTGATTTTGAGGCATATGAAAACATGATTTGCACGTCGGACATGCATGAGAGAGGCGGTCCGCAAAGTATCCTCTCTCGAAAGTACAACCCCCGACAACTTTGCATGATGTTTGTAACTAATTCATTGCTCATATATGCATATGATTCCTTGTTGTGATTAGCTAGGTCTATGTTTGCCACTAATCCATCTCTCATGGTTGTAATATTTGCAGAAACTATGGACAGAGACTTAGAAAAAGAAGAGTTGTTGGGGGATATAATCCGCGACGGAGGTGATATCACCTTGTCATTTCTCAACGACACCGATGGTCAGGAAAGAGAGGATGACGGCTTCGGTGATCCAATGGAGAAGGAAGGAGATCATGACGGCTACGGTGACCGAATGGAGGAGGAAGGAGATCATGACGGCTCCGGTGACCGAACGGAGGAGGGAGACTTAACTGTTGCAAAGTCCGATGAGGTATATATACATATATTAATTAAGCCTCTGCTGACTTGATGCATTAATTGTTTTGTATGTACATATATTAACGTTTCTTTCTTCTTTTAATTAGCCCTCCGGATCGAGCCAAACTTCCGTAAAGAGACGAGGCCCGAAGAAAAGGTTGCGCCAGGATGAAAGGTTCACGATCGAAGAAGTCGGTCGAGATGGCCAACCGATTGCTCCCAAGCGGAGCAAGGACACATTTATACATCAGTGCGGAGTTATTGTTAGGGACAGCGTCTCGATCAGCATCCAAGAATGGAATAAGAAGAAGGACCCTGAAGTTTCTTATGTACAGGATAGACAGAAAGATGATCTTTGGACCTCGCTGATGACAAATTTCAGCCGACCGCCAGAGGCGGATCCGAATAAGGTCAAGGCATTTGCTCTTAAGAAGATGGTAGAACTATTCAAGAACTGGAAGATAGATTTGAACAAAAAGTTTGTCCAGAAAGACAAGACTCCAGAATTCACTGGTCCATATGAGAAGATAAAAGATCACTGGCCCGCATTTGTGGCCTACAAGAAATCGGACAAGGGCAAGCAAAGGTCAGCGACAAATAAGCTAAATGCTGCAAAGAAGCAGTATCACCATGTTACGGGGTCAGGTGGCTACAGCAAAGCCCGGCCTACGTGGGACAAAGCTGAGCAAGACCTGCTTGCTAAAGGGGTCCAACCAGTGACTGGCCAGATCGGTCAAGGACTTGGTTCTTCGGGGTTGGGGGAATTTGGACCCAGACACAGGGAAGTGTGTTTGGACAAAAGCTCAACTTGCAATACCCATCAAGAAGCTTGAGGAAGCAATCCAGGCAGTGCAGGAAGGGAGGTTACATCCCGACAGAGAGAATGATGAGCTAACACAGGCCCTTGGGAGTCCTGAACACCCTGGACGAACACGAGGCACATCAGGCTCCCTTCCGTGGGTGTATGGGTTTCCCGACAGCGGTGGTTATAGAAGGCGAGAGAGAAAGAAGAAAGCAGAAGCAAGCGAAATGCAGAAGATCAATGCAAGATTAGCGAAACTAGAGGAACTTGAGAGCCAGCGAGCTACCGGCCAACCATCTCTTCGACCCTGCCTCGAAGCTACCCCACCATCTCAGCGGAGAAGCAGCATGGCTTCCACGGAGCTCGTTCAACCTGATATCACGGCTCCTCGCTACCCCGTGGATAGTATCACAGAGAATGAACATTGTGTGCTAATGGTGAAATGCCATAACCTGACCTTGAAGGTGGCGCTCGGCTCTATCTTACCTCCTCGAGCTGAGGGAACTTTCCATTGCCGTCCGATTCCACATGGCATTGCTATTGTCGGGGTGGATGAAATAATGGAGGGATTTGAGGGGCTGGAGCTTGAGTACCCAACAGGTGAAGGGGGGATGTTTCTGCAAAATGCCTTAAGGAGTACCTGCCTATGGAGAAAGGAGAACATCAAGCTTCCAAACTGGACGCCGCCTCATCAGACTCAGCCAGATGAGGCCCCTCAGCAGACTCCGCTGCCTCATTCGTCTCCGGCGCGTCAGCTGTCTCCGTCGCGTCAGCCGACTTCGGTGAAGGAGGCCCCTCAGCAGAATCCTCCTCCGCGACGTCAGCAGACTCCGCCTCCTGTGCCGCGTCAGTGAACTCTGCCTCCTCTGCCACGTCAGCGAACTCCACCTCGTCAGCAACGGCAGAAGAGAGCCGCCGCCGCTCCGACAGCTAGCAGTACAAGAGGTTCAAGCCTCAAGCCTCTTGCCAAGTTACCATATGAGCTGACTGACAAGGAAACCGATGAGGTCGTGGCTGGCAATGTGAAACACCAATTTGCACGGAAAGTTCCACCTCCAAAGGAAAAAAATAGATCCGGTAAAGGCGAATCGCACTCTGGATGCCCTTACGCGACCACCTCCGCCTACGCCGCTATCACACTATGACCGCATTATTGCAAAGACACATGATGAAGTTATGAGTCGGTCGAGAAGTAGCAGTACTGGTGCAAGAAGTGGGAAAACAATTCCCCAGCTCAGCGAACAGGAAAAGCAATCGTGCCTCCCGCTCAAGGTGTTTACCGATACCCCGGGGGTAGCGGCCGTTGCTCCTGGTTTCAATCCTGGTGATTACCTAGGCGATGATGTATAGTTTGAAATCGCTAAGGTAGACACCTTTAAATACCAGCATGGTAAGCGTCTAGTCAAAAGTGATGATCTGGAACGAGATCTACCAACGATGATGTGAAGATTACATAAATGGTACTTGGAAACCTGCAAGGATGGGACGGGCAGTATCTTGGTGGAAATTAAGGATGAGCACGACTTCGTTGGAGTCCGATCTACGTTGAATTTGACGAACTCTTTCAGTTATACAGTCAAGCCGCCCTCGACAAAAGTCTCATCAGTTGTTATTGTCTGTAAGTATTATTTCTGTAATTAAGTCTCTAGCTCAGCTCGTTGCATGTATATAATTATCCTCACTATATTATGTAGATTGAAGATCATCGAATTCAAAAGAGGACAAATCTATGACATTGGGTTCATTAACCCAAATATCGTAAATGAATATATGGTACAGAAGACCGCCGGGGAGACTGAGGAAATCTTGCTAAGGTCGTTCCTTCGACACCAAAACAAAAGGGAAATACTCTTTCCTTACAACTTCAAGTGAGTGTTACTGTCTTCTGCATATTCTGTTTCCCTTAATCGAGGTTAAGTATAATTGATGAGTTATGCGCACGCAGGTTTCACTTTATTCTGCTAGCCATTCAGCTTGACGAGCGAGCAGTAAATGTCTTGGACTCGAAACGTAAAGAAGCTACGGAGTATGCGGACATGATTGAAATGCTCCAGAAGTAAGTTCAATCATTATCGCACTATATCGGCATCTTTCGTTCATTTCCTGATATCAAGTAATCATTTTCTTTGCCGGGCAGGGTTTGGATAAAGTTCATCACGCGGGTTAAAGGTGAATGGAGACCGGAGCTGCGATTTACACAACCCGGAGTAAGTAGTACTAGCTAGTTCCGCGCATCTCTCATTGATTCTAGTTTCAATACCATTATCATGGTATTGATTATCATTTTGATTGAACTATATTCTCGTAAAGTGCATGTGACAGCAACTCGGAAATGATTTCTGTGGATACTACGTTTGCGAGTTCATTCGCCAAAAGACCACTGAGAGGGGCTTCACTAAACAACAATTTGAAGTACGTAAACAATATTCATAATTTTATTTTATCATCATCAATTGTGTTGATTTCATTCATATATATATATTGACCCCCCCTTCTTTAAATTAGACCTGGCAAAAGTGGGACGTACTCCTACCAGTTGATCGCGTACGCGCAATTCAAGAGGAATTGGCGGGATTCTTTGTTGACCATGTCATTCCTAAAGACGGAGAATGCCATCGGGAATTGCAAACTTGTTGAATAGATATATGCATCAACGTGTACTATCTGTAGTAGCGTCGAATAGATATACGAAAACTTGTTGTTCGACCAACAAGCACGAAGAAAGAGAGGTCACTTCTCTCTATATATTGATCATGCATGACGATGTTGTGTAATTAATGGTTCCTTCATTGCTTACTAGCTAGCGTCGGGTTCTCTCTATATGTAGTAGCTAGCGTCGACTAAGCATGGAGAAAGAGTGATCACTTCTCTGTATATGTAGTAGCTAGCTAAAATAATATAAAACCCCTAAACCCTCCAAAACCCCTAAACCCCCCTTTCTAAAAAAAAAAACTAACGCCTGGGAGCTGCTGACGCGTGGCTGCCTTTTAGTCCCGGTCGGTGTTACCAACCGGGACTAAAGGTCCTCCTGCCTGGGCGCCCTACAGCGGCCACGTGGAGCACCTTTAGTCCCGGTTCGTTAGCCAATCGAAACTAAAAGTAAGAGGCTTTAGTCCCGATCGTTTTGTCCCGGTTGCGGAACCGGGACTAAAGGCCCTCTATAACCGGGACAAGTGTCCTTTAGTCCGGTTCGTAAGCCTACGTAGGTGATGGCCATCTCAATCTGGCATGAGACCCTATTGAGGTTGGACAGGGCCACAGTGAGATGTACTAGATTGCTGACAAGACATCGACGCCGTGCCAGCGTTGTGGACGGGTTTAACTAGCCTAGAGCTCCATACCTTCACCTCCATTGTTAGCGAGCTTGGATTCCGTGCAATCAAGTTGAATTGGTGACGAGGAGTTTGCTAGGTAGCTGCTTGTGATGCCTATACGGTAGATACAGTGTGCTTGTTTGATTGTGCGAGTTTTCAGGGGAGATTAGGCTGGTTGTACGAGTTATTTTCGTTGGATGCGTCATACGCGGGATGAGGCGATGCCTACCGGACAAAGCAGCGCGTCCACTTGAGACGGCTTGTGACGGCATGTACAATGGTGTTATCTTAGGAGTGTCACATAGGATAAGTATTGAGGTGGAGGAAAGAAAAATCATAAAAAAAAGGCTTGTCTTCTCTTATTTAAGAGATGATCTCTTAGCACAATATGTGTCATCATATTTTTAGAAATAGCTAGTTATTTAAGATAAGGCTAAGAGATAACCACTATCGACATGATTTTATTGTCATATTTAAATTACATGCAAGGCTTAAGATAAGACTGTCTTATCAACCACTGTACATGCCCTGATGATGCGGTTAGCCCAGCGGCAGCTTTGCGGGCTTTTTTGGGTGGCGGCGCAACGGTGTTGCAGGATGACCTATCCACCTTGCAACCTGACCAGCTGTCCTCAAACACGCCTCCCCATTAATTTCTCTGGAGTTTATTTTTTTAGGCGAAATTTCTATGGAGTTTAGAGGTCATAGATACACTAGTTGATGAGTCAGATCAGTTAACTTCATATTATTTGGTAAATTATAGTACTGACTACTCGATTGATCCATTAGGCCTCTTCCAATGCATGTGTGCTTAGATATGGTGTTAAGTGCATAAAAAGGCTTGGCAACTAAATTCTCCAGTGCATTGGGGTTTAGTTTTTTGTTGCTAAGTTCCCTTTATTTAATTAGGTATAGACTCATAATTGTGTTTCCACCTAGGTACACGCGCGTAGCATCGTTTCTTCCTGGGTCATCATACTACTCTCTCTCCCTCTTCTTAATTAACTTGCCACATCATATTTTTTGCTTAGTTGGCAGCCTTAGCACCTGTACAAGATGAAGCATTGAGAGGGGCCTTAAACGTGCAACCACCCAATTAACGATGGGCTAATTAAATGAGATTCCAAATTAGACGGTGGGCTAATTAAGCAAGATTCCCCAGAGAATGTGGTGCATATAATTAAACGTGCACCCGTGCAATTAACAATAGATTTAGAGGAAATCTAGCCGGGCCTCAAACGATAAGCCAGCGAGATGGACAAAGTGATTCGATAATGTATCAGCTTCATGAAGCTAGAGGTGCCAAGTTGTATTGAATTAATGAAGAAAATCACAAGCTTTTTTTGCGGCGTAAGAAAATCACAAACCTGAAGATGAAGAAATTTAGAAAATTGAACTGTACAAAATGGTCATGTACCTAAAATGTTGATGCAATCTAAAACAGTGTCCACACATTAAAAACATATAATTAGAAGTGTTATTTATTTTTAAAAAGTGTTCACGCATTTGGAAAAATGTTTGTGCAACGTTACAAAACTATTTCATTTTTTAAAAAGAATGTACATGTAATTTAAAAAGTGTTCACCTATTTTTAAAATGTTCATGTAATTTTAAAAAGTGGTCACATATTTATGTAAAGAGCTATGTGACATCTCCTATATCTCTCTCCGGAACAACACTTTTGTGAAATAGAGTACATGCATTGCTCACAGAAGATCGCACTGAGTAGTAAAAAGTGAACAATTGCTCCGTGAGAAAAGAGCAATTACATACTGTGTGGGGATGGTGCATGCACAAGTTTAGATGAGATCGGGGTGGCGCCCACCAACATTACAAGCCGGTGCAGGAAAGGGCTCACGAAGTGGCATGCTAGAGTGTGATGACCAAGCTCATCGCCTTTGGATTGGTCACGTTTGTCGTGAATAGACGGACAATGTGACCACTATCAATGATGATGCTTAACAGGACAAGTGACAATATAGATATGTTGCTAGGAATGTGCGAGGATTTTTTTTCTCCCGTTGCAACGCACGGGCATGTTTAGTAGTAAATATATCACGGATGGTACTAGCGAGCAATCGTTTGCTGTTTCATGTGATCTACTCCCTCCGTTCCAAAATACTTGTCGTGGTTTTAGTACAAATTTGACCTAAAACCACGACAAGTATTTTGGAACAGAGGGAGTAGTGGCTTACTGCACATGGTCCCGTCCAGCACCCCAAAACGGCAAGTCTTGCCTTCTCGCCCGTTTCCGCCAAAAACCTGCCTCTTCTCTTTTACAATCGACGCTAAACCCAAAAATTCCCTCCAGCGCCATGGCAAGCCTGCATAGTGGCGGACCAGTCAAAAAAAGCTGGTGGTGCTGGGAGAAAGCAAGCAAAAACTTCAGGGAGATAGGCAACATAGTGACGACACAAATAAAAATGTAGGCAAAAACATCAGCACTCCTAGTAAAAATTGTCCCTCTTTTGTATCATGATTCGTTTTGTATCTGTTACAGGTGCTTTCTACTCTATTTTCATTGAATATATTTTCTTGCCAGCCCCTATTTTATTGCATACCATCTGTGCGCGACCCGCCCCCCCCCCCCCCCCCCCCCCCCCCCCCCCCCCCCCCCCCCCCCCCCCCCCCCTCCATGCTCAATGTTTTGTGCCTGGCTTGCTGCAAAAAGAAAACATAGAAACATGCATGCATCTTAGTTCTTAATGTTCACTTCTGCTTCGATACAACCCCCCTAAACACATCAACGGATGAGATCTCTGTTGGGGAATGCGACAGAAAACAAAAGAAATCCGCACTACGAACACACCCAGGACCACTAAGAAGATGCATACAAGGTTTTGATCTGATCATTACCGACTCATAGCGCAGTGGAAGTACAGTCGATGAAGATCATCGGTGTATATCCCCATAGCTTGGATTTTACAACCTCCCAAACATGTTGATGTACTCCCTCATCAGCCCCTCGGACGGTCCCTCGGACAGCGCTTAGGGAGGCCCCTGGACAGCCCCTCAGATGGTCCCTTGGGCAACCCTTCGGGAGGACCCTTGAACAGCCCCTCGGGCAGAAGATCGAACCTACAACCTCTCTACGGGGTTGCACACATATGGTGTCAACTATCTAGCAGTGCTTCGCCATCCAGAACTAGTTCCTGCCAGAACCCAGACAGCCTTTTGGCTGTACGAAACTATTTTGTGTGAGGGAGAGAAGAAAGCCAGATAATGCATGGCATGTGTATGAGAGAGTTGAGTGAGTTAGAGAGCTCCTCTCCATCTCTATTTATAGGGGAAGGAGGGGGTGGTGGTGGCTGAAAATTTCAGCCCAAAAGGTAGGTGGCCCCACATGGAAGTGACCCACAAAAAGCCACCCACCATGGGGGGCTTTTCCACACCCATGGCCGGCCACCTCTTGGCCCCCTGCATGGGGGGCACCACCTTCCACCAAACAAGGATGCTCCCTCCTCAAAAAGCCACCAAATGTGGGCTACCCCCTAAAGGGGCCGCCCCAACAAAATAACCCACGAATCATGGGATCTTGTCCCCTCATGCTGGGACAAGATATTTTCTGTGACCGTTTCTTCAGAAAAAAAATCTGAAAGGTCGCAGAACATTTGCGGCACCCTCCAAAATTATTCTGGGCATGTTCCAAAATATTTTCGGTCTGATGGTTTAATTCTGAAACATTTTTGTTTTCTCGGAAACAATTCCGATGGCTACGAAACACTTCCGGTTTTCTCTCCGGAACTTTTTCGTCGTCTCCGAATTTTTTCTGTGACTTTCTCTTAGACTCACTGTCTAGTATTCAGCAGATAGATGACCCTTAAGTGTATGACCCTGTAGGTTCGGTGAAATATAGACATGACCGAAACACTTTCTGATCAATGATCAATAGCGGAACCATGGATATCCATATTGACCCCTATACGCACGCGAATAAATATTCGAGTGAACCAATAGTTGCCATGTGCTATTCCTGTTGCTTCACGATATGTTACAAACACCCGAGGTGAGATTTATTGGCATCCCCGTGAATCAACATTTGTCCACTATGACAGTTTCCTTGTTACCGGTTTTTGTTCTCCTTCCTCCTTCCCGTGTTCTGACATCCCTGTGATCAAATCACATTGTGTCTGGCCAGATGATGATGGATACCATAACACCGAGAGGGCCCTAAGAATATCTCTCCATCATGGAAGGAGCAACTCCCATTCTCAAGCTATCTAGTTCCTTGTCATACTTTTCTGTGAACCCGTAAGCCGCCGTAATAGCCACCCTCTGACATTTAACAAACCCCAAAGTTCACGAAGCAAGCATGAAGGAACTCGATACTCTCATGGTCTAAGGAATTATGCAAATGTTAACTTTTCCTGTGTTATTAACCATTAACTTGCGACGAATGTATCTCATAGCATAACATCAATTCGGGTCAATTCAACACAAGTGTTGTTCTAATATTGTGCCCTCAAAGTTGCTGGCATAGTCATGCCCATGATCAGGAAAACAGGACCATCATGCAACACTTGAACTAGTCTTAGAGGCACGACTAGGAATGCATTTCACCTATTTATTACACCACACGTGCAAATGAGTTTCCCTCCGAGGCTCATGGTTATTGTAGACTTGAGAATCATTGCAGTTATAGCATGGAACATAAACATCAATTACAAACTTGGAGATACAAAATTACTATTATTATTGCCTCTAGGGCATATCTTCTACAGACTCCCACTTGCACTAGAGTCAGTAATCCAGTTACATGGCTTCCTTAACACCAATGGCTATCCGGTGCTGCTTATGATTTGCTCGTGGTAGAGGCTTTGTCATCGGGTCTGACACGTTCAGATCCCTGTGAACTTTGCGTACTTTCACTAAACCCACTTCAACATGATGTCAAATGAGTTGATATTTGCGTTCAATATGTCTTGTCTTATGGTGGGAACATGGCTCCCTTGCCTGAGCCACGACACCACTATTATCACAATAGATCTCCACCGGGACCACCGCACTTGGAACCACACCAAGGTCTTTAAGAAACTGCTTCATTCAGACCGCCTCCTTGGAGGCTTCTGAAGCCGCAACATATTCTGCCTCCATCGTAGAATCCGCCATAGTTTTTTGTTTGGAACTTTTCCAGTCAACTGCGCCACCGTTCAAAATGAAAACCTAGCTTGATTGAGATTTGAAGTCATCTAGGTCAGTCATGAAGTCTGCATCAGTGTAACCATTTACAGTGAGCTCTTCATCACCTTCGTACACAAGGAGTAAATCCGTGGTCCTTCTGAGGTACTTAAGAATATTTTTGACTACAGCCCAGTGTTCCAATCCTGGATCACTTTGGTACCTCTTGCTAACACTTAGCACATAGGAAACATCTGGTCTTGTACATAGCATGGCATATATAATTGAACCAACTGCCGAAGCATATGGAACATCATTCATTTGTACTCGCTCATCGAGAGTCTGAGGACACTGATTCTTGCTGAGCACTGTGCTAGGTGGCATGTGGAGTAGGCCTTTCTTGGCGTTCTCCATATTGAACCTTTTCAACACCTTGTCAATATACATGCTTTGGCTAAGTGCTATCAGGCATCTGGATCTATCTCTATAGATTTTGACGCCCAATATGTATGCCACTTCGCCCAAGTCCTTCATTGAAAAACTCTTCTTCAATGAGTCTTTTATTTCACTAAGAAAATTCACGTCAATTCCAATCAACAATATGTCATCCACATATAAGATTAGAAATGCTTTTGCGGTCCCACTAAACTTCTTGTAAACACAAGATTCTTCGTCATTTCTAATGAAGCCAAACTCTTTGACTACTTCATCAAAATGAATGTTCCGGCTCCTAGATGCTTGCTTCATACCATAAATGGCCTTCTGAAGCTTGCATGCCTTTTTAGCATCCTTAGGATCGACAAAACCTTCAGGCTATATCATGTATACATCCGGTTTGAGGTTTCCATTTAGGAAAGCCATTTTGACATCCATCTGCCATATTTCATAATCGAAATAAGCAGCAATTGCTAGTAGTATCCGCACAGACTTAAGCATAGCTACAGGCGAGAAAGTCTCATCGTAGTCAACTTCTTCAACTTGCGTGAACCCTTTTGCGACAAGTCTAGCTTTATGGATAGTAATATTGCCATCTGCGTCTGTCTTTCTTTTTGAAAATCCATTTACAACAATGGGCTTTACGCCTTCTGGAAGTTCTACCAAGTCCCAAACTTGGTTTTCATACTTGGATTCCATTTCGGATTTCATGGCTTTGCGCCATTCCCTTGAGCTGGGCCCCACCATCACTTCCTTGTAGTGCACAGGTTCATCGTCTTCAAGGATGAAGATTTCGTTATGAAACCACTCAGGTGGCTGGATAGCCCTACCTGATCTGCGTGGTTGAGTTACACACTTGTCAGAAGTTTCCTCATCACATGCGATAATTTCAGGCTCGGTTGTAGGGAAAATTTGTGGAATTACTTCCGGTTCCTTACCCCTATCAACGGTTGCCAAAGATTCACTAATCTCATTAAGTTATATTGTCCTCCCATTTAATTCTTTAGCAAGAAACTCTTTCTCAAGAAAGTGTCCAACTTTTTCAACAAACACTTTGCCCTCGAACTTTTGGTAGAAAGAATACCCAATGGCGTCTTTGGGATAACCTACAAACTAACATTTGTCTGATCTGGGATCAAGTTTGCTTGGCTATAAACACTTTACGTATGCCTCACAAACCCAAATCCTGAGATGCGACACACTGGGTTTCTTCCCATGCCACGTCTCAGGTGGTGTCATCTCAACAGACTTAGATGGTGCTCTATTTAATGTATAAGCGGCGGTTAGTAGTGCGTGACCCCAAAAAGATATCGACAGATCTGTAAGAGACATCATCAACCTTACCATGTCTAACAGCATTCAGTTACGTTGCTCAGACACTCCATTTCGTTGTGGAGTTTCAGGAGGCGTAAGCTGTGAAATGATTCCATGGTCACTCAGATGTTGGCTAAACTCATGACTAAGATATTCGCCCCCGTGATCTAATCACAGAAACTTAATCCTTTTGTTACGATGATCTTCTACCTTATTCTAAAATTCTTTGAACTTTTCAAAGATTTCTGACTTATGCTTCATTAAGTAGATATATCCATACCTACTTAAATCATCAGTAAAAGTCACGAAGTAGAAATACCTACCCCGTGCGGTAGAGGTCATTGGACCACATACATCACTATGTATTATTTCCAACAATTCACCCGCCCGTTCAGGATGACCCGTGAACGGCGTCTTGGTCATTTTGCCCATCAAACAAGCCTCACATGTGTCAAATGATTCAAAATCAAAAGATGGTAAAACTCCATCTTTATGGAGTCTTTGCAAGCGTTTCTTTTCGATGTCGCCAAGGTGACAATGCCACAACTAAGTGGTGGTGGTATCAGCCTTCTTAAGGCGTTTAGCATTTACGTTAAAGATATCATTTCCACATTCAAGATTCAATATGAAAAGGCCCCCAACAATGGGTGCAAATCCATAAAACATATCCTTACAATAAAGTGAACAACCATTGTTCTCAGACTTGTAGGAATACCCATCGTGTATCAGACACGATCCAGAGATAATGTTTCTACACAATGACGGAACAAAATAATAGTTACTTAGTTTTAAGATAAATCCTGAAGGGAGAGGTAGATGCATGATGTCGACGGCTTGAGTGGCGATTCCAGCACCGTTCCCAATGTGCATCACGACTTTATTCTTTGCCAGCTTGCGCACCTTCTGAAGCCCCTGTATCGAGTTGCAAATGTGAGCAACCGATCCGGTATCAAATACCAAAGACTTAGAATTTTCGCTAGCAAGCAAAACGTCAATGACATTAACATGTATAATAGTTATACCCTTTCCGGTCTTTCCAGGCTTCTTATCTGCCAGGTACTTCTTGCAGTTTCTCTTCCTGTGTCCGGTGACCTTGCAGAAGAAGCACTCAATTTCAGTGTAGGCTCTGCCCTTAGACTTGCTTTGGGAGCCGGTCTTACCGGTGCCCTTCCCTTTCTTGGAGTTGCCTTTCTTCTTGAAACTGGCGGTTTTATTCACAAACAACACTTGCTTGTGATTCTTTCGCAGTCCTGCTTCAGCAGTTTTCAGCATGGTGAGCAACTCGTTTGGTGTCATGTTCATTCCATTCATGTTGTAGTTCATGAAAAAATCATCGTAAGACGGGGGGAGTGAAAAGAGTAACATGGCCACCGCGAGTGCTGGTGGAATTGGAAATTCCAGGGTTTTAAGCCTTTCAGCGTAGCCAATCAATTTGACCACGTGTTCGCCAACTGAACTTCCCTCAGCCATCTTGCACTCCATCATGGTCTTTGTTACCTCGTAACATTCAGACCCAGCATTGAGTTTTTAAAGAGCGTCCATTGCCTGGATCATATCATGGGCGTATTGATATTCAAAACATTTTTGAAGCTCTGGACTCATACAAGCTAGCATGAGGCACTGCACTACAGTGCAGTCATCATCTTTAGTGGCCCAGTCATTTCTTTCATCTTTCGCGACAGTTGCCGCCGGTTTAGCTAGAAGAGGCGTGTCAAACACATACTCTTTCTTAGCACTCCTGGGGACAATCCTTAGGGTACGGACCAGTCCGCATAGTTGCTTCTAGTTGCAGCTAACTTCTCTTTCTCTAACATCGGGCCTAAGCTGAACGTGGCATTGTGAGCCATGTGATCTACAATGGTAAACACAAGTTTCACTTAGACTTTGTTCATAATTAATTCACACTAGTGATTAAACAATTTAATTCTAAAGTGTGCTCTCACTCAAATCAATATCTCTCATAATTGATTGTGAGTGATTCAAGACCCATATTTCAATTCAACGCCAAGGATGTATCCATCTCAAGGGACGAGAATTTTAATTGGTAGGCCAACTTGTCAATCACATCTCTATGTGACTCTTGTTCATCTTTCGATGGGCGTGTTCTGAGCACAGGACGATCCCCTAGAACGTCAAGACAACCAAGTGATCTCGCTTTGAGGTCTCAACTCACCCACCTCTCACTTCTCTAATCGTTCGTACCCATGTATCCATGTGACACCCCGAAGAGATAGGTGCCGTGACGGTGCTACACTTGGGAGAACAATAACTACTTGATATTTTAAGTGAGAGATCACCCTAATAAAAGTGACTACCATGCATTCAAAAGGATGCATCATAAGGGATAAACATCTTAGGCAATTCATAATAGCATCATATGGTATAGCCCTTTCTGACGGAGAAGTCTTTATTTTCTTCGTCTTCGGCTTTTGCGTCGTTGTCCACCTTTGCAAAGATTGCCACCACCTTGTCGATGCACCAGATAATATTGTTATCTCTATAGCTAATAAAATTAGTGCATTACATAAGGTTGACACATAGGTCATTAAAGTGACAATCATATGGCTCCAGCCATCATGCCGAATCATGACACACAGGTCATGTTAATGAATTTACATCATATAGTCATTTCATACATAATCAAAATTAATATGACGAATGCTATACCACATCATATGCCATCCTGCAAAACCAAGTTAGATGCCTCTAATCGGTTTATGCAAAATTTTATTTTACGTGGCTTCTAAGGTTTTGACTTAAATCGTAGCTACCAACTTTCAATTCAGGTATGATTATTCAAGTTGCTAGTTTAACTTTGTGGGGCGTATGAAACACGAGATAAAAAATCTTGAGCCTCATACTGAACTTCGTCATACGCAAGAACCCAGTGCATATCATATCTGCATTGCCCTTTAGTCTGCGAAATTTTATCTTTCTTTAATTATGGTGGAACCCAAAGAAGTGTTAGCACTTCGTTGATCCATCATGATCGCGGATTGCTAGAACTTTGTGAGATTCCATCATGCCGTCAAGATTAGAAATACGCACATTCAAGGGAAGCAACAAGAACATCGGGTAAAAGATTTCATCTGCTACCCGCATAAATAATTTTCAGCAATAAATCTTATCTACTAGAAAATTATATTATGCAATACCCATACATCTCATGTATTCTAGATAAAAACCTGCATCTACGCATAGCACGACTTTTGATGCCATTATTGGGGAATGCGACAGAAAACAAACAAAAAAATCGTACTACAAACATGCCCAGGACCACTAAGAAGATGCATACAAGGTTTGATCTCATCATTACCGACTAGTAGCGCAGTGAAAGAGAGTCGATGAAGATCTTCGGTGCAGATCCCCGCAGCTAGGATTTTACAACCTCCCAACCATGAGGATGTACTCCCTCATCAGCCTCTCGGACGGTCTCCCGAATAGCCCTTCGGGAGGAATCTGGACAGCCCCTCAGACGGTCTCTCGGATAGCCCTTCGGGAGGACCCTCGAACAGCCCCTCGAGTAGAAGATCAAACCTACGACCACTCTACGGGGTTGCACACATACGGTGTCAACTATCTGGTAGGGCTTCGCCGTCCAGAACTAGTTCCTACCAGAACCCAGACAGCCTTTCATCTCCATTAAACTATTTTGTGTGAGGGAGAGAAGAAAACCAGATAATGCATGGCATGTGTATGAGAGAGTTGAGTAAGTTGGAGAGCTCCTCTCCACCTCTATTTATAGGGGAAGGAGGGGGTGGTTGTGGCTAAAAATTTCAGCCCAAAAGGTAGGTGGCCCCACATGGAAGTGACCCACAAAAAGCCACCCACCATGGGTGGGGAAAAGCCCCACATGTGGGCTTTTCCACCCATGGCCGGCCACCTCTTGGCTCCTACATGTGGGGCCCCGCCTCCAACCAAACAAGCCTCTACTAAACAAGGATGCTCCCTCCCCAAAAAGCCACGAAAGGTGGGCTGCCCCCTAAAGGGGGCGCCCCAAAAAAATAGCCCACGAATCGTGGGATCTTGTCCCCTCATGCTGGGACAAGATGTTTTCCGCAACCGTTTCTTCTGAAAAATTTCCAGAAGGTCCCAGAATATTTTCAGCACCCTCCAAAATTATTCTGGGCACGTTCCGAAATATTTTTGGTATGATGGTTTAATTCCAAAACATTTTTGTTTTCTCCAAAACAATTCCGGTAGCTCCAAAACACTTCCGGTTTTTCTCTCTGGAACTTTTCCGTCTCTCCGAAACTTTTCCGGTGACTTTCTCTTAGACTCCCTATCTAGTATTCAGCAGATAGATAACCCTTAAGCATGGACCCTGTAGGTTCGGTGAAGTATAGACATGAGCAGAACACTTTCCGATCAATGATCAATAGCGGAACCGTGGACATCCATATTGACCTCTATACCCACACGAATAAATATTCGAGTGAACCAGTAGTTGCCATGTGCTATTCCTGTTGCTTCGCGATATGTTACAAACACCCGAGGTCAGATTTATTGGCATCCCCGTGAATCAACATTTGTCCACTACGCCAGTTTTCTCGTTTTTGGTTTTTGGTTTTTGTTCTCTTTTCTCGTTCCCGCGTTCCGACATCCCTGTGATCAAGTCACATTGTGTCTGGCCAGACGATGATGAATACCGTAACAACAAGAGGGCCCTAAGAATATCTCTCCATCGTCGAAGGAGCAACTCCCATTCTCGATCTATCTAGTTCCTTGTCATACTTTTTCTTGAACCCGTAAGCCGCCGTAATAGCCACCCTGTTACAGATGACGTTTAACAAACACCAAAGTTCATAAAGCAATCATGAAGGAACTTGATACTATCATGGTCTAAGGAATTTTGCAAACGTTAACTTTCTCTGTGTTATTAACCATTAACTTGTGACGAATGTATTTCATAGCACAACATCAATTCTGGTTGATTCAACACAAGTGTTCTTCTAACATTGTGCCCTCAAAGTTGCTGGTATAGTCATGCCCATGATTAGGAAGACAGGACCATCATGCAACACTTGAGCTAGATTTAGAGGCATGACTAGGAATACATTTCACCTGTTTATTATACCACATGTGCAAATGAGTTTCCGTCCGAGCCTCGTGGTTATTCTAGACTCGAGAATCATTGCAGTTATAGCATGGAACGTAAACATCAATTACAAACTTGAAAATACAAAATAACTATTATTATTGCCTCTAGGGCATATCTCCTACAATCTCTTCATCTCCCTTCATAATAAAGGATAGGATGATCTTTTTAGAAAATACATCCTCGCGCCGATTGTGTACGCCGCGATGGGCCGGCCCATCGGCGGAAGCAGTACGCCTGTACGACCAATTCCCCCAGTGAAATATGTCGCAAAAAGAATAGTGCTAGGCGAGGATTCGAACACGTAACCTCCTGCTGCAAAGAGCGAGCTGATAGACACTATAACTAACAAGCGCTTATGACTATTTAGACAGCGCAGTGTTTTAAAAGAAGCTAACAGCAGCGCCAGATCTTGAAAACAAAAGCGAAACATTTTTCTGAAAAAAGTGAATATTTCTTAGAACGCGAATATTTTGCAAACATTGTGAACAAAAAAAGTAAACTCGAACATTTTTTTGAAACTCTAGAACTTCTTTTCGAATTTTGAACATTTTTTAAACACGAACATTTTTTAAACAAGAACTAATTTTCAAGAATAGGAGGTACTATAACGAACATTTATATAAAGCACAAATAATTTTTGAACTTTGAACTTTTTCAAAGACACGAACATTTTTTGAAAACATGAACAAAATTTGAAAACGGTTAGGCACTGTAGCATACCTTTTTTTAAAGCGGACATTTTTTATCATTTTTTGAAGGTGCGAACAATTTTGAAATTCTTGAACATTTTTTGAAAAAATGGGAACATATTTTGAATTTTGAAACAAGAACATAAATTTAAAGTTCCAAGTATTTTTTTCAATACGCGAATAAAATTTTGGAATCCTGAACATTTTTTTGAAAAATTGGATATATGAAAAAAATAAAACAGAAAAAATAAACTTGAAAAAAATGAATTAATGAAACATAAAAAAAGAAAAAGGAAGAAAGGAAAAATGAAAAAAGAAACAGAAAAATCAAAATCAAAAGAAAAAATGAAAATAAAAAACCAGTAAACACCTGTTCAGGAAAAAACGAGAGACTGTAGCAACTGCCTTATATCATAATTGGGCCGGCCCATCTCGGTCACTATATCTGAGCCGCTCTGCCAATGAGCCACAATTTGTCGCAGAGATCGGCCAATAGGGATTTCCACTGTATTTTGCATCGTCAGCTTATTCTCAAATTTGTGAATCTTTTCCAGTTTCTCAAACTTTTTTTTACAACATTTTTTTAGTGAGCTTTTATTGAAATTCTACCAATTTTTTTAAAAAAATTACCAAATCTGCGAAATTTTTGTATAGGTAGAAATTTTGTTAGAAAAAGATTCACAAATTTGAGAAAAAAGTTCATGAATAGGTAGTTTATTTTTTACGAAATCTGTGAAATGTTTACAATTTTTTTACAAAAAAATAGATGAGCTTTTTTTCAATCCGTGAACGCTTCGCTCGGCCCAACAGGCGCCCGACGGGAGCCAAGTCGTCGCCTAGTTAGGCCAAGGTCTAAACGTTATTTTTATCTTTTTTTCTTTGTTCGTTAATTCATTTTTCTCCTTTCTGAACTTATTCTTTTTGAAATCTATTCAAAAATTTGAAATATTTTTTGGAATACCAGAAAATGTTCTTATCTTCAAAGACTATAAACATTTTTAAAAATATTTCCTTTTTTTATTTTTTGTTCATTAATTTAAGAAATGTTTACGTTTCAAAAAAAAAGTTGATAATTTTTTTTAAAAGTACATTCTTTGAAGTTTGTGTTCAACATCAATTGTTGAGAATTTGTTAACATTTTGGAAAATGTGTTCAAGTTTATAAAATTTTCATACATAATTTGAAATTCCAAAATTGTTGACATGTTTAAAAAATAGTTAGGACATAAGAAAATGTTCATGTTGATTAATAATGATGAAAATTGCAAATAACAGAATCATTCAAATTAGAAAAACTACATGCTCACGGATGCACCCGTCTGGCCTAGTATAACTCACTCCTCTCGACTGTTTTTTTTTGGACTATGGATAAATGATTCTAACTTATGGCAATAGCCTGGCACGGACATATGAGGCATCCATGTCAGGTTTGAACGACTTTCGACACCGTTTGCGATACGTCCGGCCATTTATTGGCCCTTTTTCACCGAGAAAACTTTAGAAATTACAAAAATTGTCAAAAGACCAAACAATTTGGCATAATGCCATGAATTGGTCATAGAAGTTGGTGGAAAAAATTTAGGGTCATTTGACGGATGTCGAAAAAAACACGCTTTCAAACATACCCTTCTGGCCTACCCGAACACCCTCCGGTGCAACATCCTTCAAATGACCCCAACTTTTGCAAACAGGTGGGCATGCCAATGGTAGGCATCCATGCCTGGTTTGAACGATTTTCGACATCATATGCAAGTTGCGACACGTCCGGCCATTTATCAGCCTTTTTTAACGAAAAAACTCCAGAAAATGCAAAACATGTCGAAAACCCAAAAAACATGGCATGGTGCCTTTAATTGGTCATACAAGGCCATAAAAAATTG
Organism: Thinopyrum obtusiflorum; assembly: GCA_036873465.1. NCBI lineage: Eukaryota > Viridiplantae > Streptophyta > Magnoliopsida > Poales > Poaceae > Thinopyrum > Thinopyrum obtusiflorum. The sequence continues at coordinate 59,712 of JAAAWM010012132.1, read as the reverse complement.
GGGCCATTTAAGGGATGTCAAGAAATGAGGTGTTCCCAAACGGACCCTTCTAACCTACCCGAACACTCTCTGTTGAACATGGTATTCTTTTGGAAATCTCAGGACTAACCGCAACTTGTGCAACAGGTGGGCATGCCCATGTTAGGCATCCATGCCTGGTTTGAATGACTTCCGACACCGTATGCACGTTGTGACACGTCCGGCCATTTATCATTCTTTTTTTACGAAGAAAACTCCAGAAAATGCAAAACTTATCAAAAATCCAAACAATTTGGCATGGTGCCTTTAATTGGTCATACAAGGCCATAGAAAAAATTGGGCCATTTCAAGTATGTCGAGAAACAACGTGCTCTCAGACGGAGCCTTCTGACCTACTCGGACACCCTCCATTGAACATGTCTATTTTTGGACATTCTGCAAATGATCCCAACTTTTGCAAGAAAGTGGGCATGCCCATGGTAGGCATCCATATCAGGTTTGAATGATTTCCAACACCATATGCAAGTTGCGACACATCCTGCTATTTATCGACCTTTTTTGACCAAGAAAACGTGCTCTCGAACGGAGCCTTCTGGCCTACCCAGACACCGTACGTTGAACATGGTGTTTTTTTGGACATCTTTGAAATGACCCCAACTTTTTTCACCAGGTGGGAATGTCCATGGTAGGCATCCATGCGAGGTTTGAATGACTTCATATACAGTATGCACCTTGCGACACGTTCGATCATTTCACCTTTTTTCAACTAGAAAATTCCAGAAAATGCAAAACTTGTCGAAAACCCAAACAACTTGGCATGGTGCCTTGAATTGGTCATACAACGCCAAGAAAAAAAGGGGTCATTTCAAGGATGTCGAGAAACAACGTGCTCTCAGACGTAGCCTTCTAGCTTACCCGAACACCATCCATTCAACATGGTCTATTTTTGAAAATTCTTGAAATGACCCCAACTTTTGCAAGCAGGTGGGCATCCTCATGGGAGGCATCCATGCCAGGTTTGAATGATTTCTGACACCATATGCAAGTTCGACATGTCCGGGCATTTTTTGACCGAGGAAACTCTAGAAAATGCAAAATTTCTCGAACACCAAAACAACTTGGCTTGGTGCCTTGAATTAATCAGACAAGCCAAATGAAAAAAATTGGCGTCCTTTGACGGATGTCAATAAACAACATGCTCTCAAACGAAGCCTTCTGGCCTACCCAAATACTATACGTTGAACATGGAGTTTTTTTGCACATTCTTGAAATGACCCCAACTTATGCCAGCAGCCCCCCCCCCCCCCCCCCCCCCCCCCCCCCCCCCCCCCCCCCCCCCCCCCCCCCCCCCCCCCCCCCCCCCCCCCCCCCCCCCCCCCCCCCCCCCCCCCCCCCCCCCCCCCCCCCCCCCCCCCCCCCCCCCCCCCCCCCCCCCCCCCCCCCCCCCCCCCCCCCCCCCCCCCCCCCCCCCCCCCCCCCCCCCCCCCCCCCCCCCCCCCCCCCCCCCCCCCCCCCCCCCCCCCCCCCCCCCCCCCCCCCCCCCCCCCCCCCCCCCCCCCCCCCCCCCCCCCCCCCCCCCCCCCCCCCCCCCCCCCCCCCCCCCCCCCCCCCCCCCCCCCCCCCCCCCCCCCCCCCCCCCCCCCCCCCCCCCCCCCCCCCCCCCCCCCCCCCCCCCCCCCCCCCCCCCCCCCCCCCCCCCCCCCCCCCCCCCCCCCCCCCCCCCCCCCCCCCCCCCCCCCCCCCCCCCCCCCCCCCCCCCCCCCCCCCCCCCCCCCCCCCCCCCCCCCCCCCCCCCCCCCCCCCCCCCCCCCCCCCCCCCCCCCCCCCCCCCCCCCCCCCCCCCCCCCCCCCCCCCCCCCCCCCCCCCCCCCCCCCCCCCCCCCCCCCCCCCCCCCCCCCCCCCCCCCCCCCCCCCCCCCCCCCCCCCCCCCCCCCCCCCCCCCCCCCCCCCCCCCCCCCCCCCCCCCCCCCCCCCCCCCCCCCCCCCCCCCCCCCCCCCCCCCCCCCCCCCCCCCCCCCCCCCCCCCCCCCCCCCCCCCCCCCCCCCCCCCCCCCCCCCCCCCCCCCCCCCCCCCCCCCCCCCCCCCCCCCCCCCCCCCCCCCCCCCCCCCCCCCCCCCCCCCCCCCCCCCCCCCCCCCCCCCCCCCCCCCCCCCCCCCCCCCCCCCCCCCCCCCCCCCCCCCCCCCCCCCCCCCCCCCCCCCCCCCCCCCCCCCCCCCCCCCCCCCCCCCCCCCCCCCCCCCCCCCCCCCCCCCCCCCCCCCCCCCCCCCCCCCCCCCCCCCCCCCCCCCCCCCCCCCCCCCCCCCCCCCCCCCCCCCCCCCCCCCCCCCCCCCCCCCCCCCCCCCCCCCCCCCCCCCCCCCCCCCCCCCCCCCCCCCCCCCCCCCCCCCCCCCCCCCCCCCCCCCCCCCCCCCCCCCCCCCCCCCCCCCCCCCCCCCCCCCCCCCCCCCCCCCCCCCCCCCCCCCCCCCCCCCCCCCCCCCCCCCCCCCCCCCCCCCCCCCCCCCCCCCCCCCCCCCCCCCCCCCCCCCCCCCCCCCCCCCCCCCCCCCCCCCCCCCCCCCCCCCCCCCCCCCCCCCCCCCCCCCCCCCCCCCCCCCCCCCCCCCCCCCCCCCCCCCCCCCCCCCCCCCCCCCCCCCCCCCCCCCCCCCCCCCCCCCCCCCCCCCCCCCCCCCCCCCCCCCCCCCCCCCCCCCCCCCCCCCCCCCCCCCCCCCCCCCCCCCCCCCCCCCCCCCCCCCCCCCCCCCCCCCCCCCCCCCCCCCCCCCCCCCCCCCCCCCCCCCCCCCCCCCCCCCCCCCCCCCCCCCCCCCCCCCCCCCCCCCCCCCCCCCCCCCCCCCCCCCCCCCCCCCCCCCCCCCCCCCCCCCCCCCCCCCCCCCCCCCCCCCCCCCCCCCCCCCCCCCCCCCCCCCCCCCCCCCCCCCCCCCCCCCCCCCCCCCCCCCCCCCCCCCCCCCCCCCCCCCCCCCCCCCCCCCCCCCCCCCCCCCCCCCCCCCCCCCCCCCCCCCCCCCCCCCCCCCCCCCCCCCCCCCCCCCCCCCCCCCCCCCCCCCCCCCCCCCCCCCCCCCCCCCCCCCCCCCCCCCCCCCCCCCCCCCCCCCCCCCCCCCCCCCCCCCCCCCCCCCCCCCCCCCCCCCCCCCCCCCCCCCCCCCCCCCCCCCCCCCCCCCCCCCCCCCCCCCCCCCCCCCCCCCCCCCCCCCCCCCCCCCCCCCCCCCCCCCCCCCCCCCCCCCCCCCCCCCCCCCCCCCCCCCCCCCCCCCCCCCCCCCCCCCCCCCCCCCCCCCCCCCCCCCCCCCCCCCCCCCCCCCCCCCCCCCCCCCCCCCCCCCCCCCCCCCCCCCCCCCCCCCCCCCCCCCCCCCCCCCCCCCCCCCCCCCCCCCCCCCCCCCCCCCCCCCCCCCCCCCCCCCCCCCCCCCCCCCCCCCCCCCCCCCCCCCCCCCCCCCCCCCCCCCCCCCCCCCCCCCCCCCCCCCCCCCCCCCCCCCCCCCCCCCCCCCCCCCCCCCCCCCCCCAAACCCTAGAAGAGTTGTCGAGGCCACCCAAATTTACCAAGTTAAATGGGTTAAAAGAGCGTTGTCGAGGCCACCCCAAACCCTAGAAGAGTTGTTCATATGTATGCATGGATGGATGTATATATATAGAAAATGATCATATGATTTTTTTTGTTCATAGAAGTTAGTTAAAATTTACCAAGTTACTAAGTTACTAAGTTAAAATGTTCATATATTCAAAATGAGTTAAAAGAGCGTTGTCAATCTACCCCCTCCCGCCCCTACCCGTAAAAGTTAAAATGTTCATATATTCAAAATGAGTTAAAAGTTACTTACTCCCGGTCCGCTCGCCCGACCAACTCTCGAGGCCACCCAAACCCTAGAAGAAAGAGCGACGTCGTTGTCGATCTACCCCCTCCCCGATAACTTCGACATGAGGGGGGACGTCGGACGACATGCATGAGAGAGAGGCGGTTCGCTCGCCCGACCAACTATCGAGGCCACCCAAACCGTAGAAGAAAGAGCGTCGTTGTCGATCTATCGTTGCCGGCATAGGTCAATGGGGTAGAATGCATGGATAGTTTGATCTCTTGCATAGCGATTATTTTTTGCAAAGTGTCCTCTCCTGAAAGTATAACCCCCGATAACTTCGACATGAGGGGGACGTCGGACATGCATGAGAGAGAGGCGGTCCGGAACTAATCCATTGCTCATATATGCATATGATTCCTTGTTGTGATTAGCTAGGTCTATGTTTGCCACTAATTAATCCATCTCTCATGTTTGTATATTGCCATGTTGTAATATTTGCAGAAACTATGGAAAGAGACTTAGAACAAGAACAGTTGTTGGGGGATATAATCCTCGGCGGAGGTGATCCCTTGTCGTTTCTCAACGACACCGATGGTCAGGAAGGAGAGGATGACGGCTCCGGTAATCCAACAATGGAGGAGGAAGGAGATCATGACGGCTCCGGTGATCGAATGGCGGAGGAAGGAGATCATGATGACGGCTCCGGTGACCGAACGGAGGAGGGAGCTGTTGCAAAGTCCGGCGAGGTATATATATTAATTAAGCCTGTGCTGACTTGATGCATTAATTGTTTTCGTATGTACATATATTAACGTTTTTTTCTTCTTTCAGCCCTATTGATCGAGCCAAACTTCCGTAAAGAGACGAGGCCCGAAGAAAAGGTTGCGCCAGGATGAAAGGTTCACGATCACAGAAGTGGCGAAAGATGGCCAACCGATTGCTCCCAAGCGGACCAAGGACGCATTTGTACATCAGTGCGGAGTTGTTGTTAGGGACAACATCCCGATCAGCATCGTGCAATGGAATAAGAGTAAGGATGACCCTGAAGTATCTTATGTCCAGGATAGACAGAAAGATGATCTTTGGACCTCGCTGATGACAAATTTCAGCCTCCTGCCAGAGGAGGAGCCAAAGGTCAAGGCGTATGCACTTAAGAAGATGGCAGAACTATTCAGGAACTGGAAGAAAGAGTTGAACTCAAAGTTTGTCGACAAAGAAAAGACTCCAGAATTCATCGGTCGATATGAGAAGATAAGAGATCACTGGCCCGCATTTGTGGCCTACAAGAAATCGGAGAAGGGTAAGAAAAGGTCACTGACAAACAAGCAAAATGCTGCAAAGAAGCTGTATCACCATCACACGGGGTCACGTGGCTACTACAAATCCCAGCTGTTGTGGGACAAAGCTGAGCAAGACCTGCTTGCTAAAGGGGTCCAACTAGCGACATTGCACTGGCCAGATCGTTCAAGGACTTGGTTCTTCGGGGTTGGGGGAACTTTGGACCCAGAAACAGGGGAGTGTCGTTGGACGGACGAGCAACTTGCAATACCCATGAAGAAGCTTCAGGCAGCAATCAAGGCAGTGTAGGAAGGGACGTTCATTCCTGACAGAGAGAAGGACGAGCTGACAGAGGCCCTCGGGAATCCTAAGCACCCTGGACAAACACGAGGCACACCAGGCTCCGTTCCGTGGGTGCTTGGGTTTCCCGACAGCGGTGGTTATAGAAGCCGAGAGAGAAAGAGGAAAGAGGAAGCAACCGAAATGCAGAGGCTCATTGCAAGATTAGCAAAGCTAGAGGAACTTGAGAGCCAGCGAGCTACCGGTCAACCATCTCAGTGACACGAAGGTCCTTGCTTCAACGCTGCCCCAGAAGCTACCCCACCATCTCAGCGGAGAAGCAGCGTGGCTTCCACGGAGCTCGTTCAACCTGATTTCACGGCTCCTCGCTACCCCGTGGATAGTATCACGGAGGCTGAACATTGCGAGCTAATGACGAAATGGCAGAACCTGGCCTTGAAGGTGGCGGTCGGCTCTGTTGTACCTCCTCAAGCTGAGGGAACTTTTCATTGCTGTCCGATTCCACATGGCTATGCTGTTGTGACGGTGGATGAAATAATGGAGGAATTTGAGGAGCTGGAGCTTGAATACCCTACAGGTGAAAGGGAGATTCATCTGGTAAATGCTTTAAGGAGTAGCTGTCTATGGAGAAAGGAGTACATCAAGCTTCCAAATTGGACGGATCGTCCTCCTCCTCCTCCTCCGGCGAGTCAGGGCACTCCGCCTCCTCCGGCGCGTGAGGGCACTCCGCCTCCTCCGGCGCGTCAGGGCACTCCGCCTCCTCCTCCGCCTCCTCCGGCGCGTCAGGGCACTCCGCAACGGCGGAAGAGAGACGGCGCCGCTCCGGCGGCTAGCAGTACAAGAGGCGGGAAGAAATTCAAATACGGTCCAAGCCTCAAGCCTCTGGAAAAGTTACCATATGAGAGGACCGACGAGAAAAGCGCGGAAATCAGTGCTGCCGAAGTGGAGGCCCATTTTGCACGGAAACCTCCACCTCCGAAGGAAGCAATAGATCAGGTGAAAGTGAAGCGCACTCTGCGTGCCCTTAAGCGACCACCACCGTCTCCGCCGCAATCCAACTATGAGCGCATTATTGAAAGGACATATAAGGAAGCGCAGCGGTCGGGAAGTACTTGCAGTGCTGCAAGAGTAGCAAAACGAAGAAATGGGAAAACAATTCCCCAGCTCGGCGAACAGGCGAAGCAATCGTGCCCCCCGCTCAAGGTGTCTAGCGATATCATCGCTAATCATCCGGGGCTACTACTCGGTACCAATCTTGGTGATTACCTGGGCGATGATGTACAGTTTGAAACGTTAGAGACAGTAGAGATCTTCAGATACGAGCACGGCAAGCCTCTCGTCAACCTAATCATCCTCCTCTAACAACGATGATGCGAAGATTGCATAAATGATACATGGATACCTGCAGCAAGAGTGGGGCCGACAGTATGTTGCTGAGAATTAAAGAGGAGCACGACCTCATTGGAGTTGAGGTGATGCCTGTTGAATTTGTGGAGTTATTTCAGTTATTCAATCAAGAGGCCCTCAACAAAAACTCACGACTTGCTACTGTCTGTAAGTATTACTTCTGTAATTAAGTCTCTAGCTCAGCTCGTTCATTGCATGTATATACAATTATCCTCACTATATTATGCAGATTGAAGATCGTCGAATGCAAGGAAAGACAAATCTATGACATTAGGTTCATTAGCCCAAATACCGTAAATGAATGGACGGTAAAAAAGAGAGTCGAAGAAACTGAGGAAAAATTGCTACAATCATTCCTTCGACATCAAAACAATGGGAAAATACTCTTTCCTTACAACTTCAAGTGAGTGTTACTGTCTTGTGCATATTCAGTTTCGCTTACTCGAGGTTAAGTAATGTAATTGATAAGTTATGCGTGCGCAGGTTCCACTTTATTCTGCTATCCATTAAGCTTGACGGGGGAGTAGTAACTGTCTTAGACTCGAGACGGAAAGATCCCCAGGATTATGCGGACATGACTGCAATGCTCCAGAAGTAAGTTCAATCATTATCGCACCATATCGACAACTTTCGTTCATTTCCTGATATCAAGTAATCATTTTATTTGCCTGGTAGGGTTTGGAAAAAGTTCACCGGAATGGTTCCGGGTCTGCCGAACGAGCTGCGATTTACACTCCCCAAAGTAAGTAGTACTAGCTAGTTCCGCGCATCTCTCATTGATTCTAGTTTCATCAATACCATTTATCATGCTTGATTATCAGTTTGATTGAACTCTATTCTCGTAAAGTGCTACTGGCAGGAAGGCGGGAATCATTTATGTGGATACTACGTTTGCGAGTTCATGCGCAGCTCAACCTCTAAGCATGGCTACTCTGACAAACAATATGAAGTACGTAAACAATATTCACAATATTATTTTATTATCATCAATTGTGTTGAGTTTCATTCATATATATGTATTGACCCCCTTCTTTAAATTAGATGTGGCAGATGCGGGATGAACTACTACCACATGATCGCATACGAGCAATTCAAGAGGAATTGACGGGATTCTTTCTTGACCACGTCATACCTGAAAAGGGAGAATACCATATGTAAATTGAAGCTGATTTTCGGTAGATGATGTCAGGGATCGTAAGAGATGCATATATATTGTATATATGTAGTAGCGTTGGATAGATATACGAAAACTTGTTGTTCGACCAAGCACGGAGAAAGAGAGGTCACCTCTCTCTGTATATATATGTTCGATCTTGTGTAATTAATGGTTCCTTCATTTGCTTACTAGCTAGCGTCGAGTTCTCTCTATATGTAGTAGCTACCGTCGACCAAGCACAGAGAAAGAGAGGTCACTTCTCTCTATATGTAGTAGCTATACCTAACACAATATGAAACCCCTAATTAAACCATCCAAAACCCCTAATAAACCCCCCCCCCCCCCCCCCCCCCCCCCTTTAAAAAAACAAAAACCCCAGAGCCTGGAAGCTGCTAACGCGTGGCTGCCCTTTAGTCCCGGTTGGTGTTACCAACTGGGACGAAAGGTCCTCCTCCCTGGGCGCCCCAGAGCGGCCACATGGCCCTCCTTTGGTCCCGGTTCGTAAGCAAACCGGGACTAAAGGTTTTGGGCATTAGTCCCGTTTGATTTGTCCCGGTTCCAGAACCGGAACTAAAGACCCTTTGGAACTGGGACTAGTACCATGTTTTCTACTAGTGTGGCCATAACAGACGCTCGATTCGTCGACATCCAGGGGACGTCATCCGAACGAGAGGCCATCAATATCATGTGCAGCAAGAGCGTGTCGTGCCGCGGCGTCTACCTCGAGAACGTCGACCTCTCTTGGGCCAACCACACTGCCCCGGCACAAACTGTTGTTCAGAATGCCCATGGAAGCATCACGGGCACGGTGAAGCCACAAACACAGCTCGCTGGCAATTGATCACAAGTCGCTAATGAACATATACGACCAGGGAGCGGTGCTATGATTTCCTTAGATGAGCTCCATGCGAGGCAGACTAGTGCTAAAATAAGTAACCGAGCGCCTCCTCCTCCTTTGCTCGGGCCTTGTGTTGGGCAGCCCACCCGCTTCTATTGGGCAGCCCAATCAAGGCCCAAGTCCAGCCCAATAAGTAACGACCAGCGAGATTAGGCTGGATAATGAAACTAGCGATTTGTTTTTTTTTTAAGGAGGATGACCCCCAGCCTCTGCATTTGGACGATGCATGCAGCCATTTTAAAAAGAAAACCAAAAAAAAAGGTTAAAAAGAGAAAAAGGAAACTAGCGATTCAGCTAATATGCCACGTCAGTCAACTAAGGTGTAGACGGACCCTTATTTAACTAGCAGAATGCCCGTGCGTTGCCACGGGCTTCTGAAATAGTTTGCTGAAGTTATATAAAGATAATGCATGCTAAATTTCACAGGTAGAGACAGTATAACATGGTCACATTTGCATAATAATTGATGTTCACTTCACTTGTAATGTAAACTGATAACAAAATGCAAATTGACAATGTATAGATATAAAGTGATGATCCAACTAAAAATCTATTACAAATTATTGAAATCTATTTGATGCGCTTAAGAAATTCTCGCACAATATCAGGCAAGTTGTCTTTAGCTTCATTCGCACGATGTTTGAGCAAGTATAATAAAAACTGCTTTCTCAACTCATACCCATCCTGCAAAAGCAATATATGTAGTTAACTCGAATACTTCACGTGGAAGGTCTAAAAGCATGTGTAACGGACAATACTCACCGCACAAACCGGCTTCGCCAGGTCTTTACCGTTCCACAAGAATATAAAATGAAAGACAAAATAGCTAGACAAATCCCTGCAATTTCCTAAATTGTTGTTATATTAAATATGGTGATAACAAAAATAAATGTTTGTATTCTGAATTTATTATCCGTCTACGCTTGTTGGAATACCTTTAGGAAATAAACGTTGTCATTTTGATATATCAGAATGCCATTCAGGTTGCTTTATTTCGAGTGCTTCTTTGAAGGTTTTCACCTATCCTATCGTCTATCACTACAGCCAGTCCACTCATCTCCCTCTAAACATCATCCACTCCTCTCCCCGTGTCGCCCTCCTCTCCCCCGCATCGCCGGCGGCCGCCAGCCTCCGCCCTCTCCCCCACAGCCGCCGGCCTCCGCCCTCACCTCCCACCGCCGCCACCTCTCATCCCCTCCCCTGTTCTCATCAGAAAAGAGAAGTGGCAGATCGAGAGACCAGACGGCGGCCAGTCCACTCATCTCCCTCGGCCGCGGAGTTGCTCCCGCCGGGCCACCCGGACCCGTCCGTCCTCGAGCGTCTCCTCTGCCTGCTCGCCTCCCGCGGCGTCTTCTCCGAGCACACAGCCGACGGCGGCCGGAGGCGGTACGCGCTGACCGCCCCGAGCACTTCGTGCGCGCCCACGCCGGCGTCCCCGCTCACGCCTACTTCGGCCAGTCCACCGCCAAGTGACCCAACCCCGTCCATGTGCAGTCGAACCATCCATCTCGTTGTCGTCCCAGACTATCCGCCTCCAAATCTCGCCCAGAAAAAGAGATATTTCGCGGCGATGACGGCGGCCGGCGGCACCTCCAACGACGATGTCCCCATCATCCAGGCGGATAACCTCACCAGCAACGTCAGGTCCATCCTCTACAGGTACGCGCATCTCTCCCCCTCTCTTCTGCACACCCCCCTTCTCTTCCCTTTGGGTTCGACGATGGACTCGAACTGTTCTGGACTCTGGAGGTGTGCTCAGTTTAATATTTTTTATCTTGTTCAGGTTTGATCTGAGCGTAACTTGTGGATCATTAGCGTAATTGTTGGCCACTGGATGTTTCACTACAGGTATTGGAGGGAAGGGACGAGGGGAGTGGATTTTTTTTTTAAAGTTTTTGAGCTATGGGGCTACTACTTTAATTTAGCTAGGTTCCCCTTGTCCCCTCTTTTTGCATGTATGTGTTGTACCCGCGGTGGTCACCGCTGCTTAATGCTGTCAAGGTTACCACCAGTGCAGCCCTCCACTGCCACCCTCTGTGATGAGCTTTAACCTCCGCCTTCCCTAAAATGCCGTCGCCCGTGGACTCCATTGAACGACTACTTCTGCTCATCAGGGGACACCTACAAAGTCAATTATGTTTAAGTTTTGAAGGAGGCATCTGCTCTATTTTAATTTGTAATTTAGATAGACCCATGTTCTTCTCCTGCAAGTGATGACACTACTCATTGATTTACGGCTGCAGGTTACAAAGACTTGGGTTTGGTGGTTCGGAGGAGTTATACATCAACTTGATGATGCTCTCAGAATTTTGGGGATAAAGCAACACACGAGGAATTGAGAATTCTGTATGCTTTCCAAGATGTGTACAAGTAATAGCTTCACTCTGGAATTCTGAAGTAGCTAATCTTGTAGTTTGATGTACTGTAAATATCATTTCTAGGATGGAGTTTTACGATACGAAGAAGTATAGCATGCGAGACACGATCACGATCGATCAGACTTCATGTACTCATCCCATCGAAAAATTGTAGATCTTCCGATTTTTTTTTTCTGAATGTACAGCTAGGCGGCAACCTGCTCAGACTATAACGGTTCACACTTGAACTCATGCAATTTTTGTTCAGCCTATAACCTGGCGCTGGGTTAGTTTAATCCATGATGTTAGATATAATTAGGTGGGATAATCTGATGCTACTTATCAACCTGGGTACACCTAGCGTGTGGATTTAGAAAAGAAAAAGTTCTCTCTTCTAATAGTAGTAGTAGATATAGTCAAAAAGAAACTTCATACATAGAAGACAAAATATTGTCTGATTACAATTATTTTATATTCGAAAAAGATGTGACTCCCTTAGAGTAGCTTAATAATAAATTCCTTCCCCTCCCTGTTTGTCGGAAAATGTTGGTACCGTCGGAAAATGTTGGTACGGTCTTCTACTTTATGTAGTCAATAAGAAAACCTATTTTCACTTAATTTGGTTACTCTATTCAGGCACACATAAAAGTAAATCAGCGCATTATCAGAAACATCATGAGCATGAAAGAGAAATTTGGATCATGTGCGAACAAGGGAAGAGAGGAAGATTGAGGAGAACTTGAAGATTAAAGGCAATGGAAGGTACGTGCCTTATAACCATCATATTTTTAAATTGAATATTCCCTAGCTGGTATGTGATGATTTCCGACGAAGTAAACATTGTATCGTATAGCAGTGCGTGTATGGATGGAGTTATACGATACGAGGAAGTATAGGATGCGAGGCACGATACGACTGAAAACCTCGCAGGCTGGCGCGGTCTACACCGACAACTCGCCGGTCTTTGAGTACCATGTGAACCTGGCATGGTCCACTCTAAAACGCCTCCGGCTCACCTGGACCACCAAACCGGTCTGGTCTACACCAACAAAATATACATACAAGACAAAATAATTAGATAGAACCAAAACTCACAAACAATGTTGTAGCGAATACGAAGCTAGTGGGTGCCAAGACCAATAACTCTTTAAAATTCATACATAGAAGACAAAATGTTATCGAATTATCTGATGCGATCAAATAGGTTATTCCTTAGCGAGCAGCTTAATAAGTAATTATTTTTTGGCATTTATTCATGCAGCAGTCCTCCTTAGCCGCTAATGACTCTCAACGCTGCTCTAACTTGCTCTGGAATGTTATGATGTGCTTCATTGTCCCTGACCTTCAGCATCTGGACCATGAGGCGCTTCCTGAGTTGTTCTGGATCCTTGAAAATATGCAAAAAGAAAGTCAAAAATATTTAGCAAATATATGGCACGTGGAAACTCATTACATATGCACTTACCTCAGTCCTGGGCATGTTATGCCCCATGTTATGCCCGAGAGTTTCGTATAGGAGGGCCATCTCCTGTAAGACTTTGAATCCTGAGTCCATACTGTCACAAAAAACCCTCCATATTTTAATAGCTATATCGGTGCATCTAATGTACATGACCAATTTAAAATATTACCGCCGATGTGTAACATGAATGTTCTCTTGTTCGGGCCATTCCACAAGTTGGGGGTTCCTACCGGGGACCTCCTGTTGCAACATACTACTGAATTCTTGTTTCACTAATAGGGCTTCCCTCTGCAGTTCTGTGTCATGAAAGTCCTCCTCTAAATGAAATAATGCCTCATTCAAAGAATCAATCAGGAGAGTCCTACTCGCTTCCATTTTCACTGCAAGTAACCCGTAGGAGGAATCCACAAGTGCAAGTGGCAGTAGATACTGCAATGGGTAGACACAGGTTAATGGCAAACATATAGTATCAGAGTGATAGCTTATGTACCATCCATAACAAATGTTAAATGTCCATCAACAACAGCAGTAACAACCTGAAGGAGAAAGGAATTTATCAAGTATGTAATCATACAAAATCTGCAAGTACACATCTGTTTGGTAGAGTGCTATCCTTATTTGAGTAAACGCAAGTGCCATTATGTCCTTTTCAGAGTGGGCATTAGCTAGGCTTACTTGTAACAGGTCAATATTCTCCGTTACAAATTCAATCCCTTCGTAATAGAAGACTACAACAACAAATTACTGCAAACAACAACCCAAACCGAGTTCACCTAAACAACAACTCAAGTAATGGAAATAAATATATCAGATCTTTCTATTGGGTCAAGGGCAATCAAGTGAAGATTATATAACCACAAGCACATGAATATATTATTGAAATGGACATAATATTCTCAAAAGAGTAGGTTAATACGACATTAAAAGTAGAGATTATTGAGTGACACTATATCTTAAATCTGTTTACAACCAATAACACTTAAAGAGGCAATAATTGCATAGCCGCTACCACCAACACATAAACACTTTCGCATGTTGATATTCATGCAAGCTACACAAGTTTCTTCAGTGCGGACTTCAGCCTGTAAGGACTTCCTTATAGACGATGTTCTTCATCGAGGTCTGTAAGGACACGGTAGGTCTTTTTTGCTTCTTTGATTTATTGTTTTGCTTCTTGCCCTTCTCCTTCTCCTTCTCCTTCTCAATGAGGATCTTTATGTTTCTCTTCGCGGTGGCTCAAGACAACGCGACATAGAGTTGACCATGAGAGAACATGAGAGAACACCAGATCAGGTAGGTACACATCGACAATCGGGATGGTCTGCCCTTGCGCCTTGTTAATCGTCATAGCAAAGCTAAGCCTTACAGGAAACTGCTTCCTCTTGAACTTGAATGGAAACATGTCATTGTCAGACGGGCATAGCGGTATCCGAGGAAGGAAGACCCTCCTACCCGCGTGTTGTCCAATCATGATTTCCGCATCAATGGTGTTCCTCTCAAAACTTCGGACCACAAGCCTCGTCCCATTACACAGTCCGTTAGCCGGATCAATGTTCCTTAGAAGTATGACAGGGCAGTTCAGCTTAAGTTTGAGTGCATGCGGAGGCAGACCGTTGGGTGTCAATCCGTTTAGGAACTCGGGAGCGTAGTAGCCATATGGGTCGTCCTCTGCACTGTCAAAGCAATGGTAGATTACTTCCTCTCCCTGAAAACGCTCTATCATGTGTATGTTTATCTTGTCGACGTTGCCGTTCGTGGTGGAGAGGATTGCGCGAGAAGTCATGTAATTTGGATCAGACATGTTGTCATCTAGACCAGGAAATACATGGTCAACCAGCTTCTCCAGGTCGTCCACCTCGCCTGTAGACGGCACACAAATATCTTCAGGGAGTCATATGTTGCCTTGATCGTCAGCTTCCTCGGTGCCATTGCCTACCCTTAGCAAGTAATCCGCAAACCACGTGTCATTATGAGCCCTCATGTTGGTGACGAGCCTTAGCTGGCTTATACCCTTCCAGAGATGAGAACTTCGAAGGGTTGCATCGATTATCTGACCCCGGGACCCCCTCCTGATGACCGGAAGCACCTGCCTGAAGTCCCTGCCAAAAGCAACAGTCTTTCCTCCAAAGGGTCGGTCCCGTCTTCCCATGATGTCGCGCATGCTGTTGTCCAGTGCCTCGACCGCCTGTTGCTTAGTCATGGTGGCCTGATACGTCTCCAACGTATCTATAATTTTTTATTGTTCCATGCTGTTATATTATCAATCTTGGATGTTTTTATATACATTTACAGTAATTATATATCATTTTTTGGGACTAACCTATTAACTTAGTGCCCAGTGCCAGTTGTTGTTTTTTGCCAGTTTTTGGTTCTTCAGAATATCAGTACCCAACGAAGTCCAAATGCCATGAAACTTTTTGGAGATTTTTTCTGGACATAACAAGTACTGGAAGCTTCGGAAGAGGGCCAGAAGATGAAGCAGTGGCCCACGAGGTACCAGGGCGCGCCCCAGGGTGGGCGCGCCCTGATGGCTTGTGGGGCCCACATAGCTCCGTTTGACCTAATTCCACCACTATAAATTCTCTAAAATCGGGAAATCAACAGGGGAGTCCACGAAATACTTTTTCCACGGCCGCAAACTTCTATTCTCGAGAGATCCCATCTGGGGGTCTTTTCCGGCACTCCGCCGGAGGGGGAATCGATCACGGAGGGGCTCTACATCAACCTTGTTGCCCTTTCGATGATGCGTGAGTAGTTTACCACAGACCTTCGGGGCCATAGTTAGTAGCTAGATGGCTTCTTCTCTCTTTTTGATCTTCAATACAATGTTCTCCTCGATGTTCTTGGAGTTATATCCGATGTAATCACTTTTTGCGGTGTGTTTGTTGGGATCCGATGAATTGTGAGTTTATGATCAGATTATCCATGAATGTTATTTGAGTCTTCTCTGAACTCTTTTATGCATGATTGTTAGAGCTTCGTATTTCTTCTCTGATCTATTGATTTGATTTGGCCAACTAGATTGATTTATCTTGCCATGGGAAGAGGTGCTTTGTAATGGGTTCGATCTTGCGGTGCTCAATCCCAGTGACAGAAAGGGACATGACACATATGTATTATTGCTATTAAGGGTAAAAATATAGGGTTTATTCATGCATGAGTTTACTTTATTTACATCATGTCATCTTGCTTAAGGCGTTACTCTGTTCTTTATGGACATAATACACTAGATGCATGCTGGATAGCGGTCGATGTGTGGAGTAATAATAGTAGATGCAGGTAGGAGTCGGTCTACTTGTCTCGGACGTGATGCCTATATACATGATCATTGCCTTGGATATCGTCATGATTATTTCCTTTTCTATCAATTGCCCAACAGTAATTTGTTTACCCATCGTATGCTATTTTCTTGAGAGAAGCCTCTAGTAAAAACTATGCCCCCGGGTCTATCTAAATCATATATTAAAAACCCTAAAAATACCTTGCTGCATTTTTTCTTTCTTTATTTTATTTTATATTTTTAGTTCTATCTATCTATCTATCTATCTATCTATCTATCTATCACATACAATTTAATCTTGCAATTTACTGCCAAGGGATTGACAACCCCTTGTTTGCGTTGGGTGCAAGGATTTGTTGTTTTGTGTGCAGGTACTGCTAACAAGGTGTTGCGTAATTCTTCTACTGGATTGATAATCTTGGTTTCATAACTGAGGGAAATACTTATCTCTACTGTACTGCATCTCCCTTCCTCTTCAGGGAATTACCAACGCAGCTCACAAGTAGTAGGAAGAATTTCTGGCGTCATTGTTGGAGAGACATCATCAACATCTATCAAGCACCTACGCATAAAACTCTCATCTCCTTGCATTTATTTATTTGCCTTTGCCTCTCATTTTCATCTCCCCCACTTCTAAAAAGTTTTTACAAAAATACAAAAATATTTTTCGTTTGCCTTTTTCTTGTTTGCTTGTTCGCTTGCTTGAAGGTTGTTATCATGAGTGATTCTGGCATGGCGGAAACCGATGATGGTAAAACTCCTAAAATGGGAAGTTCTACCAATCTTGATGTTAAAACTTTTGTATTGGGACATGGTAATGTTATAGGAAAAAGTGTCATTCAAGAATTCTTTAATTGCATTGGGACCTTGGCTTTTAATGATGCTCCTATACTTAAAGAAATCAAGAATTATGCCGATGCTATTTGCTATTTCCGCACTTATTCTTAAACCTAAAAGAAGATTTACTCGCACCCATCCTACTTTGCAAAGATTGTTTTATGAGCTACCGGTTATAAAAGATCCTAGAGCTAAGAAAATAGCCAATCTTGTTCTCATGAATGAATTTGATCACATAGTGTGAGAAGCTAGGGAGATCCTTGATTTTTATGGAATGAGCCGTGAAAAACCGGTAATAGATGAGATCATTTATAATAATGATTACTTGTTAAGATATTTGTTCCGCAATGACCACATCTTTGATGAGAATATTAAAAAAGAAGTTCCTCCTTTGAATATAATCCAACAAGTTTTCAATAGTGTTAATAGACAATACTCATGGATTGTAGCCGGTAATCAAGAGGGATTTACAGATGGACAACTTGTTAATGCTAAAATTGTTTCATATTGCCTTTGAAAAACCCTCGGATAAAATTACATCTTTGGATAAGAAGAAGAAAGATGATAACACTTGAAATTATGCATTATGCCTAGCTAGGGACATAAAACAATAGCGCTTGTTGGGAGGCAACCCAATGAATAAAATAATTTTTTATTTTTGTTTCTGTTATTGTGAGTTTTCACAATTATGCTACTATTATGATTATGTTTTTTATGTTTTTAATTAGTGTTTGTGCGAAGTAAAGCCTTTAGGATGATTTAAAAGATAGTATAATTGATGCTATCTGGAAAACAGAAAGTTTTGCGTCCAGTGCTGGAATTTTGGCTATATACTGGAGCGTCATAAAAAATCTGAAATTTTTACACAGTATTCGTATATAAATTTCCCACGTTTTTCTAGTACTTAAAGTTGTGATTTGTTTTGTTATACTAACGGATCTCACGAAGATTTTGTTGAGTTTTGTGTGATTGAAGTTTTCAAGTTTTGTGTGAGTTCACGATGGATGAAGGAATAAGGAGTGGCAAGAGCCTAAGCTTGGGGATGACCGAGGCACCTCAAGGTAATATTCAAGAAAGACTCAAGCGTCTAAGCTTGGGGATGCCCCAGAAGGCATCCCCTCTTTCTTCTACCAGACATCGGTAATTTTACTTGGAGCTATATTTTTATTCGCCACATGATATGTGTTTTGCTTGGAGCGTCGTGTATTATATGAGTCTTTGCTTTGTTTGCTTTTTTAGTTTATCACAATCATCTTTGCTGGATACACCAATTTGAGAGAGCCACACGTTCATCATAATTTGTTAGAATACTCTATGTGCTTCACTTAATTTTTTTGAGCTAGGCAGTTGCTCTAGTGCTTCACTTAAATCTTTTTGAGCACGGCGGTGGCTATATTTTGAAGAAATATTTGCGCTCTCATGCTTTACTTATATCTTTTTGAGAGTTGATAAGATTAAAATTTTGAATAAATATTTGCGCTCTCATGCTTCACTTATATCTTTTTGAGAGTTGATAATAGTAATGGTAATTTGCACAAGATATGAATTTGGTCCCAAAGTGATGTATATTCAAGAGAGATATAATAAAAACTTTCATATAGATCATTGGATATGATAAGTGTGATTTCTTGCAATAGTTTTGCTATATGGAGATGATGATATGCGAGTGATATTAGTGAGTAATTGTGATTTAGTAAGAATATTAGTGTTAAGCTTTGTGATTCCCTATGCATGCACGTTAAGTCAATAGTTATGCAACGAAATTATATCCTACTTATGGTGCATTATTCGGTGTTAGTTATGTTCAATGCATGTTTATGACCATTTTTGCTTTTTGGTTGGTTGCTTCTCAATCTATTTGCTAGCCTTCATTTGTACTAAGCGGAAATACTGCTTGTGCATCCAAACTCCTTAAACCCAAGTTATGCCAAATGAGTCCACCATATCTACCTATATGCGGTATTTCCATGCCGTTCCAAGTAAATTTGCGTGTGCCAACTCTAATTTTCAAAATAATTTTTCCGTTTTGTGTGCCCGTACCGCTCATGAAGCGGCAAGGGGTGGCCAATATTTTCCATGCTTGGTGTGTTATTCTCACGATGAGTGTTTATTCACTTGTCATTGCACGAGAGAGTGGCAGGTAATAGGGATGCCCAGTCCCATAATGAATAAAAAATTAATAATAACAAAATTCCTTGGAAAGTGTTGATATGGAGGGCACCCGTGGATACGGCTAGCCATGGATTGTGAAAGAATGGTGGAAAGGAAATAAAATTTACTTTCTGTTTGGGAACCGCCTATGATGTGTCTAGCATGGAAAATATTAGGAATTCTCAGTCATTTTCGTTGACAGGAAAAGCATGCCTCTCAAAATAATTTTATCTCTCTAATTTAAGCTTTGAGCTCTGACACATTAGCAAATCTCTGCTTTCCTCTGCGAAGGGCCTTTCTATTTACTTTTATGCATTTTTTTTATTTCTGAGTCTCCATCTTCTCTTATAAAGCACCAACTAGAGAGCACTATTGTCATACTTGTGCATTGGATGTAGCTAATATTTGAGTGTGTTTCATGAATGGATCAATGATTGAGCATAATGGGCTAGGGATAACTTTCATTAACGTTGATATTTTGAAAGACATGGTTGCTTGTTAGCATGCTTAAGTATTTATATCTTCATGTCAAATTATAGACTATTGCTTTGAATCATTCAATTCCAAATGTCCATGCTATAAAAGAAAAGAATATATGATGAATATGGTAGGCAGCATTCCACATCAAAAATTCTGTTTTTATCATTTACCTACTCGAGGACGAGCAGGAATTAAACTTGGGAATGCCCCCCCCCCCCCCCCCCCCCCCCCCCCCCCCCCCCCCCCCCCCCCCCCCCCCCCCCCCCCCCCCCCCCCCCCCCCCCCCCCCCCCCCCCCCCCCCCCCCCCCCCCCCCCCCCCCCCCCCCCCCCCCCCCCCCCCCCCCCCCCCCCCCCCCCCCCCCCCCCCCCCCCCCCCCCCCCCCCCCCCCCCCCCCCCCCCCCCCCCCCCCCCCCCCCCCCCCCCCCCCCCCCCCCCCCCCCCCCCCCCCCCCCCCCCCCCCCCCCCCCCCCCCCCCCCCCCCCCCCCCCCCCCCCCCCCCCCCCCCCCCCCCCCCCCCCCCCCCCCCCCCCCCCCCCCCCCCCCCCCCCCCCCCCCCCCCCCCCCCCCCCCCCCCCCCCCCCCCCCCCCCCCCCCCCCCCCCCCCCCCCCCCCCCCCCCCCCCCCCCCCCCCCCCCCCCCCCCCCCCCCCCCCCCCCCCCCCCCCCCCCCCCCCCCCCCCCCCCCCCCCCCCCCCCCCCCCCCCCCCCCCCCCCCCCCCCCCCCCCCCCCCCCCCCCCCCCCCCCCCCCCCCCCCCCCCCCCCCCCCCCCCCCCCCCCCCCCCCCCCCCCCCCCCCCCCCCCCCCCCCCCCCCCCCCCCCCCCCCCCCCCCCCCCCCCCCCCCCCCCCCCCCCCCCCCCCCCCCCCCCCCCCCCCCCCCCCCCCCCCCCCCCCCCCCCCCCCCCCCCCCCCCCCCCCCCCCCCCCCCCCCCCCCCCCCCCCCCCCCCCCCCCCCCCCCCCCCCCCCCCCCCCCCCCCCCCCCCCCCCCCCCCCCCCCCCCCCCCCCCCCCCCCCCCCCCCCCCCCCCCCCCCCCCCCCCCCCCCCCCCCCCCCCCCCCCCCCCCCCCCCCCCCCCCCCCCCCCCCCCCCCCCCCCCCCCCCCCCCCCCCCCCCCCCCCCCCCCCCCCCCCCCCCCCCCCCCCCCCCCCCCCCCCCCCCCCCCCCCCCCCCCCCCCCCCCCCCCCCCCCCCCCCCCCCCCCCCCCCCCCCCCCCAACAGTAATTTGTTTACCCACCATATGCTATTTTCTTGAGAGAAGCCTCAGTGAAAACTATGCCCCCCGGGTCTATCTAAATCATATATTAAAAACCCTAAAAATACCTTGCTGCACTTTTTCTTTATTTATTTTATTTTATATTTTTAGTTCTATCTATCTATCACATATAATTTAATCTTGCAATTTACCGCCGAGGGATTGACAACCCCTTATTTGCGTTGGGTGCAAGGATTTGTTGTTTTGTGTGCAGGTACTGCTAACGAGGTGTTGCGTGATTCTCCTACTGGATTTCTAACCTTGGTTTCATAACTGAGGGAAATACTTATCTCTACTGTACTGCATCTCCCTTCCTCTTCAGGGAATTACCAACGCAGCTCACAAGTAGCATGGCCTCGTCCCATAGTATCAATGAAGCCATCCTTAGTAGCTTGGCGGTCCCACTCTTCTTGGTGAAGCTGCATGAGGCACCATCGTCGCAGCTCAATGGGATCTTGAACCTCGAGTGGGCAGTCCTGCCTCCTGGCATGATAGAAGCGGCGACTCCCGACGTCGCGGTAGCGATAGCGATTTTACCCTCGCTCCGAACCTTGGCGAGTAGCGACCTATACAGAAAGGTCTTCCCTGTACCTCATGGGCCATCAACAAAGAATACAACCCCATCACCGCGGTTAACTGCTGCTAGTATCTCGTCGTATGCAACCCTCTGCTCCACGTTTAGCGACAATACCAATTTAGTGTTGTTCACTACAAACTCGATGGTGGATTCCTCGATCACCTCTCTGGCCTCACCCCCAGTTGGGTCGAACGTATCGTCGATGCTCGGAAGAGCGAAATCAACTATGTCTTTGCCCATGGACTGCAACATACCCCTAATGTCAAGCAACACCATCTGCTCCACCTCATTCGGGCACGTGTGTGATCGACGGCAGTCATCAGACATAGGCTCGAGGTGCCTATCCCATAAACCGCGCACGTCGCCTAGCTCACAATGCACCAATATTGTTGCGAAGAGCCTCCTGAGCGAACATGGCATGGCCCACTGCTCTGCCTCAGTAAGACAATCGTTGAGCGTGTTGTCTGCCTCGATGAGTCCCAACCTCTCAGCAGCCTCTCGAAAGCTACCACATAGAACATCGTCCACGGTGAGCAGGTCATCGAAGGATATCTTGCCCGGAACATGGTTTAGCAGCACACGCAGATAGTATCGCTCCCCCTCGGCTGGATTGGCAGACACGATTCGACCTATTTGATAACGCTCCACCCGCGGCTTCCAATACTTCGTTCTCTGCCATGTGAAGCTTCCAGGAAAATCCTTGTACAATATATGCCTAGCCCACGGGTGGACCTGGTTATCCTTGAAATACTCCATCAACATGGATTTTGAAGCATTCTCAGAGGCGACGACATCGGTCAAGTCAGCTTGCGCATTGAATGCCACCCAGTGCATATTCGGGAGATGAAGAGGCAACTATAGGACAGACGGCGAGTTGGCGCATAGGAGGAAGCCAAATATCCTCCACATCGCCTCTGGAGGAGTAACCCACCTCGCGTCAACGTATCTTTTGATCTCATCAATGTTACCATTGGAGTTGGGCTGGTCGATGCTGAAAGAAGCCCTATCATGGCCCTTGTATATGTACTTGTAAAGGTATTTGATGGCCTTTATGCTAGAGCAGACCTCAACGTTGATGTGGCAATTGAACATTTGCAGAAGGTAAGGGTTATAAGGCACAACCCATCTATTGTCCAACATTTTACCCCGGACCTTAGCACGTCAACCATCATCTCTACGCTGATAAACTGGGTATGAGTCCTTGCCCTGCGCCGTGTTTTCATTGAACGGCCGTGGGTATCTGCACTTGCACTCATTCTATTGCATGCACACATTTTTGGGGTTGAGAGCACCGCATGGTCCGTGCATCATATGTTTGACCACCAAGGCGTAGAGTTTCGGATACTTCTGCTTGTCTGGGAGCTCAACGGAAATGAGTCGGTCGTACTGCTCCGGAACGACGAGCTTATATGTCGAATCCATGATCAACAGAAAGTGTGAGTGGGGGAGGCCCCTCTTCTGGAACTCGACTACGTATACATACGCGACAACAACACCAAGGATATTCTTCTTGAACAATATCTCTTTCATAGCCTCTAGCTTGCCATAGAACACACGAGCCACAAGATCAGGTCGGTCCTGCGCTGTCTGACCAGGAAACAACTCATTCGATATCTCTTCCCAGTTAGGGTTGCAGGTCATGGTCAAGAAGATGTCAGGCTTCCCGTATGTATGGACAATTGCCATGGCATCCATATGCCTCCGCTTCATGTCTCGGTCACCACCAGGGTACGTTCCAGGGAGCACTATCCTTACTCCAATAGCGCTTGCTCGCGTCTCCCTGGATGTGATCACATCAACAACTCCTTTATATAAGTCGGCACGAATCTTCTTCTGGTTCTTCCTGTACCACTTCAACCTACAACTCTCAATCTTGATGTACATGTCGACCCCCCATTGATGGAGCAATCATGCTCCACAAAATATGGGATTGAATATCGCAGGCCGTGTCTACAGCCTGTAACAGTAGTAGTCTCTCACGGAGATGCATAACCTGATATTCCCCTCTGCAAATGGATGAGTAACGCGGAAATTAGGATTCATATGAGAATTATACTATTTATCAGAACGACGGAATACGCAAAAGGCCTACCTGCATCCTCCTCATCATCATGGCCCCCTCTTGGTTGTTGTACAACCTCCCAAGGGACATTACGTTTAGGTAGTTTCGGATGCGAACCGAGTTCCCCCCTTGGATAGAAGAGGGGATAAGACAGCGGGTCATATGAGCCATCAGTCACATTTATACTGTGCCTCTGGTTGTCGTTACCGCAAAGTGTAATCCTACGATCAAACCTCTTTGCTAGGTCAGTGCCCTCGACCCAGGTTGCAGTGACCTCAGATGACACCAGTCTGTTATATCTCCGTTGGTCAAGCCTCTGCTCAGTGTTGAGGTCTATCCTGTAATCGTCGAGGTTGTCCTTGTGTGCACCCAAACTCCTAAACTGCTGGGAGTACGGGTTTCCCTGGAGTATGTCCACTAACTTCCTGATGACATTCTGGTCCAATTGCTTGGTGGCAGCCTTGCGATGGGTCAGGTCAGGGTCATCTTTGTAGAAGTACAACTGGAGATGTTCTGGACGGGTGCTTGGTCTGAAGGAATGCACGATGTGGTAAATGGTGCCGTGCGCCCGGAACGTGTACACCCCAGACTTCATGTTTGTGTAGTTTTCATCGAGGCTGACGCCAAGGGTTGTGAAGGAGAAGTGGCCATTGAAGAACCGTATGTTGTCCCGAAAATGTCTAGAGTCCGCATCCGAGTTGGACCAAAGCCTCATTAGCTCCAGTATGGGCTCCGGTTCCTTCAGCTTGATTTGCCCATTGCGACAGCAGAAGCCGTCAGTCTCTGACTCAAACTTCTTGGCCGTGCAGTGGTCGCAGTTCGCGGCGTGCTTCAGGATGTGTGTGCTGTCTGGGAGGTTTGAGTAGACATAGTCCAAAGGATCAATGTCGATACTCTCAGCGCCAGACATGTTCGCGTCTTTGTCTCCATCCATGCTATCAACATCAGATCCTGGGGGCATTTATTGCAACATTGCACTCTCATTATCATTTACTCCTAGTTGTACTAAAAAAAGTTACAAAAAGCAGCTTTTGACTGTTCGACCATACCTTGGCCACCAAATAGATAGTACTCGTCATCCATGAAGTTGTCGGACAGTGGATTATTGTCCATGATGCCGCTAAGGAAGGCCTCAATGTCTCCTGTGACATTGTTGAGATGGTAAGATAATGACTCATAATGATGTGCAGAAGATAGTGGTATAGTCGAGGCTTACCATCGATACCGATAGTGTAAGTCGGCATGCTCGTCGAAGGGCCATCAACTGGTGAAGCAGCTTTGATGGGTAACAACTGTGAGCTTGTTGCTGGTGTGCCTGGTGATAGGGTAGCATCAATTGGGAGTCCAGATGACTGGTGTGTTAAATGAGGCTCCATGGTCAAGAGACACAAGAAGGGAGTAATGGTGAGTGTTACCTTCAGTTCTCATTGTGTATTCAGGCATGCTACATGAGGTTGAGGCAACATATGCATCGACTCCGATAGGTTGTCCCGCTGAGCTCGTTCCCGGCATGGCGGTGAACCTAACGGATGGGGTATGCACCATAGCTGCAAAGCTTGCATTACGACGACCTAGCAGAGCAGTTCTCTCACCATATGGCACTCTCAGTGTACCTGGTTTTCGCTTGCCCGTATTCTCCTGACGCTTTTTCGCCGCCATACTTCCCTTGCAAGCTCGCTCTCGAGCCCTACGCTGAGTCTTGGACTCATGCCTCAGCTCGTTAGCTCCATTATTTGCGTTTGTTACCGATTCACTGTTTTGCTGGGTGGCATTTATCGTGTGACCATTGATTTCAGTGAGGTTGCCCTCAACATCATTATCACCAAAGGTTCTGCTTAGGTACGCACCTGCAGCATTGTAGAGTTTTTATTAGTAAATATAAATGGTTAAAAAAAGGAAGTTTGTCATCGATGGGGGAATTACCATCGGTTTCGACGTTGGAGCTATATGTGTGTGCTGACGTGACGGTAGGAGTTGCATGTATATGTTGACCACAGGACTGTTGCCCATGATCCAGAAGGACGACACTCTCGTCAATGGTACTGCAACGGTACGCGGCTGCACCAATGCGGCGCGTATGAGAAATTTGGTTTAATAATGCATTGGGACAAAAGTTGTGGAGTATAGATGGGTCAAAATACCGTGTGCTCGGATTTTTTGGCTCAAGGTGTCTGCAGAAGATGTGCCCTCTAAGTCAGGATGCGGCAATGCAATGGATTCAGCACAGGGTGTGTTCCGCTTAGTTTGATACCGCTGATTGCGCTCAGCACTCCCCCCCCCCCCCCCCCCCCCCCCCCTCCCCCTTCTGCTCAGGAGTTAAACTAGCCCGATGTTCCTGAGCAGTTTCCCGTCTTTGCCCGTTTATCTGTTCTTTTTTCTTCTGGTAGGTTGCTCGTCTCTGCGTTTTTTTCATCTCTTTGTTCTTGGGATAACATATCATCAGATTTTGTGTCATCCTTTTTTTCTATTCTGATAAGTTTCTCGCCTCCGCGCGTTTATCTTACCCCTTTGTTCTTGTGTCGAGACAACTCCGGGGTTAGTCTGTGCCTCATTTTTCATCTGGTAAGTTGCTCATCTCCTTTCGTTTATCTCATCCCTTTGTTCTTGGGGTAAGACAACAACGGAGTATCCTTCATCTTCTCTTTTCTTCTTATAAGCTGCTCTTCTTCGCGTGTTTTTCAAAGCCCTTTTTTCTTCTAATAAAGTCTGTTTATGTTGTCCATCGTGTTTACACGTTGCTGTACCATTTATTATCGGATTATACAAATGAAAAGGAGGAAGAATATTAAAATTAGATCATGCACAATCAGATCACTTCGCATCATTTTTCCTAAAACATATGTGAGACTGCTTAAACTTACCGTCAGAACCAACTGTGGGATTGCTCAGGCCAGTAATGTTGGCATTAGTTAAGGGTGACACATCTGCGAACAGGCCAGACGATGGACTTGGACAAGATTCCAAGCCTCGCGACTGTTCTTCATGAACATTGCCTGTTCAAATTAGTACAGACCAATGATCATATCATCAGCCATTGTAGAGAATATAAATATTTACAAATATAAAGGTTTAAAATAGACAGAAGATCATATCATCGTGCATTGTACAAAAATATAATGGATGATCTTGTTCTTGATTATGTTTTTGCTGAAGTATATTATTGAAAAATGAAATTGCTTAAATTTACCTTCCCGGCCTGTAAATGAGAGATTGGTCATGGTACAAATGTTGGCACTGTTTAAGGGTGGCATGTTGGTGGTAGAGGGGATATTTGCTTCACGTATGAATAGGCCAGTTGATGGATGTGGGCGATGTTCTCGTTGAACAATTTCTGTTCAAGTAAGAAGAAATGCCGATCGTGTCGTCACACTTTGTATATAATAAATTGTATGCCAAACGATTCGACTTTTGTTACTGAGTTATACCTGGACTCCCTTTGGAGAGTTGATCCACATTGGTGATATCACGAAGATGTCTATCCTGGACAGTCCTCGTACCAATCTGTTTAGTTCTCTTGGCCTCTTGTAGTTGCTTAGCAAGATTTACCCATTCCCATCGAGATCCAAACGGGGTTAAGCCTCTGGAGGTCGTCTCTATGTCTGTAGACAATTGTACGTAGAAACCAGCCTACATTTATTTGTGACCCGATGCGATAAATCATAAGCAATCATGTGCACTTACCCGACATTGGAGACATTTGGGAATTGTGTTCAAAATTAGAGATATCACGTAGAGGAGGTCGGTGCCGATTCGGCGAGTCTTCATCTTCAAGGGTCATGGTCTGTCGGCGGAAAACAAAGTAATGTAGAAACGAATGGTCATTCTGAAGCAAATTTATGAGCAAAGATTGCCGAGTTAGGAAAATAATCGGTTATCTGATGTTAGCCATTTATGGGCAGCCCAAGGCAAAGGTACTAACTAAACCGTGAAAGTTGCATCTATCCTGGATGACTGCTTTTTGTTGTACACAGATCAGGCAGCTGAAACCTGAAGCTATCAAATGCATGACCACTTTATAGTAGAAACATATGAAGCTTATACCTTTTAGATAATAATAACTTTATTGTCTTTGATTGCATACATATTTTCTACATTGCATAATTAATAACCTTACCATCCTCTCCTCCATAACCTATACTTAAAATTCCATAACTGAAAATAAATCATGAACTATATGGGCAAAGAAATAATGAATCAAGCAGTACAGATCTAGGACCTTAGGACCCCCTGTATGTTTGTGATGCATGCCTAAGAACATCCTACAGGTAAGTCCCTCTCCTGTGTGTGTGTGTTTATCTTGGCCAGAAAGTTCCTATTTTAGTGAGAGATGAAGAACTTCCTCATGTACTATCTCTACCACTTAAAAACTTAAGCTCACATGTCAGCAAGAATTTTGTACTGCCAACTATTAGTTCTTCACTATCATGAAGTTTGATGGACTGCCAAGTGAGGAGGTAACATCTCTGAACCAAATAGTTTGAAGGGAGGTAAGAACATAAATTGATTGTAAACTATCAACAGTAAACAGCAATGCGAAAAATTGACAGGAGGTATAGTTGAAGCATTATTTAGTTGAAGCATCTCCCATATGATAAAAGCATTTATTTAGTTTAAGCATCTCGTTCCACATGGCATCATTCATCAAACTGAAATCGAAGGATAGACTATACCCTACTTATCCTTTCTATATGCAGGTGGAATCGAAGGATAAAGTATGGCGGAGAACCAGAGCTCGCAGCACCGCCGAGGGGGCGCGGAGAACGAGAGCTCGCCGCCGGCCCAGAAGAAAATTTTGAACTGTGATTGAATCTGTTTCGTCCGGGAGAAAGTTTTGTACATGGAAAGTCTTGATTGTTGTTATCTGTTGTATGGCTGATTGTTGCTGTATCTAGAAAGTCTTGATTGTTCGTCCAGGAGAAAGTTTTGTACATGGAAAGTCTAGATTGCTGTTTTCTGTTTTATGGCTAATTGGTGTTGTATTTGGAAAGTCTTGATTGCTGTTTTGTGCTGTATGAAAAATCGGTGGGGGAGGCTGGCCTTCGATCGGAAGGGAGGTGGGTAATTAGGAGTAGAAGATTCTATTTCAGCTCGTCAAAATTGTCTAGTCGACATGGCCAACCTTAGTTCTTTTAATCGCCCCGCCTGCCATACCTGCCAAAATGCATGCAAAGTCACGCATCGATCTCAGCAACAACGACCAACGCTGCTGCTACGAGAGTTCAAGTTCATCCCTGCCTCCTCTTCAACCAACCGGGCACTTGACCTGCACACATTTCGTTTCAGGCTTTCAGGCATGCACGCGCTGACCGGATCACGTACGAGGAGAGTCACTAGTAAGCACGCAGTGTACAGGTGGCGGCGGCCCCAGTTACTTGACCCCAGTTTTGTGCCCAGCTTGGACAAAGCTAGTACACCAACCAGAGTTGACAATGCACACCTAGAGTGCTGATCAATGTGCATGTGTCCAGCGTCTGGTCTGGTGTGTGACGCAACAGCTGCGATTTGGGACTCGGCGAGCAGAGACCTTGCTGTGAAATGTTTGCCGGGAATATGTAGAGTATTTGGCTACAGTTCAAATCAAGTCGGCGCAACGCGACTCTTCATCTTCCTATGTACTAGCCTCACTGCCTCAATGCTTGACTTGCTTGCCTAAAGTTTGACTGCTGCTCCGGCAGTACGTACTACGTAGCGGTTGGGCCTGTGTCTACACTTACGGACATGTGCTACAGACTTATTGCTTACGGACTGAAGTGCAGCGTTGTGGTTGGAGATTAGGAGGGGAAGCGGGGCCACCAGCGGAAATCAGGGGGGCTAAGATTGGTGGAGTTGTCTTCCGTGAAAACAATCCGTAAGAAGCTTCCGTAAGTGTAGCATTTTTTATCGTTGTTTCCCTGGAAAACTCCACTGTTTCAGACCAATAATTCTACACTTACGGATGCCATCTACGGAACTTGCTTACGGACTGGCTCCCCCGCCAATCTCTCACTGAATCCGCCCACTGAATCTCACGCTGGGTCCTTTTCCTCCCCAATTAATCATTGCCATATCATTTCGTAACAACCTTTCCGTAAATTTGGTCCGTAGATGTAGCAAAACTGGTTTCAGACAAGACAAGCTAGCCAACCTGGGAGTGGCGGCGGCAGGAATGAAGTCCCTGGTATTCATTGAATTATTTTTGCCATGAATATCAGCAATATACAACAAATATAGCTACAGTATACACATGCATCAAAAATTCTTTGGTATTCATCCGAATACCAAAGAATACCCCTGGCGCCGCCCCTGCATGTGGGACACTCCGTTCCCACAAACGAGCTGTTTAAGCAATGTCTCCACGTACCGTACGGGATATCCGCGTCTCAACTTTCCATTCCACCTTCACATTTTTGTTTTTGTTCATCACCCTGTTGACGACCAGCGCAAAAGAGGCTACATATATAGCTTGGCCTTGCTTCCTTCCATATATAGCAGGCATATCGTATCTGTTGTAAGCTCACAGCTAGCTAGTGACACGGACACAAAGTAGTGAAGCACGTACGCACCTCGGACTCAGCTCACAATACGTTCGTACGTGCATTCATGCACATATATTAGTGCAGGCAAATTCAAACAAGACATCTCAGGGAAAACAACAGTGTAATCACCAGCATGAAGGTCAAGATCGAGAGCTCCAAGATCGTCAGGCCGTTGTACGAGGACGGCGAGGCGCCGGCGCATGCGCAGTGGGTGCCGCTCTCCGTGTTCGACAAGGTCACGTACGGGGAGCACGTCGCCATCATCTTCGCGTTCCGGCCGCCCAACCCGCCCAACAGCGAGGTCGAGCTGGGCCTCGCCAAGGCGCTCGCCGTGTACAGGGAGTGGGCCGGGCAGATCGGCTACGGGCCCAACGGGCGCCGGTCGGTGCTGCTCAACGACGCGGGGGGCGCGCTTCGTGGAGGCCACGGTGGACGCGCCGCTGGCGGTCTCGGTGCCGTCCGGGCCGTCGCCGGAGGTGAGGCGGCTGCATCCGAGGATCGACGACGGCCCCGTTGAGCTGGTGCAGGTGCAGCTCACCCGCTTCTCCTGCGGGTCGCTGGCCGTGGGCTTCGCGGGGCAGCACCAGATCGCTGACGGGCAGGCCACGGCCAACTTCCTGGCGGCTTGGGGCCTCGCGACGCGGCGGCTGCCCGTGTCGCCGCTCTCGGTGTGCGATCACGGCACCCGGTTCTCTCCGCGCGAGCCGCCGCTCGTGGAGTTCCCGCACCGGGAGGTGGAGTACAGCGCTCCGAACAAGAAGCGCGGCGTCGCTATGGACGAGGAGGAGGAGGTGGAGTTCGGCGTGGCGGGGCACGACAAGGTCAAGGTGCACAGGATGCACCTGAGCAAGGATTTCGTGGCACGGCTCAGGGCGCGGGCCTCGTCGGGGCTCCCTCCCTCGCGGCGCGGCTACACGACGTTCCAGAGCGTGGTCGCGCACCTCTGGCGCGCGATCACCGCGGCCCGCGGCCTGGGTGCCGGCGTGACAACAAGGTCCGCATCTCCGTGAACAGACGGACGCGCATGCGCCCGCCGGTGCCGCGCGACTACTTCGGCAACGTGGTCCTGTGGGCGTTCCCGCGCTCGGACGCCGGCGACCTCGTGTCCCGGCCGGTGGGCCACGCGGCGGAGCTCATCTACCGCGCCGTGGCCGACGTGGACGACGCCTACTTCCGCTCCTTCGTGGACCTGGCCTCCTCCGGCGCGGTGGAGGCGGAGGGGCTGGTCCCGACGGCGGACAGCGAGCAGGCGGTGCTGTGCCCGGACCTGGAGGTGGACGCGTGGCTGGGGATCAACTTCCACGGCCTGGACTATTGGGGCGGCGGGCCCTTGTGCGTCATGCCGACGTACTACCCCATGGAGGGCAGCCTGTTCCTTGTGCCGTCCACCCTGGGCGACGGCAGCATGGAGGCCTACGTGGCCCTCTTTGACAACCACCTCGAGGAGTTTAAAAGGATATGCCACAAGATCACCTAGCTCCGCTCAAGAAAGAAAACAAAAACATAACTAGAGCTTACAAGGAGGTCACGAAACTTAATAAAATACTAGTAGAATGCCCGTGCGTTGCTACGGGCTACAATGCATATACATGAATCAAACAAATGATAAAGGCGGTCTCCATGGTCGAAGCTCATTTCTCCCTCATACGTCCGGGTATGTTCGGATATCAAACAGGCACTCAACGAGCTCCCCAAAATTCAACCGTCTGGACAGTCCGGACTCCCCCAAATCCAGCCCATATGTGATGGAGAAATATGGTTGTCCGGACTATCCGCCATGTTATCTACAACACGCAGTCCCAACACAAAAAACCCACCCCACGACGCACCCTTCCCTTTTTGTATGCCGGACCCACCTTTTCCGGCTCCGTTTCCCGCTGTAGCGGGATATTTCTCGCTGGAGTCCTCTCCTTTAAAATCGGGGTACGCCCACCTCATCTTCGCCATGGCGCCCTCTCTCCTTCACACCGTACTTCCCAATGGACCGCCAAGGAGGAGTCCCCGCCAACCGCCCCGCTCTGATCCCTCCCCCCATGTTCGTGCCGATCCACCACCGCCATCAAAAGGGAGGAGGCATGCGCCGCTCGTGACACCTCCGGAGCTAAGAAGGCGGATCCGATGTCTCCTGAGTCATTGCCCGTGTGTTGCAACGCATAAATATTCAAGTGGTTCAACACTGATCAAGTTAAACATGTACCTTGAGATTCCTCGTGCCGCTCATGCATATTACACCGCCTCCATTGTATCTCAGCCGCCCTACACAAGAGGTCAAGGCATCATATACACCCGCCCCGTCCCTCGGCCATGTCGTGGGCGTGATATTGCTCTAATCTCTTGTCTCTCAAATCTACCTCGTATATTAAAATTAGTAAATATTTATCAGATGATTTTTGTAGTGGATTTTAATCCTGATCAGTAATATTTTCCTACAAAGACAGTTCTGGATATAGGAACAAAGCTACATACAAATTACTTTGATACGCTTCCAGTTCTATATGATTACTGTGATCCATTTTTCAAATGAGAACATGTGACACCACCGCCACTGCTGACCACCAACTCCCATTCATAATATAGCTAGTAAATATTCCATAAACTGTCATCCTAGCAAAAGGAGAACCGGGAACAATGAAAGAGCAAACTTATATAGACGAAAATAAGCTTGCGCTTGCATTTGGTTCAATGTGCTAATGAAAAATGAGATAACAAGCCAGCACCTTAAAAATTTCTTTTAGACGTGAGCTGCTGTACAAAATGCCAACCTAACCCCCAATTATAATGAGACTATGAAATTGGTTGACAAATCCTCCCACTGCCCGACCTTATTTGCCAATGTACTCTACCACACACGCACAAGAATTTACAATTTCCCAAACAAACTAACATAACATTTCATGCTTGAGTTGTCCCAGCATCACCAAAGTCTCGGTGAGGAATTTGACAACAACCTCATAAGGACAGACTGGCCCCTACCCAGCAAGGCAGCAACAAGCTAGGACAGGCAGAAGTCCAACATTTCCTCCTCCGAGAAGCTCCCACCCTCCGCCTCAAGAAACTGCGTCACCGTGTCCTTGTCCCTCTTTCCCTCCATCTCGTCCTTCACCCCACTCTTCTCTCCTCTCTCATCCAACCTCTTCCTTATCATGTTCCTCGGCGCTCCATCCACCTTCTTCCTTGCCTAAAGCAATTCGGATAATAATAAATTATGGTAATTGTGCATCAACATCACAATAGTTGTCCAACTAAGTCCAACAAGATTCCCAAAACTGGAACATATTGCATCATACAAATAGATGCATAAAACAACAGAAATTGCAGGCACCTGTAAAGACAAGACTCTAAGAAATTAATAGTGCCAATACAGGTTGTGATAACTACTACATGAATTCAACTTAAACTTGCAAGACAGGAATGCAGGCTATACACCGAACCTTTATCATCCTATCGGCATAACCAGTACATAGCCATTCATTCCCGGATCAAATTTGTAGATCACACCCATCCCAAGTGACAACTAATGATCTGCATACATATAGGAATACCATCAATAGATATCTGGATAATAAATATTGTATTTTATGAGAATTAAGATGCTCTACTGGACCAGTCTAATTCCAAGCAAACATGCAGAAGAATATTGAAGGTTTAAAGTTTTAGCGAGTATAAAATTTCAGCATATGGATATTAGAATTGCATGCATGCTCAAAATAAATAATTTTGTCAATCCAAAATATAATATATTGTTGCATTGGTAACTGGCCGATAGTTTGCTATTAATTCTTGATATTCTTTCAAAAAAAAATCTTGAAGTTTAAGTTTGTCCATGCCCATTATTATATCTGTAACGCTTAGTTCAAAATTTGAAATTAACATATGCTTTTCTTCAAACAGAATTAATCATAACAAATGGAGCAGCACAAATACCGTACCACCAGACCAAAAGTTTTCTTTTATACATATTGGCATATTGGCATGCTCTGTTATAATGGATGTGCAAATAAGTTTTTTATTTTTGTTGGTATGCAACTAATATTCTAACCCACTGACCTAACTCAACTTAAGACAGGACAACATCATAGAGAAGGAATGTCAACAATACTCAAGTAACAAGTACTCATATTATGTTATGCATCCATCAGTACACAAAGTTATGATTTACCTGTTATTAACACAATTACGTGAAGAAAAGAACATGCTTAAGTTCTATGCATGTGTGTGTGTGGAGAAACTAACCAAATTTAAATGTGTATTTCTGAACAAATATACTCACATCACAAATCCTTCCATCCAAGTGTGTGAATTCCATCCGATCAAACCTGAGATAAGAGAAATTGAAAAGGAGACACATGTCACTTGCATCCAATTAGCGTATAGAACATCACGATATCGCTACATCTCCTTTGTGGGACCTTGATCAATGCTTCATTCTTAAACATTACGGCAACATCAAATGCATATGAAAGCTAGAAATTGTTCTACTTTTTTTCATGATAGGGACTACCAAACAAATTCTTTGAGATGTGGGACGGTAAGAATTGGAGCAGAGCAACGTTGATGTAGCTGGTGCTAAGCCATGTTGTAACACCTGGAAACAAATATCTACCCTAGCTAAGCAAAAAAAATATCAAGGGAAACATAATAGACTAAAAATATCTACCCTAGCTAAGCAATAAAAAAAATTAGAGGGAAACATAACAGACTAAACATAACCCTAACAGGTAACTCTACAAATATTCACCTGGCATACGTTATCTCATTCCAACAAATATTGGAGTTACCTGTTACTGTATTTGGCAAGCAATTTCACTTTCAAGGAACTGTAACGTCTTGTTTTTCAGATGATCCATTCATAGACTTTTTTCCTCAGAAGGAGGCCCACTTTAGTATGGTTCAAGAATAGATATTTTCGAAAGTCTATGAAACACCTGAGCTACACTCAAATAAGGAATTGAAACTGTAATCGTCAAGACCAAGCTGCCATTTTTTTGTTTTGTTCTCATTCCAGCCATTTCAACTCTCATCTTCTGAAACTCAGCCTACATCCTACAAATAAAGATGTTCAACAAATAATGGTGCAAGACAAAGCATTCTGATTACTGTAATGAAAACAACTCCAATGATATTTTTTTACATTTTCTGTGATATTATACCTGACCTGATCATCATATTAGCATTCTTATCACCTAAACTTCGAGCTATTACTTGACATCTTATGAATTAAATGGTACCTCCAAGGAAGATATCTTTGGCTTTGCCGTGCTCGCTCAACTTCCCCCTGCCATGCATGTATCTGCTTAACAAAAGCACAACAGTACAACGCATTTGTAGATAAATAAATACAGATAGACAATCATTGATACGGTAGTAAATAGTTTCACAATATGGGTATCTCAAAGTCAAAGGTATGGAGCACGCTAAAAGTACAGCTCAGTATTAATCCCATAAAGAAACCAAGGTTCTTTGATTTTAACGTACGTAAAGAACACCCAGTTATACTTTCACCACCATTTGGAATCAGTTCCACAGTATATATATTATTGTGCGTTCTTATTACTTCTTTGCCACTATTTTATAGCTGAGTGTCTGTACAAGGTAGCCAATACCAATAGGAGGTGCTATCAGCATCTCTAGAGCTTGTGACCCGGACCGTGCTCGCATTGCAGGTTTCTTGATACGTATCAAAACCATTTCCCTTTTGCCCCCTCTTCTTGCTATCAACTGTATTTCTGTTTTAAGTAATGGGAAATGGGATGATCTGGTTTAGAAGAAATAATTAACGTGAGATCTTGATTAGCATCTTCAGAAGGCTTTTTCTAAGCACGGCAATTACGAGCTTCTATTTCCTGTAGTTCTTGGTGCAGCGATGCACATTCAACCTGAAACAACCAGGGTACCAATAGTGAATAGTAGAAAGGAATTTAACTCAAGTACAACTAATTTGTGCTCAAATTCCATGCTCTCGATGAGCTTTGATCAGAAGCTCTATGTATGCCACCAGAACAGTCAACATGTAATGTTTCTTTAGTAACAGAATGAAAGCCACACAAAAGTCTAATAGTAGCAATGATTGTGTTAAAGTCAGAGATCAATAGGCTAAACTGTGACACCCATAAAAGTACAAGATTTGGATTAAACTGAAAATTAATGGAAACATACTATAAATCACATATGGTGATTGAAGCACGGCCCCTGAAACATTACAGTTAATAATATTCTAGCCGGTTACTGTCCCTTGTAAGTACGCATGCTAGCCTTGTGGTATTGACAAACCTATAATATCTAGAAGGCATGGGAGGAGGCGGCGAGGTAGTCGACGACCTGTTCGTGGCGCGGGAACGCGCCCGCGGAGTCCGGCCAGGGGAAGTCCGAGTAGCGGTACGCGGCGGTGGGCGGCTGGAGCCTGGTGGAGGCGAGTGTGCGCGTCCACAGCCCGCCAACCGACTCCCCGGCCTCGAACACCACCGGCCGGAACCCCCGCGCCAGCAGGAGCTTGCGCGCCGCCAGCCTGCTCGTGCCGGCGCCGACGATCGCCACCCGCTTCGCCCTGTGATCCATCATCGACGCTAGGCAGCTTAGCTGTTTCTTGGACTGAGGATCGATGGTTGGTGGTGGCGCGGATCATCTGCAGCATTTTATAATCGGATGAATTTGGAGGTCAGTGCCGTTCAATCTGGGCTGCTTGCTGGTCTGGCGTCAGTGAGCCCTGTGATCCATCATCGACGCTAGGCAGCTTAGCTGTTTCTTGGACTGAGGATCGATGGTTGGTGGTGGCGCGGATCATCTGCAGCATTTTATAATCGGATGAATTTGGAGGTCAGTGCCGTTCAATCTGGGCTGCTTGCTGGTCTGGCGTCAGTGAGCTCGTGGATATAGCATACTAACAGTAAGAATTCTTTTCCAAAAAAAAACAGTAAGAATAAAATGCATTCTTTGGTTCATGTAGAGGTACCCGATGCTGACCCCGCCCCACACTTCCGCGCGGGGCAGCAGCCACTGAGGGTTCCGGCACACCATCGTGCACGGCGTCCCCGCGCCGTTGGCGTCGGCGCACTCGGCGGCGATCTCGAAGGCCGACTTGCCGGACCCCACGACGGCGACACACTTCCCCTTGACCAGCGCGGCAGCGTCCTCGTCGGCTATGTGGGAGAGCTCCATGGAGTCGAGCACCCGCCCGCGGAATGCCTCCAGGCCTGGGGACACCGCCGGGATGTTGGGCACACCGCTGAAACTGCCGATGCAGAGGATCAGGAAGTCGAACTCATGCACCTCCTCCGTCTTCGGCTCCTGCTCGCTGGCGCCGCGGTGGCCCACAGTGAGGCGCCACGCGCCCGAGCCGTCGCCGAAGGCCTTGCCATTGCCGTTCCACCTCTCCCACCGGTCCGCCGCGCCCTCCGGCTCCGCACCAACGTACTCCGCGGCGACGACCCGGCTCCGGAACCTGACCTGGGAGAGGGGCACGAGATTTGTGGGCAGATAAGGAAGGGCAGGGGCCTTGGTTTACTTGTTTGTTTGGAAAATCTATTATTTGTTTCCTGAAAAAAATTTATTTGTTTCCTGAAAATTTATTATTTGTTTCCTAAAGCAAATTGCATTAATGAGATAGATCGGTTGATTTGGATAAGTTCGGAAAGTTAGATCCGTGATCTTTTGTATGTTTGAAAAGTGCTGATTTTTTAAAGAAAGTAGTGGAGTAAAAAATAAACCAATGGATAAGAAAACCCATGGGAGGAGGTGGTGGGAGGTGGGAGGAAATAAAACCGGACGAAAAAAAACCAGACGAAAGTGATGGGACTATTCAACCAACTCGTTCATTAGGAGTAGAGATACTCCTAATAATCATGGAAAGATAAGACGCCTAATTATCCATGGGGATATGTACTACGTATTTCGGTGATCGATCCCTGTACTTGCTCTGTCTGTAGTGCTGCGTGCATGCATGAGTACGGCGAGATCGTCAGAGCATCTACGACCACAATCGGCATATCCGAGCACCTACATCCGGACACCACCTGGCACTGAACGGGTAGTCTCCATATATTTATCTTCGCAACCATAGTACCTATATCCCCACAGCCAAATTCATACAAGCCATGCTGCACCGTAACACGTAGATCAACATCATAAATAAGTTCTTTCGACAGAGAAATATAGATAGATTCGGACATAAATAGTTCATCTGACAGACTTAATCGGACCCAAAATCGACAAAGTTCACCGGATTAAACTAGATACAAATAAAAAAGACATTGCGAAGGGCGAGATCACCACTTCTTTGGGCCCTTGCCCTTGCGGTCAGCGCAGTGGTTCATCATCTCCGTGTACGCGTCC
Source organism: Thinopyrum obtusiflorum (assembly GCA_036873465.1). Classification (NCBI taxonomy): domain Eukaryota; kingdom Viridiplantae; phylum Streptophyta; class Magnoliopsida; order Poales; family Poaceae; genus Thinopyrum; species Thinopyrum obtusiflorum. Next base: position 21,591 of record JAAAWM010012132.1, on the reverse strand, counting down.
GCGGCGGGAGGATCGTCGCCGTCGCCGTCCGAGCTGGTGGTGCCGCTCTCCGACGCGGAGGAGATGTAGCCCCACAGACGGTGGATGGCACAGTTTTGCTCCCGGGCGTGGCGTGCCGCCTTCGCCTTGGCGATCTCCTTCTCCCTTGCGAGGCGCTCTGAAGCCTTGAGCCCGAGGCGGAGCACCGTCGCGTTCTTCCGCCGGAGGTGTCTCACATCGGTCTCCGCTGTGGTGAGCAAACGCCGCATCACCTCGCAGAGAAGCGCCTCCTCCGGATCCACAGGCACGGAGCGTGCGCGTTGCCGGGACGGGACGGGCTCCGCCACGGCTGTCGCTCGCTGCCGCTCACGCTGGGCGGCCTTCGCCTCTGACTCCGGCATGCGCATGCGCACCGGAGCCACGGGCACTAGCACCAAGTGCTGCTCAGGCGGTGCAGGAGCCGGAGGGGAAGGGGAGGGGGTTGTCCTGCTCCGGATTTGGAGGAGGGCAGAGCGAGACGGGCGAGTGCGGGCAACATTGCGGCGGCGCGACTTGGATGAGCTGGCGGCGAAAGCCACTGAGCTCAAGCTTCCGCCGGTGTCCAGCCGCGACCGCTCGATGGCGATGCGGAGCGCGAGCTCCTTGTTGTCGGGCGCATCGCTGCCGGAGTGCTCCTCCTTCATGAGGCCGTCCCAGTCCATGGGATTGGACTCACTGCCGGACTTGTCGTTGGACCTGGCCATGGTGGAGGAGGCGGAGAGATTCGGAGAAGTGGAGAAGATGAGAGGGGAGCGTAGAGGGTGAGTGGACTGAGAGCGACTAGGGTTCATCCGAGAGGGTGGGGTTTTGTGGGGACGGTAGTGGGGGCGGCGCAGGCCATATCGGGCCAGGCCTACGTGGCGGGCGTGCCCGGGCGCGTCTGGGCGTCGCCATATCCGCTCCAGATATGGGCCGGATATGAGGAGTGCCGATTAGTCCGGGCATTTAGACCGAATATGGTTAGCCCGGTTGGGTGGCGCTTTTGATCCGGACAGTGATTAGGCAGCCGTCTGGGCGTTTAGAGCGGGTATGAGGGTTTCGTTTGTAGATGCTCTTAGCCTGCTTTACATCATCGATTAAATAACAAAAAAAGGCTAAATACACAGGCTGACTACGGGCCATTACGGGACTTTCCCCTAACACTCTCAAGGTGGGCAAAACAAACCCCAAAGTCGAAATCCCTGTTGACAGGGATTGCATAGTTCAGGGTGCAATCGACAGGGATTTCGATCTGGGGGTTCGTTTCGCCCGACCTCTACCAGTTCAGGGTTTAAAATGGACTTTTTCCGATGTTGCGGGCCTATTCGACGATTGTGTCGGCTGCGTGCTCGCGTCGCATGACACAATCAGAGTGGAATACGGACGGGGGTCGATGGAGAAGAGGATGGGCTATGCTGGGGGATTAGTGAGTTCCGTGGTTGAGATTGAAAATACAGAGGGAAGAAATCTTAGAGGAAGGGAATAAATAGTGGTTGCCACACACCATCCCAATAAACTAAACAATTTAAGAAAAAAATATGGCTGATGTGGCTCATTGCTGATGTGTATAGGATGCATGTCAGGACATGACAAATCCTTATACATAAACATGACAATTTTATCTATTTTCGCATGACAAATCTGGTCATCAGATTTTAGACATCACCTTTTTAGCATTAGGTTTGTTATTGCACACTTGCATGCATTTCTCTATCTATATCTATATCTATATATCTATATACTATCTAAAAGAATCGTAAGGATCCGTCTCCCATCTTACGTCGTCGCTTCGTCCGACACTCCCGTTTCTATTTGTTCGCCCCTCAGGAACGCAACCAGCCCCTCTTGACACGAGCGACCCACCCACCCGCCCATGGCGTAGCCCTACATGGCCGCCGCCGCCGCCGCTGCCATTTGCTCCTTTCTCGTCCCCCTCGTCATCCCATGGTGCCGCCATGACCGTTCATCTCCTCAAATTTTGAGTCTCCGCTTCTCTCCCGAATCGCCCAACGCCCAACTGCCCATCCCCTACTCGATCTGGATCTAGCGGAGGGGCGCCTGCTGAGAATATGTAGCCCAGCGTCATCGCATGGGAGATGGGTAGGATGCTGCAGTTATGCTGGGAAGGCTGGACGAGGGCTGGAGGCATGGTGGTGGTGGTGGTGGTCGGGGCCCCGATATCCAGCAAATTACAGGGTCGTGAATCGTGATGCATACAAGCGGCGGCGTTCTGGGGTGGCCGGTTGGTGCGGCGGTTTGGATCATGTTCAATGAGTTCGTGGGTGACACGGTGCGCTCTGCCGTCAAGACAACAAGAGCAGGGCGATGTGCCCAAGCAACCTCGCAAGCTTGCGAGGTGTAAGAATTGTTGGGTCAAGGGGCACGGGAGGAACAATTGCACTAAACCGATGGAGCTTCGGCTAGCGGATGGAGCTATGCGACTACATGTTCAGTAGGGAGGTAAATGATGCTGCTGCTGAGATTATACCGGTAGAGCTGTGATTTGGACTTTGCAATTCGTTTTCAAACCATTCCGAGTGGTGTCAATGGAGTCAACTGATGTACTAACTGTCTGATGAAAACTCTAGGTTATCAGATGATGGCTAGACATCAATCCATAATGCCAGTACTTGGTCCGTAGAATTGCTTCATACCCGTATGGTTGTGTAGATTACTATCTGTGTGCTTCGAGTTCTGTACTTTGATGGAAAAGAATACAACCTGAAATTTTATTGAATTCGGACGTGTGGTGCTGCCACAGATTCTCGCGAAAATTGTTTTATCAGTTTGGACAAATTTGCAGTTAGCTTTGGGCAAGGTGCCAGGTCTCTGAAATTACTGATGGGTGAGGTGGTAAAATGTGTCCGGATTTGGATGAACTCTCATCGAGTTGATAACTTCAGTAGCGGTTACCTGTCAACGCGCTGGACTAAACGTCCATCTGTTCTGAGTAGCGACCATGATCAGAAAAGGTAGCAAAGGTAGATTTGATTGCACTTATACCTGGGTACATGCCCTCGGGCGCATTGTCTTGGCAGAGGTTGAATCTGGTTTGACTTTTTGACTTTTGAATTGTACTGGCGGGAGTGAGCTAGGCATCTGCACATAAAACCATAGGCGTGGGGGTCTGTGAACTTGAGTACTGCATCTTGACATGAAGTACTTCGGTATCTTAGAGCATCTACAACCAGGGTTGGCTAATTTCGATGCCGAAACGTCGCGGACATGCCCGGTCAGTGACCGGGCGCGTCTGTTTTGGGCGTCCGTTTATGTATACAACCGTGTCATCTACATCCTCCCCAAATTGTGTGTTAGAGAAGGCGGCTTGTACAGGGCGGCACAGGACATCGGCACCAGACGCATCCAGTGCCAAAAGATGGGTCATGGGGACGGAAGGAGGACAAAGCCGACAACGAGCACACAATTTTAGAGGAGGGGACGGAAGGAGGAAGAAGCCGACAACGAGCACACAATTTTTGAAGAGGGTGAGAGAATAGAAGGATGGTCAGGGGCAGCGGTGGGCCTACGGAGAAGTCGGCTCGGGCAGGGCGACACGCGAAATCGGCACCGGTCGCGACCAATATCGAACGGTGGATCGGGGTCAACGGTGGACCGACGGAGAAGGTAGCTCGGGCGGTAAGGCAATGGTGAACCGACAGAGAAGGCGGCTTGGGTAGGGTAGCGCACAACATCAGCACCGGCCGCGACCAGTGTCGTAGGATGGGCCGTGGGGATGGAAGGAGGAAGATCAAGATCATAGTTGCTCTCATAGTATCCGCTCAAGAAGTTGATATAAGGCCATATATATATTTGAAGGACTTCACTCATGTCACTTAGTCATCAATTTGATTCATGTTCCTATATTTTGCCCGTAGCAACGCACGGGCATTCTCCTAGTACTACTTAAAAAGAATAGTGTTCATTCTCCTACCAGCAGAGTGTTTCGTCCAATCTTACGTATGTTCCCCTCTCCCTCTCTCCATTCTAATTTATTCCCCTTATCTCTATTTTTTTTCACCGGTTTCCCTTGAAAATCGTCTTATAACTGTCCCACCATTTATTAACTTATCAAATAAATTATGTTTTCGTTGGTAAGCCAATAAGTTCTTACCAAATAACTGTTTTGTATTTCAGTAAGTAAATCACAGCAGGATTTTATAAACATTTACTTACACAATCGTATTAATCTGAGCAGATAAATCACAGACTAACATACCAGAATATTTACATCTCGTTGTAACGCACGGGCAATTATATAGTTATTCAAAACGCCGGGAGCGAGGGAGTTGGTTGGTTATGGAATTAAGTGAAATGGACGGTCATGGTTCCGTTTAGTGGCGGAGCTACCGGAAATTAGTTGCGGGGGGTCACACTATAAGGTTAAAGTTGACCTTCAAAGTTTTGATCTTATGGCCCACTCAACTTTCATTGTTATTTTTTGCTATGTTGGGTGGGCGGCCTAGTTTTGCCCGGCGTAGCTCCGCTTCTGGTTATATTTATGTACTAGATCGTTGATGGCGCGTGTTGCTGCACCCGTCTATTATGTCTCTTAGTTGTTAAGGATATAAAGTAATTTGTATATATTTGTTGGGAATGCTTTGAAATATCGTGCTTTCTTGTAGCTTGTGTTTGTCTCCTTCATTTAAAAAATAATGGTATGTAATTGAAGAAGAATCTAATAGGTTATCGAGAAAGTAGTGTGTTGAGCTTTTTTCTTTCTTTCTTATTGGGTCAAGTATACTTGGTTTGAGCTTGGCTTTCAACTGTATATGCTTTGAATTAGGACGGTTGATACATGTCTAGTGATAGATCGTGGCCTCTTTTGGCTCAGGATGTCTCAAAGTGTAGTGTTTTGAATTAGGACAAGTACTGAAAGATCTAAAAAAACAGCAAGTGCGAATACAAATTTACCTTCAAGTAATTATTACAAACTACATGAAAAATGAGAATAAATAAGTGTAACAAATGAATTGTCCATGGTCTACATCGACAATAGAAAGAAAATATAACTTATTAGTGGCACTACTTCATTGCCTTACAAAACTAATCAGCCGAATCATTCTATAAAGCGTAGTGATGTTTTTCCTAACCAAGACTTCTTGCTGGTATCAATTGATACGTTCATGCTGTGTAAATGCATCATAAGGAAAATAACTTGAGGCACAATAATTACCATCATTAAGCTCATTATACATACTACTATTGGATTAACACTTGGGTCATCCCCTTCTTAAAACTCCCTAGATTCATAACCGAATGTTTGGAGCATTGCACCCCCTTTCCTAATGTTTTAGCAGCTCCAACTCCTTGCACCAGATATAAGGGGCCCATCTCCATAAATGGTCCTTATAAGGAAGAGAACTTAGAGTGATTCTTGCATAGCGCTCCACCCTCTGTTAAGCATCACAACTCCACGCCGCACTGTATCTACTGAGTTCCATACGATTTTTTGCATGGGTATACAAAATCTTTCAACATCTCATTCGATTCCATTGTGTACTTTGGCTGAAACATTACTACCATGCTTTCAGTGAGCAGACTGGAGTAGAAGTAGCATAAAAGCTCATGCAAAGAAAATCATGTCCCGGACATTTGCATAGCCCGGCTTCAAACTTGTCACATGCAGCAAGATTTTTATGCAAATTCCAAATGATATTTAGTTTATCAAAAATAATGATATTTAGTTCAACGTTTCAGGCCTAAAGAAAACCTGAAACATGTACAATGCTTATCCTCCCAATATTTGGAGAACCAACAAACATGGCGAATAAGAACTGAACAAATCAAGGCCTCTATTTAGTCTGCAGCGCATAAGTCCTTTATGCCCAATGTACAAAAAACAAAATTATATCGAGTAAATGTAACAGAAGAGAAAAATAAGATATATATGCAGAAACAGGAACCACACATATCCTGGTAAACACAACACCTCGCCGCCCAGACAAATTCTAGACGTACTTCTGAGGTGGACTGCTCCGGGAGAAGGTGGATGAAGCAGCAGGAGGGCAAAGACATGGGGGTGGGGGCGTGAAATAAAGTTGTAATACCTTTGGATCTACATCCCCTCTGGATATATGCCTTGGGGTGTCTGATCCGGTGGCGGTAGGGCTCGTGGTGGCCGGAGACGCCCTGCAGGCTGCCATGGTGCTATAACTGAATCAAATGACATTGGCAGCATGGAGCTATGTCAGAAGTGTGGCGGCCCTCTTGGACGTCAGCGCTGTAGGATGCTGGTGAGTAGCGATGGGCTCCGCCGTCGAGGTAAAGGTCGGGGGAGGTGGGAGGGGTGCCCCCGACCGTGCTAAATAAAGAATGCTGGGAGCAGGCCGGCGAGTGGCGGGCCTCCATTGGCGTTAATGAATTTTTAGCAACGGCAACATTACTCCTCGCTTCAATACCGGCAGACGTACTCCAATCGCCCACCATGCCGCATCGCTGCCCAGCTGCCCCTTCAATGCCTCCCTGAACAATGCTGCGGCGTTATCTCTTCACATGGGAATGTATCCTGTGCACCCGCACTTGTGGTGCTACTGGTGCACCGGATGCCATAGAGCACTTCAAGAAATCTGAAAAAATTATAGCACATTGACACAACATCAAAATACATTGTCACAAAATTTCGTATCAAAATGTGAAATATTTCTTGAGATACAAAAATGACAAATTTGACATCAGTGTGATAATGGGCCAAATCTAAAGCCCAACTTATGTTATGTACTATTCAGTGTTGAATTTGTCATTTTTGTTTTTGAAGCTATGTTTCGAATTTTGCCTTGAAATTTTGTGATAATGTACATTGATGTTGTGTCAATGTGCTATAATTTTTTCAGATTTTTTGAAGTGTTATATGGCATCCGGTGCACCGGTAGCACCACAAGTGCGGGTGCACAGGATACATTCCGCACTTCACATCACCCGCAAGCCGCCATTCCCAAATCAGCCGCTCTTTCTTTGTGCTAAGTGGGCCGACGTAGATGGCAAACGAATACGTTACGGTGAGCTTAAATGGGCTTCTTGCGCGAGAAAGGCATGATTAACCATAAACCACCGATTTTGTTACGTGAGTAGCAGCCCATGAGACATCTGGTCCACTTGGCGCTATTTAAGAGTATATCTGACGGCCAAAAAATGACCATAAAAAATGATCCAATGGTTAGAAACGGTGGTGATCTGAGAGGGCGGGAAAAGTGCTCGGTTATAATGTATCTAAATTTGACTAGATAGGTGGAACGGAATAGATTTGATTTTTCTCATCTCTGAGTGAGCATTACCTCCCACATACTTATGTACAATATCAACAACTATAACCTTTCTGTATTTCTAACAAAACATATGAATTTTCAACAATACTTTCTCAGCCGGTGTATAATATCCGAGAGGTTTCTATCCTGTTCAACATGTGTTTATGTTTTTCTAGATAGAGAAGTGTGATGTGTTTATGCAGTGCTCCTATTTGACACGCGTTAGCGTCAAATAGATGCCCTGGCACCTGAAGCGAGGAGCAAATGGGCCAACGTACGTTTATGAGCTAATTTGAGCGGCTTTCCTTTGTTTTTTCCTCCGTGGTTTTCATGGAGGTTTTTTTTCCTACTAAATCCAAATTGTTGGATTTTTTACAGAGACAAAATTATTAAATCCAATATAGCAAAATATATTAGAAAAGTTTTCAATATTTTATTTAAAGAAGTACATTATATATTAAAAAATTCCCCGTATTTTAGAAAAAAATAACCATACTTTAAAAGGAGTCCACTATATATAAAAATGTTCACAGTATAGTAAAATGTTCAGTGACTATTTTAAAAGGTCCAAGGTATATTAGAAAAGTGTTTACCATATATAAAATAAATGTTTAATGCGTACTAAAAAATGTTCACCTTATATTAGGCAATAGAAAAGTGCAAAAGGACAAAAAATGGAAGAAAAACTAAACCCAGAAATAAAAATATACAGGAAAAGGGGAAATAAATAAATAAAACCATAAAGAAAAAAACCCGATACAAAGACAGAGAACCAAACACGTAACAGAGCCCCAAACTGGGCCAGACCGTTGTGTCTCGCGTGCGGGCAGAGGCTCCCCTATTTGACACTCATGGGTGTCAAATAGGATCCACTGTGTGTTTATGGCTGTCTTCTTTCTTCATTCCTTGTCGACATTAGCTGGGCTTTGTATTGGTACCCTTCAAGTTGGTCTGAACAAATAAATAAATAATTATTACCCAATATCACCTTGGTCCAAAAGAGATTAGTTTGACCCAATGTTTGAAACCACTCAAGTTGGTCTGAACAAATAAATAAATAATTATTATTTTAGAAAATAGTAAGTGTAACTAACTAAGGCTATGTACCATGCAATGTGCTTATAAAATAAAATAAACCATTTCGCCTAAGCACCAGTGATGAGGACAATGGAGTATCTTAACTTGCCGTTCCCCAGCTTGCCGCATTCCTCAACTTTGCCCCTCTGTAAGGGCATCTCTAATGCGGACTCCTACTCCACCCTTAATTGTCCGGACCAAGTGATTCAGACACTTTTACACGTCCAACACAGACTTCTACTTTAGGCCAGACAAGGCCGGGCCTATGAAATTCCCAAGTTCGACCTCAAATTGTAGTACTTCAGTATTGGAGATGTTGATAGATTTTCATATAAATTTATTAACACCTTACAAAGTTTTACTTCCAACAAATCTTATATGTGGAGTAAAAAGAAACAGAGAGATACCAATTACACACAGCCTCTGCACCAACAAGATGCCTAAAAACATCCAGGATGCACATAGCCAAAAAAGAAAATAAAGAAAGGAAAAAGAGAAAGAAAAACAGACCCTGCCACGATGATCAATCACCCGCAGTAGCAGCACTCTAACCACCACCAAAGACAGCACCCGGACTACAAAGAAGGTTCTCCAAAAGCAACGCCTCCAGGAAGGAAACAATGCACAAGCGTTGTCGTTGCCCGATCAAAGATCGTAGGTTTTCACCCTGAAAAAAGACCGCGTTCCCAAAACAATGCCTTCAACAAGGTCACTGCCAGGCACAACCAATAAAGGTCAGACCTTGGGTTTTCACCCTGGAAATCACACCTCGGTACTCAAAGGAGCACCACCAACAAAGAAGTCATGCAATGCTGCCGCCCCCACTTGTGGAGGCTACTACTGCAAGTCACGTAGCACCAGGCTCACAGGAACTCATGCCCGGTTTGGACGGGAACATATCCCGCAAGCCAAGTTTGAACAACTGCCTGTGAAGCAAAGTCTTCATCGCATCCAAGACCCCACCTTCGCCATTTGCAGGTCCTCCAATCACGCCATGGCATTCTCCGCATGTGTTGAAACCTTGGAAATCTTGGTGCAGACATGTCCCAAGGTGTCAACAAAACAGAGCTTCGCGATACCCCGGTGAAGCTGGTTATGCTGATGTTGCGGGTGCACATGACCGGCCCCTATCCAGTCAGGGTATTCAAAGAGCGCCATATACGCCAGTCCTTGTTTTCCTTCGAAGGAGAAGTCCGGAACTCGCCGATGGCCAGATCAAATAGGACTGCATTCACGACCGCCCAGCCCCGAGCCATCGAGTAGCCGGCGCATCGCACCGCGTCCTGGTGTCTTGTGCTTGGCATCAGCGGACGCAACGATCAGGAGCGGCTGGAACTTATCCTCCCAAAGCACGCATGGGAACTGGGAGATGTCACCAGCCACCAGAAGCACACGATGGGATGGAAAATGGCCCGGGGGCTGACATATACTGAACTCGCCAACACAGGCCCGTGCGGAACGCAACCGCCCATGGAACAGGAGCGTGTAGCCGCCAAATCAGCGCCGCAACTCCGGACCGAAGGCATGCAACCTGCACCGCACCCGTCGAGCACGACTCGCAGCCATGGCTCCCAGACCTCTGATTGGCGCCACCACTTGGCCATATGCCAGATCCAGTAGGTCCCGGCCAGTCCAGGAGGTCACGGGCATGGCTGCACGCCTGCACCCAAGCAAGGTCGCAAGGGCACCAGCCCATCGATTGGCGACGCTTGCATGGGTGCTAGGATTAAGGACCGCACCACGAGCACGACACGAGGGAGAGCCGCCGCTGCCCAGCCGCGCCTCCACCGCGACTGCACGCCACCATCGCGTCCATGCGCCGCCGCCCCTGCCGTCAGACGGTCGAGATCTGCGTCGCCATGAGCCGCGCCCTCACGAGCTAGGTGCCCTGCGCCACCGAGATGTCACGCGAGGGGGAGGAAGAGGCCCCGCCGTCGCCGACGCCACGCGGGCTTCGCTCGGCGGCGGCGAGGAAAGGGGCGCGGAGAAGGGAAGTTAGGCGGCGGCGCGAGGAAGGCGCCCGTGTCGCTCGCGGGAGCGGCACGGGGCATGGCTGAGAAATTGTTAATATATTTCCCTTTAAAAAAAACAGAGAGATAGCACTGACTGAGAAATTGTTGTTGAAAATTCATATAATTTGTTGTTAAAAAATATAAAAAAGGTTGTAAATGTTCATATTATATATATGTATGTGAGAGGTAAAACTCACTCAGAAGTGAGAAACAACAAATTCGTTTCATTTCATATATATAATCAAACACAAAAATGTAACCATTCTATTCAGCAATTGTCCCGAAGGAAACGAAACTAGAGGCCCCGACTCCTATTTGGCGCCCTCAGCGCCGGTTATAGTGTATTCCACAAACCGGCGCACACACCCCTCGGTCCTGGGCTCGGCCCATTAGTTTTTTTCTATTTATTTGAACCTTGAAAAAATAGGAGCATCTCTAACGCGGACTCCTACTCAGCCCTTAAATGTCTGGACCAAGTGGTCCACATACTTAATTTTAGACCTCCAACACAGACTCCTACTTTGGGCCGGACAAGGCCGGGCCTATGAAATTCTCCAGTTTGACCTCAAATTGTAGTACTTCAGTATTGGAGGTGATAGATTTTCATATAAATTTATTAAAACCTTAGGAAGTTTTACTTCTAACAAATATTTTATGCGGAGTAAAAAAGAAACAGAGAGATAGCACCAACCGAGAAATTGTTGTTGAAAACTCATATGATTTTTTGTTGAAAATACAAAAAAGTTATAATTGTTCATATTGTATATATCTATGTGAGAGGTAAAAACTCGCTCAGAAGTGAGGAACAACAAATTCATTTCATTTCATATATATAATAAAACACAAAATTGTAACGATTCTATTCCAGCAATTGTCCCAAAGAAAACGAAACCAGAGGCCCCGACTCCTATTTGGCACCCTCAGGGCATCTCCCACGCCACCCGCAAACCTCCCGCAACCGTCCGGACCGCGCTGTCCGGACCGCGGAAGCCATCCAACGCCGGCCTGTCTATCGGTCCGCGGCGCGGTCCGGACGTGATTTCTCCCGCAAACCGGAGACAAACACAGGGGAGGTTTGCGGGAGTCCGGACACAAGACACGTAGGACTCCGACACCCCCGGTCCATCCTCCCCATTTTCTCTCCTTTCTTCTTTCTCTCTTGCCTTCGCCGTCACTCCACCATCTCGGCCGCCACGCCACACCCCTGCCGGAAATCTACGTCTCTGTCACCACCAACGTTCCAGCCAGGTTCCAACCCGCTTGTCCTCTGTTGCCGTTCAACCGCTGTCGTCCGACTGCCCCGCCAGGTACCTTTGAACTAGTGCTATACTCACCATGCCCGGCAACTGTTCGATGAATTGCCGGAGCTAAAAACAGTTTTCTCTGCTTCTTTCTAGGAATGGATTCCGATTTGGAGTACATATACGAGCACTATGTTGGCTCGTCTGACGGCTCGTCCGACGAGGAGGAGTACTCGGATGAGACGGCGATGATGCAGGCGATCCTAGAAGACGCAGAGCATGCAGAAGAGCATGGGTGATCCTATCCAGCTTCCAGACCAGAATCCGACCACATTTGAAGAGTTTATTCAAATGCATCAACAAATTCGGCATCGACCAACTCACGAGCAGCTGAAGGAGGATCTGATTGAGCATCAGTGGGCGGTTAAAGGGGAGAACAATGTTGGGATGTAATATTTGAACTTTTTTTAAATTTGAACTAGTGCTGCATGCGGCTATTTGAACGTCTGCAATCTATGTAGGCCGCTATTTGAATGTCTGCAATCTATGTATGTGTTTATTTGATCGTGCAGACTTAAAAAAAAAAGAGGGAGGCCGGATGTATGCAGCCCCCCCCCCCCCCCCGTCCTCCCGCATCCGTGTCTGCGGATTGGTACCCCCCCTGTCCGCGGACGGATGCGGGAGGAAATTTGCGGGTTGCCATTGGAGATGCCCTCATCGCCGGTTACAGTGTATTCCACAAACCGACGCACACACCCCTCGGTCCTAGGCTCAGCCCATTAGTTTTTTTTCTTTATTTGAACCTTGAAAAAATAGGTGCGTCAAGTGGGATTCGAACTCTCGACCTGTTGGTCTACTTCCACCAAATTTAACCAATTGGGTAAGCAAACTTGTTGTGCCTAGTTACTTTCTTTCTTCCTTCTTGTTGTGTGTCTTCTCTGTCTACTTTTGTTCAGTTTTATTCGTTTTGTCTTTTCTTTTCCATTTTCTTAAATTCATCATTTTTTTAAATCATGAACTTTTTCAAATTCATGATTTTTTTTCAAACCCACGAACATTTTCTTAAATTTGTGAACATTTTTTTTAAATCGCTGAACTCTTTTCAATTTGGTGAAGTTTTTTCAAATTCGTGAACCTTTTTGTCAAATTCATGAACTTTTTTTCAAATCGATGAACTTTTTTCTTGAACTTTTTCCAAACTCGTGAACTTTTTATCAAATTCATGAACTCTTTTTCAAATCGATGAACTTTTTCCATTTTTGCCAACTCTTTTCAAATTGATGAACTTGTTTCAAGATCTTGTGAACCTTTCTTCAAGAGGATACCAGCTTCAAGCTGTGGTACACGGGGACTACTGCAAACATAAATGATGTAGGCATATTGATCAATAAGAGCCTCAAGTATGGAGTGGTATAGACATCAAGAGGCGTGGGGACTGGGTTATCCTGGTTAAGCTGGTAGTTGAGGACTTAGTTCTCAATCTTATCAGCGTGATGCCCCGCAAGTAGGCCACAATGAGAACACCGTGAGGGATTTCTAGGAAGGCATGGAGGACATGGTTATGTGTACCTATTGTGACGACCCCGGCTTAATCGTGCACTAACCATACACGCAAATGCACACGATCAAGCCTAAGGACTCACTTGAAGATATCACAACACAACTCTAAAACATAAATAAAGTCATACAAGCATTTATTACAAGCCAGGGCCTCGAGGGCTCAAATACAAAGCTTGTTGACAACAAGCATCAGCGGAAGCGTTAGATATCTGGGTACCCCCCCCCCCCCCCCCCCCCCCCCCCCCCCCCCCCCCCCCCCCCCCCCCCCCCCCCCCCCCCCCCCCCCCCCCCCCCCCCCCCCCCCCCCCCCCCCCCCCCCCCCCCCCCCCCCCCCCCCCCCCCCCCCCCCCCCCCCCCCCCCCCCCCCCCCCCCCCCCCCCCCCCCCCCCCCCCCCCCCCCCCCCCCCCCCCCCCCCCCCCCCCCCCCCCCCCCCCCCCCCCCCCCCCCCCCCCCCCCCCCCCCCCCCCCCCCCCCCCCCCCCCCCCCCCCCCCCCCCCCCCCCCCCCCCCCCCCCCCCCCCCCCCCCCCCCCCCCCCCCCCCCCCCCCCCCCCCCCCCCCCCCCCCCCCCCCCCCCCCCCCCCCCCCCCCCCCCCCCCCCCCCCCCCCCCCCCCCCCCCCCCCCCCCCCCCCCCCCCCCCCCCCCCCCCCCCCCCCCCCCCCCCCCCCCCCCCCCCCCCCCCCCCCCCCCCCCCCCCCCCCCCCCCCCCCCCCCCCCCCCCCCCCCCCCCCCCCCCCCCCCCCCCCCCCCCCCCCCCCCCCCCCCCCCCCCCCCCCCCCCCCCCCCCCCCCCCCCCCCCCCCCCCCCCCCCCCCCCCCCCCCCCCCCCCCCCCCCCCCCCCCCCCCCCCCCCCCCCCCCCCCCCCCCCCCCCCCCCCCCCCCCCCCCCCCCCCCCCCCCCCCCCCCCCCCCCCCCCCCCCCCCCCCCCCCCCCCCCCCCCCCCCCCCCCCCCCCCCCCCCCCCCCCCCCCCCCCCCCCCCCCCCCCCCCCCCCCCCCCCCCCCCCCCCCCCCCCCCCCCCCCCCCCCCCCCCCCCCCCCCCCCCCCCCCCCCCCCCCCCCCCCCCCCCCCCCCCCCCCCCCCCCCCCCCCCCCCCCCCCCCCCCCCCCCCCCCCCCCCCCCCCCCCCCCCCCCCCCCCCCCCCCCCCCCCCCCCCCCCCCCCCCCCCCCCCCCCCCCCCCCCCCCCCCCCCCCCCCCCCCCCCCCCCCCCCCCCCCCCCCCCCCCCCCCCCCCCCCCCCCCCCCCCCCCCCCCCCCCCCCCCCCCCCCCCCCCCCCCCCCCCCCCCCCCCCCCCCCCCCCCCCCCCCCCCCCCCCCCCCCCCCCCCCCCCCCCCCCCCCCCCCCCCCCCCCCCCCCCCCCCCCCCCCCCCCCCCCCCCCCCCCCCCCCCCCCCCCCCCCCCCCCCCCCCCCCCCCCCCCCCCCCCCCCCCCCCCCCCCCCCCCCCCCCCCCCCCCCCCCCCCCCCCCCCCCCCCCCCCCCCCCCCCCCCCCCCCCCCCCCCCCCCCCCCCCCCCCCCCCCCCCCCCCCCCCCCCCCCCCCCCCCCCCCCCCCCCCCCCCCCCCCCCCCCCCCCCCCCCCCCCCCCCCCCCCCCCCCCCCCCCCCCCCCCCCCCCCCCCCCCCCCCCCCCCCCCCCCCCCCCCCCCCCCCCCCCCCCCCCCCCCCCCCCCCCCCCCCCCCCCCCCCCCCCCCCCCCCCCCCCCCCCCCCCCCCCCCCCCCCCCCCCCCCCCCCCCCCCCCCCCCCCCCCCCCCCCCCCCCCCCCCCCCCCCCCCCCCCCCCCCCCCCCCCCCCCCCCCCCCCCCCCCCCCCCCCCCCCCCCCCCCCCCCCCCCCCCCCCCCCCCCCCCCCCCCCCCCCCCCCCCCCCCCCCCCCCCCCCCCCCCCCCCCCCCCCCCCCCCCCCCCCCCCCCCCCCCCCCCCCCCCCCCCCCCCCCCCCCCCCCCCCCCCCCCCCCCCCCCCCCCCCCCCCCCCCCCCCCCCCCCCCCCCCCCCCCCCCCCCCCCCCCCCCCCCCCCCCCCCCCCCCCCCCCCCCCCCCCCCCCCCCCCCCCCCCCCCCCCCCCCCCCCCCCCCCCCCCCCCCCCCCCCCCCCCCCCCCCCCCCCCCCCCCCCCCCCCCCCCCCCCCCCCCCCCCCCCCCCCCCCCCCCCCCCCCCCCCCCCCCCCCCCCCCCCCCCCCCCCCCCCCCCCCCCCCCCCCCCCCCCCCCCCCCCCCCCCCCCCCCCCCCCCCCCCCCCCCCCCCCCCCCCCCCCCCCCCCCCCCCCCCCCCCCCCCCCCCCCCCCCCCCCCCCCCCCCCCCCCCCCCCCCCCCCCCCAAAACTTAAGGAGGAGAAGATGATATTGGAGTTGCATGTTGCGGATGTCGTCGATGATCACAAGATCAAGATGGATGCTCAGATTCAACAAGATCATGTTGTATTACTCTAGCAATTTTTTTATCAGGAAATTCACCAAGTAGCACATCATCATTATCAAGCAAGGTACTAGCACCATCATAAGCATTATCCATAGCAGAAGTAGCATCATCAATAACATGCGACATATCCGAATTGATAGCATGTGGTGGTGTTGCAAGTTTACTTATTACAGAAGGTGAATCTAAAGCAGAACTGGGTGGCGGTTCCTTACCTCCCCTTGTCTTTGAGGGAAAAATCTCTTAGAATCCTTCAGATTCTTCATAGTGATAAATTGATAATAATCCCAAGTGACTCAAAAAATATAGCTATGCTCCCCAGCAACGGCGCTAGAAAAAGGTCTTGATAACCCACAAGTATAGGGGATCGCAATAGTTTTCGAGGGTAGAGTATTCAACCCAAATTTATAGATTCGACACAAGGGGAGCCAAAGAATATTTTAAGGTATTAGTAGCTAAGTTGTCAATTCAACCACACCTGAGAGATTAATTATCTGCAGCAAACACTAGTAGAAAACAGGGCTTTCGTCCAGGCCAGTTTAGCCCATTAGTCCCGGTTCAATCCAGAACCGGGACCAATGGAGCTATTTGCCCCGGTTCGTGAGCCCAGGGGGCCGGTCGGGCCACGTGGGCCATTGGTCCCGGTTCATCCGGACCTTTTGGTCCCGGTTGGTGGGACGAACCGGGACCAATGGTCCTGGCTCCTGGCCCACCACTATTGGTCCCGGTTGGTGGCATGAACCGGGACCAAAAGGGTTACCTTTAGTCCCGGTTCATGCCACCAACCGGGACCAATAGTGGTGCCTATATATAGCCCCTCGCGCAAGAGCAGAGCACACTGCTCTGTTTTTTCTGGCCGAGGGGGAGAGGGCTTGGTGGTGCTCTAGCTCACCTCCTATGCACACAAGGTGTTCGATGGAATGCCCGAGCCACACTACTTAAGGTTTCTCCTCTCCAAGCTCGACCGCCAAGCTCCATTTTCCTCAATATTTATCTAGGTTTAGCGGTCCGTCACGCCCCGTCCCCGTCTTCACCGCCGTCGATCACCCGCGCCGATCTCATCGCCGGCACCACCGTGGTGAGCCTCTTGTTCTTATCTTCTTTCTGAAAGGAAAAATATTATTACTTGTTTGTTTAGATAGATACTTGTATTATTTTCTTACTTTTATTATTGCATCTTATATAGTGCGCCGATGGTTTTGGTATCCGCCCCCGTCGGCCCTCGTCCTGTCTATGATTCGGATGTGGTATATATTATCTTTTCATAACTATTGGTTCATTTATTGTTTATGAAAATTATGCCGACCAACGTGACATAGATTTTATTTATCTAGGAGGTTGTTGAACCGGAAATTCCAACCGACCCTATTGTCGAGAGGTTAAATTTAGTTGAAGAAGAAAACAATTTCTTGAAGGAAAAAATAAAAAAACTTAAGGAGGAGAAGATGATATTGGAGTTGCATGTTGCGGATGTCGTCGATGATCACAAGATCAAGATGGATGCAATGCGCTTGAAGATGAGAAAGATTAGAAAATATGCCATTCATACCGAGGCTTGGTATCATTATGCCGTTGGATCAGTTGTTACCTTGGTTGCGATTATGATCGCATTTGTTTTCGCATTGAAATGTTTTACATAGTTTCAATGTATGGTTTAATTAATTTAGATGCTCTGCAGAGCTTTATGTTGTTAGATGAGAACTATGTATCTACTTTGGTTTTTATGTGATGATGAACTTCTATTAATTTGGTCACTTAATTATCCCCCCCCCCCCCCCCCCCCCCCCCCCCCCCCCCCCCCCCCCCCCCCCCCCCCCCCCCCCCCCCCCCCCCCCCCCCCCCCCCCCCCCCCCCCCCCCCCCCCCCCCCCCCCCCCCCCCCCCCCCCCCCCCCCCCCCCCCCCCCCCCCCCCCCCCCCCCCCCCCCCCCCCCCCCCCCCCCCCCCCCCCCCCCCCCCCCCCCCCCCCCCCCCCCCCCCCCCCCCCCCCCCCCCCCCCCCCCCCCCCCCCCCCCCCCCCCCCCCCCCCCCCCCCCCCCCCCCCCCCCCCCCCCCCCCCCCCCCCCCCCCCCCCCCCCCCCCCCCCCCCCCCCCCCCCCCCCCCCCCCCCCCCCCCCCCCCCCCCCCCCCCCCCCCCCCCCCCCCCCCCCCCCCCCCCCCCCCCCCCCCCCCCCCCCCCCCCCCCCCCCCCCCCCCCCCCCCCCCCCCCCCCCCCCCCCCCCCCCCCCCCCCCCCCCCCCCCCCCCCCCCCCCCCCCCCCCCCCCCCCCCCCCCCCCCCCCCCCCCCCCCCCCCCCCCCCCAAAAACAGAGCAGTGGGAGTGCTCTGCTCGCGGGCGAGGGGTATATATAGGCAATTAATTGGTCCTGGTTCGCAGCAAGAACCGGGACGAAAGGGCAGCCTTTGGTCCCGGTTCAGGCCAAGAACCGGGACCAATGGTGGTGGGCCAGGAGCAAGGCACATTGGTCCCGGTTCGTCCCACCAACCGGCACCAAAAGGTCCAGACGAACCGGGACCAATGGCCCACGTGGCCCAGCCGGCCCCCGGGGCTCACGAACCTGGTCCAATGCCCCCATTGGTCCCGGTTCTGGATTGAACCGGGACTAATGGGCTAACCTGGCCTGGACCGTTGCCCCCTTTTCTACTAGTGATGAGAACCTCTATGCATGGTTGCCTGGACTAGACTATAAATACGTGACAGAGTTATGTCAATTGTGCCGCCTTAGTTGTCAGAAATGCCAAATGTGGATGACCGATGCCATGTGCCCACGGGCCCTATGTCTGTTATGCCATTGATCATTTGTAGGTCATAAAGCTTAAGTAGTGTGGCTCGGGCATTCCATCGAACACCTCATGTGCATAGGAGGTGAGCTAGAGCACCACAAAGCTCTCCCCTCGCCGGCCACGAAAAACAGAGCAGTGGGAGTGCTCTGCTCGCGGGCGAGGGGTATATATAGGCAATTAATTGGTCCTGGTTCGCAGCAAGAACCCCCCCCCCCCCCCCCCCCCCCCCCCCCCCCCCCCCCCCCCCCCCCCCCCCCCCCCCCCCCCCCCCCCCCCCCCCCCCCCCCCCCCCCCCCCCCCCCCCCCCCCCCCCCCCCCCCCCCCCCCCCCCCCCCCCCCCCCCCCCCCCCCCCCCCCCCCCCCCCCCCCCCCCCCCCCCCCCCCCCCCCCCCCCCCCCCCCCCCCCCCCCCCCCCCCCCCCCCCCCCCCCCCCCCCCCCCCCCCCCCCCCCCCCCCCCCCCCCCCCCCCCCCCCCCCCCCCCCCCCCCCCCCCCCCCCCCCCCCCCCCCCCCCCCCCCCCCCCCCCCCCCCCCCCCCCCCCCCCCCCCCCCCCCCCCCCCCCCCCCCCCCCCCCCCCCCCCCCCCCCCCCCCCCCCCCCCCCCCCCCCCCCCCCCCCCCCCCCCCCCCCCCCCCCCCCCCCCCCCCCCCCCCCCCCCCCCCCCCCCCCCCCCCCCCCCCCCCCCCCCCCCCCCCCCCCCCCCCCCCCCCCCCCCCCCCCCCCCCCCCCCCCCCCCCCCCCCCCCCCCCCCCCCCCCCCCCCCCCCCCCCCCCCCCCCCCCCCCCCCCCCCCCCCCCCCCCCCCCCCCCCCCCCCCCCCCCCCCCCCCCCCCCCCCCCCCCCCCCCCCCCCCCCCCCCCCCCCCCCCCCCCCCCCCCCCCCCCCCCCCCCCCCCCCCCCCCCCCCCCCCCCCCCCCCCCCCCCCCCCCCCCCCCCCCCCCCCCCCCCCCCCCCCCCCCCCCCCCCCCCCCCCCCCCCCCCCCCCCCCCCCCCCCCCCCCCCCCCCCCCCCCCCCCCCCCCCCCCCCCCCCCCCCCCCCCCCCCCCCCCCCCCCCCCCCCCCCCCCCCCCCCCCCCCCCCCCCCCCCCCCCCCCCCCCCCCCCCCCCCCCCCCCCCCCCCCCCCCCCCCCCCCCCCCCCCCCCCCCCCCCCCCCCCCCCCCCCCCCCCCCCCCCCCCCCCCCCCCCCCCCCCCCCCCCCCCCCCCCCCCCCCCCCCCCCCCCCCCCCCCCCCCCCCCCCCCCCCCCCCCCCCCCCCCCCCCCCCCCCCCCCCCCCCCCCCCCCCCCCCCCCCCCCCCCCCCCCCCCCCCCCCCCCCCCCCCCCCCCCCCCCCCCCCCCCCCCCCCCCCCCCCCCCCCCCCCCCCCCCCCCCCCCCCCCCCCCCCCCCCCCCCCCCCCCCCCCCCCCCCCCCCCCCCCCCCCCCCCCCCCCCCCCCCCCCCCCCCCCCCCCCCCCCCCCCCCCCCCCCCCCCCCCCCCCCCCCCCCCCCCCCCCCCCCCCCCCCCCCCCCCCCCCCCCCCCCCCCCCCCCCCCCCCCCCCCCCCCCCCCCCCCCCCCCCCCCCCCCCCCCCCCCCCCCCCCCCCCCCCCCCCCCCCCCCCCCCCCCCCCCCCCCCCCCCCCCCCCCCCCCCCCCCCCCCCCCCCCCCCCCCCCCCCCCCCCCCCCCCCCCCCCCCCCCCCCCCCCCCCCCCCCCCCCCCCCCCCCCCCCCCCCCCCCCCCCCCCCCCCCCCCCCCCCCCCCCCCCCCCCCCCCCCCCCCCCCCCCCCCCCCCCCCCCCCCCCCCCCCCCCCCCCCCCCCCCCCCCCCCCCCCCCCCCCCCCCCCCCCCCCCCCCCCCCCCCCCCCCCCCCCCCCCCCCCCCCCCCCCCCCCCCCCCCCCCCCCCCCCCCCCCCCCCCCCCCCCCCCCCCCCCCCCCCCCCCCCCCCCCCCCCCCCCCCCCCCCCCCCCCCCCCCCCCCCCCCCCCCCCCCCCCCCCCCCCCCCCCCCCCCCCCCCCCCCCCCCCCCCCCCCCCCCCCCCCCCCCCCCCCCCCCCCCCCCCCCCCCCCCCCCCCCCCCCCCCCCCCCCCCCCCCCCCCCCCCCCCCCCCCCCCCCCCCCCCCCCCCCCCCCCCCCCCCCCCCCCCCCCCCCCCCCCCCCCCCCCCCCCCCCCCCCCCCCCCCCCCCCCCCCCCCCCCCCCCCCCCCCCCCCCCCCCCCCCCCCCCCCCCCCCCCCCCCCCCCCCCCCCCCCCCCCCCCCCCCCCCCCCCCCCCCCCCCCCCCCCCCCCCCCCCCCCCCCCCCCCCCCCCCCCCCCCCCCCCCCCCCCCCCCCCCCCCCCCCCCCCCCCCCCCCCCCCCCCCCCCCCCCCCCCCCCCCCCCCCCTCTTCTCTCCTCGTCGAGTACCGGGGGAAACCCTTGGCAGCAGCGTCGTCATCGGCCTCTTTTCCCTCCTCCTCTCCCCCGCCGTTGCCGGCGGGCGCCCCCGGCTCCGGCCCGGGTGGTGCCGGCGGCGGCGGGCTCTCCTCTCCCCGCGCGAGTCCTCCCGTCCCGGGGCGGGGGCGGCGTCGCTCGGCAAGGCAGCGGTCCGATGACCCGGCGGGGTGGCCGGCGGCGGACGTGGTGGCAGCGCTGCTCCTTGGTGGCGGGGCGGCGTGGTCGCGCGTCCCCGGCTCTGATCTAGGCCCTGCGGACCCCATCTGGGTCTTAGCGGGTCGGTCCCCGGCGTGGCTTCGTTGTCTTCTGTGTGATGAGGTGGAGGAACAGCTCAGACCGGGGGCGGCGACGCCGACGGCGTGCCTGCTGCAGCGCGAAGGCGGGAGCTTTACGGGCCTAGGAGGGCCCGGCCGGGCCTGTGGGCCCACGGGCCTGGTATGCTCCTGCTACTACGTCCGGTCGGCTACCGTTGCTGACGGTGGAGGTTGAGCCCTCCCGCGTGCCGATGGTGCTGCTGCTTCAAGTCCCGGCTTCTCTTCTTCGGTGCGCAGGCCTCTCTTCGTGGTGCCGTGGTGAGACGGTGTGAGAAGCTTCAAGACCGTGTTGGCGCAGGGTGGTGGTCGGTTTGGTGGTGGGCTCCGGAGCGCCCGAGGAGATGGTTGGGATCGGGAGAAATCCCTGTCGGCATGGCCGGCACCGACGCGGTGGCGCTTGAGGGTGCCGCCGGACCTTCCTGGAGGGCGTCGGGGCTACCCTTCTTCTCTCCTCGTCGAGTACCGGGGGAAACCCTTGGCAGCAGCGTCGTCATCGGCCTCTTTTCCCTCCTCCTCTCCCCCGCCGTTGCCGGCGGGCGCCCCCGG
>JAAAWM010012131.1:0-183239 GCA_036873465.1 Thinopyrum obtusiflorum | reverse complement strand
AGAGGGCCTAGATTGATTTCTCGTGGCTACAGAGGCTTGCGGTGGCGGAACTTTTGATCTAGGTTAATTTCTGGAGGTTTGGGTATTTATAGGAGAGGTTGGCGTCGAGAACAAGTCAGGGGGCCCCACGGGTAGTCCACGAGGCACAGGGGCGTGCCCAGGGGGTGGGCGCGCCCCCCACCCTCGTGGGGCCCACGGGACTCCCCTCCGGTAGATTTTTGTTCCAGTATTTTTTATATTTTCCAGAAAAATTCTCCGTTGATTTTCAGCACATTCCGAGAACTTTTATTTCTGCACAAAAACAACACCACGGTAGTTCTACTGAAAACAGCATCAGTCCGGGTTAGTTCTAATCAAATCATACCAAAATCATATAAAACAATAGTAAACATGGCATGAATACTTCATAAATTATCGATACGTTGGAGACGTATCAGCATCCCCAAGCTTAATTCCTGCTCGTCCTCGAGTAGGTAAATGATAAAAGAAATAATTTATGAAGTGTGAATGCTAGCAAGTTCTTATGTTTGATCAATGATAGTTTCAATCACTTTTTATAACATCATTATATATCATCACAGTAGCTCAACTCATAAAACTTCTCATGATCAAGTAACAAGCTATTCACATGTTAAAGTATAGATCATAAACTTTCTTGAAACTAACAAACTATATTCTCAGTCATCAAACAATTGTAATTCATCTTATTTTCAGGAAGGGTCTATGTCAGAGCTTTGATTTAGAAACTCCACATACTCAACTATCATTTAATCTTTCACAATTGCTAACACTCACGTGATACTTATGGGTTCAAAGTTTTAATCGGACACAGAGAAAAATAGGGGCTTATAGTTTCGCCTCCCAACCTTTTACCTCAAGGGTAATGTTAACAATAATACTTTATGAAAACCTACATCCAAAGGTATATATATATATATATATATATCCGGATCGCTCCAACACAAAGTGCTTGCCAAAGGAAAAAGTGTAAAAAGAAAGGTGAAAAGCACCATGACTCTTGTATAAGGGTAGAAGCTAAAAGTAAAAGATAGGCCCTTCATAGAGGGAAGCAGAGGTTGTCATGCGCTTTTATGGTTGGATGCACAAAATCTTACCCCCCCCCCCCCCCCCCCCCCCCCCCCCCCCCCCCCCCCCCCCCCCCCCCCCCCCCCCCCCCCCCCCCCCCCCCCCCCCCCCCCCCCCCCCCCCCCCCCCCCCCCCCCCCCCCCCCCCCCCCCCCCCCCCCCCCCCCCCCCCCCCCCCCCCCCCCCCCCCCCCCCCCCCCCCCCCCCCCCCCCCCCCCCCCCCCCCCCCCCCCCCCCCCCCCCCCCCCCCCCCCCCCCCCCCCCCCCCCCCCCCCCCCCCCCCCCCCCCCCCCCCCCCCCCCCCCCCCCCCCCCCCCCCCCCCCCCCCCCCCCCCCCCCCCCCCCCCCCCCCCCCCCCCCCCCCCCCCCCCCCCCCCCCCCCCCCCCCCCCCCCCCCCCCCCCCCCCCCCCCCCCCCCCCCCCCCCCCCCCCCCCCCCCCCCCCCCCCCCCCCCCCCCCCCCCCCCCCCCCCCCCCCCCCCCCCCCCCCCCCCCCCCCCCCCCCCCCCCCCCCCCCCCCCCCCCCCCCCCCCCCCCCCCCCCCCCATAGTATATTTATATGTGAAATCTCTCTTCCTTCAATATTCTTTCATGAATTGGTCAAGTGACCAATTCTACGTTTGCTAACTTTCAATAAGTTTACTACCTATACTTATTATGTGTGAAGTCATTACTCCCCATGTTATAAGCATATTAAACATATATAAATTTAGGTTTATGACATTCAATTTATTCAACCATTTACTCATAGGATATACGTGAAGCACATGAGTAAATGACAAACTACTCCAAAAGATATGAGTGAAGAACACTGAGTAGTCAAATAATTAACTAGCCATGGGAGGATTCTTTTTCATTCAATATTTCAGATCCAATGATTTTATTCAAACAGCAAGTAAAATTGAAAATACGCTCCAAGCAAAACACATATCATGTGACGAATAAAAATATAGCTCCGCGTAAGGTATACCGATAGTTTTGAAGACGAAAGAGGGGATGCCTTCCGGGGCATCCCCAAGCTTAGGTACTTGAGTCTTCCTTGAATATTACCTTGGGGTGCCTTGGGAATCCCCAAGCTTAGGGTCTTTCCACTCCTTATTCTCCACATATCGATATCTCACCCAAAGCTTGAAAACTTCAGTCACAGAAAACTTAACAAAACTTCGTGACATAGGTTAGTATGATAAAGAGTAAACCATTCACTTTGGTACTGTCAAAGACAAGTTTCATAATTGTTCTCACACAATGCCTACTGTAACATATCATTTCTACAATTTATATTGAGAAATATAAGTCATAGAAACTAGAAAACAAGCAAACTATGCAATGAAAACAGAATCTGTCAGAAACAGAACAATCTGTAATGATCTGAACATAAACCATACTTCTACTACTCCAAAAATTATGAAATAAATTGATGGACGTGAGGAATTTGTCTATTAATCTTCTTCAAAAAGAATAAACTCAAAATCACTCTTCTGTAAAAAATGACAGCTAATCTCGTGAGCGCAAAGTTTCTATTTTTTACAGCAAGATCACATTGACTTTCTCCCAAGTCTTCCCAAAGGTCTTACTTGGCACTTTATTGAAACAAAAGCTATAAAACATGATCAATACATTAGCTTAATCATGTAAACACACAAAAACAGTAAGGGTAAATATTGGGTTGTCTCCCAACAAGCGCTTTTCCTTAATGCCTTTTAGCTAGGCATGATGATTTCAATGATGCTCACATAATAGACAAGAATTGAAACACAAAGAGAGCATCTTGAAGAATATGACTAGCACATTTAAATCTAACCCAATTCCTATGCCTAGGGATTTTGTGAGCACACAACTTATGGGAACAAGAATCAACTAGCATAGGAAGGCAAAACAAGTATAACTTCAAACTTTAAGCACATAGAGAGGAAACTTGATATTATTGCAACTCCTACAAGCATATATTCCTCCCTCATAATATTTTTCAGCAGAATCTTGAATGAGTTCAACAATATAACCATCACATACAGCATTCTTTTCATGATCTACAAGCATAGAAATTTTACTACTCTCCACATAAGCAAAAATTCTTCTCATTCGGAATAGTGGGAGCAAACTCAGCAAAATAACTGTCATGTGAGGCATAATCCAACTGAAAATTAAAATCATGATGACAAGTTTCATGGTTAACATTATTCTTTATAGCATACATGTCATCACAATAATCATCATAGATAGCAACTTTGTTCTCATAATCAATTGGAACCTCTTCCGAAATAGTGGAATCATTACTAACTAAAGTTGACACTCTTCCAAATCCACTTTCATAAATATCACACTAAGATTCAACACCCTCCAAAATAGTGGGACCACTAATTCCTAAAGTTGACACTCTTACAAACCCACTTTAGATGATAGTATTATTCATACTCCAAAAGATATAAGTGAAGTTCATGGAGCATTCTACAATTAATATAGACTAACCAATATCCAAGCTCAAAATATATAAGTGAAGCACACGAAGCATTCTATAAAACCATACTCAAAAGATTTAAGTGAAGCACAAAGAGAATTCTATAAGATCATTTAAGGGGTATCTCATACTAGCATGGTTCCTAAATAAAAAGAAAAACACAAAGGACACAAATCATGTGAACAAAACAAAAACCGAGGTATACCGATAATTGTTGAAGAAGAAAGATGGGATGCCAACCGGGGCATCCCCAAGCTTAGATGCTTGAGTATCCTTGGAATATTTACTTGGGGTGCCTTGGGAATCCCCAAGCTTGAACTCTTGCCTCTCTTTATTCTTCTCACATCGGTAACTCCTCGTTCTTCGAACACTTCATCCACACAAAACTTTAACAAAAACTTTGTGAGATCCGTTAGTGTAGTAAAGCAAACTACCACTTTAAGGTACTGTAATGAACTCATTATTTATTTATATTTATGTTAAACCTACTGTATTCCAACTTCTCTATGGTTCATACCCCCCGATACTAGCCATAGATTCATCAAAACAAGCAAACAACACGCGAAAAACAGAATCTGTCAAAAACAGGACAGTCTGTAGTAATCTGGAAGTTTAGTAAACTTATGTAACTCCTAAAATTATGAAATAAATTTGAAAATTTGAACAATTTGTACATAAGTAATGTGCAAAAAGTTTCAGACCCATTTGACCTTCCAGTAAAAAATGTAAATTCATGCACTACAGCCAAAGTTTCTGTTTTTGTTCTGCACATAGTAAACAAGCAATCTAATCATCCTAAAACCCAAGCTTGGCACATTATTTTTATAATACAATGGATATACACAAGGGGATAATTAGGGGGGGGGGGGGGGGGGGGGGGGGGGGGGGGGGGGGGGGGGGGGGGGGGGGGGGGGGGGGGGGGGGGGGGGGGGGGGGGGGGGGGGGGGGGGGGGGGGGGGGGGGGGGGGGGGGGGGGGGGGGGGGGGGGGGGGGGGGGGGGGGGGGGGGGGGGGGGGGGGGGGGGGGGGGGGGGGGGGGGGGGGGGGGGGGGGGGGGGGGGGGGGGGGGGGGGGGGGGGGGGGGGGGGGGGGGGGGGGGGGGGGGGGGGGGGGGGGGGGGGGGGGGGGGGGGGGGGGGGGGGGGGGGGGGGGGGGGGGGGGGGGGGGGGGGGGGGGGGGGGGGGGGGGGGGGGGGGGGGGGGGGGGGGGGGGGGGGGGGGGGGGGGGGGGGGGGGGGGGGGGGGGGGGGGGGGGGGGGGGGGGGGGGGGGGGGGGGGGGGGGGGGGGGGGGGGGGGGGGGGGGGGGGGGGGGGGGGGGGGGGGGGGGGGGGGGGGGGGGGGGGGGGGGGGGGGGGGGGGGGGGGGGGGGGGGGGGGGGGGGGGGGGGGGGGGGGGGGGGGGGGGGGGGGGGGGGGGGGGGGGGGGGGGGGGGGGGGGGGGGGGGGGGGGGGGGGGGGGGGGGGGGGGGGGGGGGGGGGGGGGGGGGGGGGGGGGGGGGGGGGGGGGGGGGGGGGGGGGGGGGGGGGGGGGGGGGGGGGGGGGGGGGGGGGGGGGGGGGGGGGGGGGGGGGGGGGGGGGGGGGGGGGGGGGGGGGGGGGGGGGGGGGGGGGGGGGGGGGGGGGGGGGGGGGGGGGGGGGGGGGGGGGGGGGGGGGGGGGGGGGGGGGGGGGGGGGGGGGGGGGGGGGGGGGGGGGGGGGGGGGGGGGGGGGGGGGGGGGGGGGGGGGGGGGGGGGGGGGGGGGGGGGGGGGGGGGGGGGGGGGGGGGGGGGGGGGGGGGGGGGGGGGGGGGGGGGGGGGGGGGGGGGGGGGGGGGGGGGGGGGGGGGGGGGGGGGGGGGGGGGGGGGGGGGGGGGGGGGGGGGGGGGGGGGGGGGGGGGGGGGGGGGGGGGGGGGGGGGGGGGGGGGGGGGGGGGGGGGGGGGGGGGGGGGGGGGGGGGGGGGGGGGGGGGGGGGGGGGGGGGGGGGGGGGGGGGGGGGGGGGGGGGGGGGGGGGGGGGGGGGGGGGGGGGGGGGGGGGGGGGGGGGGGGGGGGGGGGGGGGGGGGGGGGGGGGGGGGGGGGGGGGGGGGGGGGGGGGGGGGGGGGGGGGGGGGGGGGGGGGGGGGGGGGGGGGGGGGGGGGGGGGGGGGGGGGGGGGGGGGGGGGGGGGGGGGGGGGGGGGGGGGGGGGGGGGGGGGGGGGGGGGGGGGGGGGGGGGGGGGGGGGGGGGGGGGGGGGGGGGGGGGGGGGGGGGGGGGGGGGGGGGGGGGGGGGGGGGGGGGGGGGGGGGGGGGGGGGGGGGGGGGGGGGGGGGGGGGGGGGGGGGGGGGGGGGGGGGGGGGGGGGGGGGGGGGGGGGGGGGGGGGGGGGGGGGGGGGGGGGGGGGGGGGGGGGGGGGGGGGGGGGGGGGGGGGGGGGGGGGGGGGGGGGGGGGGGGGGGGGGGGGGGGGGGGGGGGGGGGGGGGGGGGGGGGGGGGGGGGGGGGGGGGGGGGGGGGGGGGGGGGGGGGGGGGGGGGGGGGGGGGGGGGGGGGGGGGGGGGGGGGGGGGGGGGGGGGGGGGGGGGGGGGGGGGGGGGGGGGGGGGGGGGGGGGGGACTCTTGCGCGACACGGAGGGCACCATAGGATAGCACCAAAATAAAACATACAACTCATACCAATCTAGATCATCAATCAACCCAAAGACAAAGGATATCTACTCAAAACATCATAGGATGGCAACACATCATTGGATCATAATATGTGGCATAAAGCACCATGTTCAAGTAGGGATTACAGTGGGGTGCGGGAGAGTGGACCGCGTAAAAGAGATGAGGATGGTGATGATGGTGGTGATGTTGATGAAGACGATCACCGCGACGATGATTCCCCTCTCGATGGCACTCCGGTGCCACCAAGAGAGAGGAGGAGAGGTTCTCCCCCTTGTGCTTCCTCCTCCATGGCCTCCCCCCTAGATGGGGAAAGGTTCTCCCTCTGAGCCTTGGCCTTCATGGCGATGATGGCCTCTCCGGGATACTCCTCCATGGCCATCGGTGATGATGGCCCCCTCCGGCAGGGTGCCTGAGAGGGCCTAGATTGATTTCTCGTGGCTACAGAGGCTTCTGGTGGCGGAACTCCCGATCTAGGTTAATTTTCCAAAGTTTCTGTATTTATAGGATTTTTTGGCGTCGGTCTCACGTTAAGGAGGTGCCCGAGGCATCCACGAGGCAGGCCCACGCGCCTGGGGGGGGGGGGGGGGGGGGGGGGGGGGGGGGGGGCGCGCCCCCCACCCTCGTGGGCACCCCGGGACTCTCCTGGCCCAACTCTTTTACTCCGGGGTCTTCTTTTGGTCCATAAAAAATCGTCAAAAATTGGCTCATCAATTGGACTCCGTTTGATATTCCTTTTCTGTAAAACTCAAAAACAAGGAAAAAACAGAAACTGGCACTGGGCACTAGGTTAATAGGTTAGTCCCAAAAATCATACAAAATAGCATATAAAACATCCAAGGTTGATAATATAATAGCATGAATACTTCATAAATTATAGATACGTTGGAGACGTATCAGTCATCCTGCCGATCGAGCTCGGCTTCTCGCTCTTCGTACATGCGCACTTGAGGTGAGTGATACGTCTCCGTCGTATCTACTTTTCCAAACTCTGTTGCCCTTGTTTTGGACTCTAACTTGCATGATTTGAATGGAACTAACCCGGACTGACGCTGTTTTCAGCAGAATTGCCATGGTGTTATTTTTGTGCAGAATAAAAAGTTCTCGGAATGTCCCGAAACTTCATGGAGACAAGTTTTGGAATTAATAAAAAATATTGGTGAAAGAATGAAGTGAAAGGGGCCCACACCCTGGCCACAAGGGTGGGGGGCGCGCCTCCCGACCTTGTGGCCCCCTGGACCTCCACCGACCTCAACTCCAACTCCATATATTCATGTTCGGCAAGAAAAAAAATCAGAGAAAAGATTCATCGTGTTTTACGACACGGAGCCGTCGCCAAGCCCTGTTCTTCCTCGGGAGGGTAGATCTGGAGTCCGTTCGGGGCTCCGGAGAGGGGAATCCGTGGCCATCGTCATCATCAACCATCCTCCATAACCAATTTCGTGATGCTCACCACCGTGTGTGAGTAATTCCATCGTAAGCTTGCTGGACCGTGATGGGTGGGATGAGATTTACCATTTAATCGAGTTAGTTTTGTTAGGGTTTGATTATCCACTATGTTCTAAGATTGATGTTGCTATGACTTTGCTATGCTTAATTCTTGTCACTAGGGCCCGAGTGCCATGATTTTAGATCTGAACCTATTATGTTTTCATGAATATATTTGTGTTCTTGATCATATCTTGCAACTCAATAGTCACCTACTACGTGTTATCATCCGGCAACCCCGGAGTGACAGTAGTCGGGACCACTCCCGGTGATGACCGTAGTTTGAGGAGTTCATGTATTCACTAAGTGCTAATGCTTTGGTCCGATACTCTATTAAAAGGAGGCCTTAATATCCCTTAGTTTCCAATAGGACCCCGCTGCCACGAGAGGGTAGGACAAAAGATGTCATGCAAGTTCTTTTCCATAAGCACGTATGACTATATTCGGAATACATGCCTACATTATATTGATGAATTGGAGCTAGTTCTATGTCACCCTATGTTATAACCGTTGCATGATGAATGCCATCCAACATAATTATCCATCATTGATCCATTGCCTACAAGCTTTTCACATATTGATCTTTGCTAAGTTACTTCTCCGTTGCCACTGCTACGATTACTACACAACTACTACTGTTACTTTTGCCACTGTTACCGTTACTTCCATACTAGTTTGCTACTAAATACTTTGCTGTAGATATTAAGTCTTTCAGGTGTGGTCGAATTGACAACTCAGCTGCTAATACTTGAGAATATTCTTTGGCTCCCCTTGTGTCGAATCAATAAATTTGGGTTGAATACTCTACCCTCGAAAACTGTTGCGATCCCCTATACTTGTGGGTTATCAAGACCTTTTTCTGGCGCCATTGCTAGGGAGCATAGCTCTATTCTCTGAGTCACTTGGGATTTATATCTGTTGATCACTATGAGGAATTTGAAAGATCAAAGATCCAAGATTTTTCCCTCAACTACGAGGGGAGGTAAGGAACTGCCATCTAGCTCTGCACTTGATTCTCCTTCTGTTTTGAGTAAACTTGCGACACCTACACCTTCTATTGATTCTGATATGTCACATGTTATTGATGATGCCACTTCTGCTATGCATGATGTTTATGATGAAACTACTTCTCTACTTGATAATACGGTGCCACTTGGTGAATTTCTGGATGAACAAATTGCTAGGGTTAGAGAGAAAGAAATTACTGAAACTGATGATATTATTTAAGATGATGATTATGATTCTCCCCCTAGATATGAATTACCTATTGTACCTGAGGGTTATGTTATGGATGAAGAAACTGCTAGGGACTTCTTTGCTTGCAATGATAGAGAGGATCTTAAGAAATTGTTAGCTAAGTTGAAAGAAAATCCTTGAATGCTAGAATGAAATATGATCCCGCTTTTGCTACTTCACCTATCTTTGTTACCGATAAGGATTATGAATTCTATTTCGATCCTGAGTTAATTACTTTGGTTGAATCTGATCCTTTTCATGGTTATGAATCTGAAACTGTTGTGGCACATCTTACTAAATTAAATGATATAGCCACCCTATTTGCTCATGAGGAAAAAAATCGTTATTACTATATTCTTAAGTTGTTTCCTTTCTCGTTAAAGGGTGATGCTAAGTTATGGTTTAATTCTCTTGCTCCTGGTTATGTGCGTAGTCCCCAGGATATGATATACTACTTCTCTGCAAAATATTTCCCCGATCATAAGAAACAAGCTGCTTTAAAGGAAATATTTAATTTTGTGCAAATTGAAGAAGAGAGTCTCCCACAAGCTTGGGGGAGGCTTCTCCAATTACTTAATGCTTTGCCTGATCATCCTCTCAAGAAAAAATGAAATACTTGATATCTTTTATAATGGACTAACCGATGCTTCCAAAGACCACCTAGATAGTTGTGCTGGTTGTGTTTTCAGGGAACGAACTGTTGAGCAAGCTGAATTGCTATTGAATAATATATTGAGTAATGATAATGATTGGAATCTTCCTGAACCAACTCCGAAGCCAATTCCAAAGAAAAGGGGTATTCTATTTCCCAGTCCTGAAGATATGCAAGAGGCAAAGAAATCGATGAAAGAAAAAGGTATTAAAGCCGAAGATGTTAAGAATTTACCGCCTACTGAAGAAATACATGGTGTTGATAACCCGGCACAGATAGTAGAGGTAAACTCTCTCCATAGATTTGATGAAGGTGATATTCCTCATAATAAGTCTGCTAGTCAATGCTTGGATGAGTTTGATAATTTTATTGTTAAACAAGAAAATTTCAATGCTTATGTTAGTAGACAATTGAAACGTAACGCTTATATGCTTGACCAGTTGGGTGATTATATGAGTAGAACTGTTAATGATCTCAAGCTTATTAGTAAACATGCTTCCATGGTTACAATTCAAGTAGAACAAGTACTTAAGGCTCAAGATGATTTGCTTAATGAGTTGAATAGTAAGAATAATGATAATGCTATTAGGGTTATGACTAGAGGTGGTAAAATGAGCCAGGAACCTTTTGTATCCTGAGGGTCATCCTAAGAGAGTTGAGCAAGTTTCTCAGAGAACTAATACTGATGCACCTAGTCCTAGTAATAAAAAGAAAAAGAAACTGATAGGACTTTGCATGCTAGTGAACCTGCTATAGACACATCTAAGAATCCCAATGATATTTCCATTTCTGATGCTGAGACACAATCTGGTGATGAACATGAACCTAGTGATAATGTTAATAATAATGTTCATGTTGATAATGATGTAGAGATTGAACCTGCTGTTGATCTTGATAACCCACAATCAAAGAATCAACATTATGATAAGAGAGACTTCATTGCTAGGAAACATGGTAAAGAAAGGGAACCATGGGTTCAGAAACCCATGCCCTTTCCTCCTAAGCCATCCAAGAAAAAGGATGATGAGGATTTTGAGCGCTTTACTGAAATGATTAGACCTATCTTTTTGCGTATGCATTTGACTGATATGCTTAAAATGCCTCCTTATGCTAAGTATATGAAAGATATTGTTACTAATAAAAGAAAGATACCGGAAGCTGAAATTTCCACCATGCTTGCTAATTATACTTTTAAGGGTGGAATACCAAAGAAACTTGGAGATCCAGGGTACCAACTATACCATGCTCCATTAAAAGAAACTATGTTAAAACTGCTTTATGTGATCTTGGAGCCGGTGTTAGTGTTATGCCTTTCTCTTTGTATCATATACTTGAATTGAATAAGTTGACACCTACTGAAATCTCTTTCAAATGGCTGATAAATCAAATCCTATACCCATCGGTATTTGTGAGGATGTGCCTGTTGTGGTTGCAAACGTTACTATCTTAACGGACTTTGTTATTCTTGATATTCCCGAGGATGACGGTATGTTGATTATCCTTGGTAGACCCTTTTTGAATACTGGAGGGGCTGTTATTGATTGCAACAAAGGCAATGTCACTTTTCATGTTAATGGTAATGAGCATACGATACACTTTCCGAAGAAACAACCTCAAGTTCATAGTATCAATTCTATTGGAAAAATTTCAACTATTACTATTGGAGGTTTTGAATTCCCTCTACCTACTACCAAAAAGAAATATGATATTCTTATTGTTGGGGACATGCATATCCCCGTTGAGGTAACCTAGTGTTTTTTGAAAATTCTCCGGTTTCATGTCATTCGGAAGAAGTTTGTTAATAAGACTTGCTCAACCTTGTTAGTGGATTCCTTTTGATGAGCATGAGATGGATGCATCTAGAAAGCACACCTCTCTGTACCCACTTTTTACTTTCTGTTATTTAGAATAAATAAAGCAAAAATAGTATTTTCTGTTTTCTGAATTATCCGTGCAAAAAAATGTCCCGAAAACAAAAGTTCTCCAAATGCCCTGAAAATTTAGTATGATTTTTTTATAGAATATTTGAGAATTTCTGGCACTGAACACACATCAGGGGGCCTCACCAGTGGGCCACAAGGGTGGAGGGCGCGCCCTACCCCCCTGGGCGCGCCCCCCGACCTTGTGGGCCTCACATGGCCCCCCTCCACTTATTCCAGCACCCATCCACTCCTTCTTCCTCCAGAAAAAATCACTCCATAGCTCAAACTCATGTTCTTGCTCATCTTGCTTCCATTTTCGATCTCCTTGCTCAAAGCCCCATTCACAAAACTGCTTTGGGGGATTGTTCATAGGTATGTGACTCCTCCAATGGTCCAATTAGTTTTTGTTCTAGTGCTTTATTCATTGAATTTTTTTGCTGCTGTGGTGACCTTGTTCTTGAGCTTGCATGTCAAATTTATATGGTCCAAAGTAGTTTTGATGCATAATATAGCTTCTAGGCACTTGTAGGAGTAGTTGCTATAAATTTTGATGAGTTTGGTTCACTTTTATTTTGAGTCACCAAAAATTTCAGAAATTTTCAGAGGGAGAAAATGATGAGGAGATTGTTGAGTGGCTCCTCGAGCCGGGGTTTGAAGGAAAAAGAAAATGAGGAGAAGGGTGTCGGAAGCGAGAGTGGCTAGTATACATTTTCCTGTGTTGCGCTATTACTCATTGTTGGGAACGTAGCATGCAATTTAATTTTTTTTCCTACGATCACGCAAGATCAATCTAGGAGATGCATAGCAATGAGAGGGAGAGAGTGTGTCCACGTACCCTCGTAGACCGAAAGCGGAAGCGTTAGTTTAACATGGTTGATGTAGTCAAACTTCTTCGCGATCCAACCGATCAAGTACCGAACGTACGACACCTCGAAGTTCAGCACACGTTCAGCTCGATGACGTCCCTCGAACTCTTGATCCAGCAAAGTGTCGAGGGAGAGTTTCGTCAGCATGATGGTGTGGTGACGGTGATGGTGATGTGATCCATGCAGGGCTTCGCCTAAGCACTACGACAATATGACCGGAGGAGTAAATGGTGGAGGGGGGCACCGCACATGGTTAAGAAACAATTGATGTGCTTTGGGGTGCCCCCTGCCCCCGTATATAAAGGAGGAGAGGGGAGGAGGCCGGCCTAGGGCGCGCCCCAAGTGGGGGGAGTCCTACTAGGACTCCTAGTCCAATTCGGCCCCCCTTCCTTCTTACGGAGGGGAAAGGGGGAAGGAAAGGGAGAGGGAGAAGGAAAGGGGGGCCGCGCCCCTCCCTTGTCCAATTTGGACTGCCCATGGGGGGGGGGCCAGCCCTTGTGGGCTACCCTGTCTCTCCCCTATGGCCCATCACTACTGCAGGATGCTGCTAACGCGACACTACGATCAGAGACCCTTCGACGAAACTGTGTGCGATGCCATAATCGCAAATGGTGGTGTAAAAAACCCGTCAAAAAAGGTGCAAAACGTTTGCGATGGAGGATGCATCAAACACGGTTCAGATTTTAGTTGCATGTGTGATTCAGGGCATACGGTTCAGTTCAATTAACCATTTTCGATGAGGAGGAACAAAAGAAACGGGCAGCCAGATGAAGGCGTGTGCGATGTACAGCATACGGTTCACTCGGATGAACTTTTTGTGATTAGGCAACACAAAAGAAACGGGCAGCCAGATGAAGGTGTGTGCGATATACAGCATACGGTTCACTCGGATGAACTGTTTGTGATTAGGCAACACAAAAGAAATGGTCAGCCAGATCAAGGTATGTGTGATTGAGGGCATACTCTTCAGAAGGATTAACTGTTTGTGATTAGGCAACATAACAGAAATGGGTAAGCCAGATCAAAGTGTCTGCGATTGATGGCATACACTTCGCATGGATGAACTGTTTGCGATTAGCCACAACAAACTGAAACAGTTAGATAGATCAACATGTGTGTGCTAGACGGGCACACCCATTCTAATTAAAAGAAGCATGCGCGATGGTAATAACGAGCGCGCACAGTTGTTGGAACAAGACGTGTGCTGACATTGCCTATTGCGGTGCACCCTATGGTGCAAACGCCACGTACGCGGCCGAGAAGGCGTACGTGCCCACGTTACGCCTTCCGGGAATAGTGCCGCACTTATAACCGTCAGTAAATTTTGAGCATGCGTCCCGTCACATTCCAAATTGCAAACCTGTTCACACCGATCAAAACCGAAACGGTTTCCCACTTAGGAGCGTATTACTACGCGGTTATAAATACTACTACTCCAAGATGACTGCACATTCCTCCTCAACTCCTCATCCACAAAAAGTCAAAAACAAACAAGTCATTCATCATTGTTCCCTTGCGTCCGCCATGGCCAGCGTGAGTTCCGAGTTGAGAGATTGCCACCAGGGAGAGGCGAGCCTGGAAGCGGAAGCACGAGATGTCCCGCCTCACCGCGAAAGCAGCCAACATGTCCCGCCGCACGGCCGTAGTAGCACAGAGGTCCCGCCGTGCCGCCGAAGCAGCACGGAGGTCCCGCCGCGCCGTCGATGCAGTAGACTTGGCCGGCCAAGCCGCAGAAGCAGAAGAGATGTCCCGCCGCACCGCGAATGCAGTAGAGATGTCTTCCCGCGCCGCGGCGGCCTGGGAAAATGTCTCACGGGAAGGCGAGGACTCTTACAGGTGCATGCTGCCCTCGTCCTTAGGCAGATGGATCAGATCTCCAGGTGGGCGAGGTTGCAGGATGACCTGAAAGCCTCGTTTGAACAGTCTACCGGCGTCATCCGGCAACTAAATGAGAGCAATGCGAAGCTCCAGGCCGAGCGCGACCTGCTGAGGGTGAAGATCGTCGAAAGTGCGGAGCAGCAGGAGTAGACCACTACCTTGTTGAAGAGGAGCGGCGTCATCGTTGAGAAACTTATGGACAAGAATGCCATGCTGCGCATCGAGCGCAGAAGGCTGGTGGAGGAATCCGTGGATGCTCTCAAGCAGCATCTTGAGGACAAGAAAGAGCTCATCGCCACTCGCCGCGGAGACTAGTTCCCGCGGCCTGCAGCAACGCGTCAAGAAAGTAGAGATCAGTGAGCCAGATCGTTGTCTTCCTTCTTCTTTTGCCCTTGTGTATTTCGGGCGTTGCCGCATGTGGCTTTTTTTAATTATGTTTCTAAATATGTAAGACAATTATTATCCAATGTCATTGTCCTTATATTCATCATGCTTGCTATAAGTTGCAGTCGATGCTATATAGGTCCGTCGGATCTTACATCAAGATCCGTGCAAAACTTTCTTTTCAGATTTTCATTTTTCTCTCTTAAATCTCAGTCTAGTGAGACATATAGCCACACCACAGAATAGGTGCTCGGGTGCCATTAATGGAGACGTTCGGAGGGAGGTGCGCGGTGGGTAGCGGTCAAAGGGTTCTCCTCCCGATGAGCACGCACAGGGGTCTGATCGCATGCCTCCCATACTCAAATAGCTACCTCGCACGGCACCTCCTAGCCAATAAAAAAAGGGGACGCGTGGCCGCACGTAATTGGTAAGTCGAACGCCCACGGTTTCAAAAATACTTGTGTTTCAGATTTGTAACGTGACATCACTTGTTCCAAAATGACTTTGTTGATTGTTAATGTGTGCGCCTTCGCAAATCGGACAGAAAAATTAGCACAGCATGTTGGTGCCATGTCATGAGACCATGCCAAGTTTCATGATTTTCAGGCGTGTTTTGGAATTACAGGAATTAAAAAACCAAGTTACTCAATCTTTTCGGCCTAGCCACGACCCCCAGATGTTTGAATTTCACTCCCATCTCTTGCATGGGACCTAGAAATTCACCCAAGGACACACATGTGATTTTTCAAACAACTTTGGTGCACTGGACCACGTGCTTGTAGTTCAAATTTGAATTATGCACATTAAATGCGCAGAAACTCAATTAATGTATAAAAAAGGCCAAACGAAACCGGAATAATTCCAAAATTTAGCATGGTACTTCTATTTGGTCTAATCTGCCTGTGTAAACAAATTAAGGCGGGAGAAGGCAGTGTATGTATGTCGTTTCGCATATGGAGGTGACACGTTCCCTCTCGGAACCACGAGCCTTCTTGAGGGAAGCTCCAATTTGCAAGAAGCTTAAACAAAGCTTGTCCCAATTCGGCCAAAAAAAATTACCGCAGCATGTTGGTGCTATGTCATGACACCATGCCAAGTTTCATGATTTTCAAGCGTGTTTTGGAATTACAGGAATTAAAAAACCAAGTTTCTCAATCTTTTCGGCCGAGCCACGATGCCCAGATGTTTGAATTTCACTCCCATCTCTTGCATGGGACCTAGAAATTCACCCAAGGGCGCACATGTGATTTTTCAAACAACTTTGGTGCACTGGAGCCTGTGCTTGTAGTTCAAATTTGAATTATGCACATTAAATGCGCAGAAACTCAATTAATGTATAAAAAAGGCCAAACGAACCCGGAATAATTCCAAAATTTAGCACGGTACTTCTATTTGGTCTAATATGGTTGTGTAAAAAAATTAAGGTGGGAGAAGGCAGTGTACATATGTTGTTTCGCACACGGAGGTGACACGTTCCCTCTCGGAACCACGAGCCTTCTTGAGGGAAGCTCCGGTTTGCAAGAAGCTTACACCAAACCTTGTCCCAATTCGGCCAAAAAAATTACCGCAGCATGTTGGTGCCATGTTATGAGACCATGCCAAGTTTCATGATTTTCAGGCGTGTTTTGGAATTACAGGAATTAAAAAACCAAGTTTCTCAATCTTTCCGGTCGAGCCACGACGCCCAGATATTTGAATTTCACTCCTATCTCTTGCATGGGACCTAGAAATTCACCCAAGGACACACATATGATTTTTCAAACAACTTTGGTGCACTGGAGCCTGTGCTTGTAGTTCAAATTTGAATTATGCACATTAAATGCCCAGAAACTCAATTAATGTATAAAAAAGGCCAAACGAACCCGGAATAATTCCAAAATTTAGCACGATACTTCTATTTGGTCTAATCTGCCAGTGTACAAAAATTAAGGCGGGAGAAGGCAGTGTATGTATGTCGTTTGGCACACGGAGGTGACACGTTCCCTCTCCGAACCACGAGCCTTCTTGAGTGAAGCTCCAGTTTGCAAGAAGCTTACACCAAACCTTGTCCCAATTCGGCCAAAAAAATTACCGCAGCATGTTGGTGCCATGCATGACACCATGCCAAGTTTCATGATTTTCAGGCGTGTTTTGGAATTAGAGGAATTAAAAACCAAGTTTCTCAATATTTCTGGCCGAGCCACGACGCCCAGATGTTTGAATTTCACTCCCATCTCTTGCATGGGACCTAGAAATTCACCCAAGGACACACATGTGATTTTTCAAACAAGTTTTGGTGCACTGGAGCACGTGCTTGTAGTTCAAATTTGAATTATGCACATTAAATGCGCATAATCTCAATTAATTTATAAAAAGGCCAAACAAAACTGGAATAATTCCAAAATTTAGCATGGTACTTCTATTTGGTCTAATCTGCCCATGTAAAAAAATTAAGGCGGGAGAAGGCAGTGTACGTATGTCGTTTCGCACACGGAGGTGACACGTTCCCTCTCGGAACCACGAGCCTTCTTGAGGGAAGCTCCGGTTTGCAAGAAGCTTACACCAAAGCTTGTCCCAATTCGGCCAAAGAAATTACCACAACATGTTGGTGCCATGTCATGACACCATGCCAAGTTTCATGATTTTCAGGCGTGTTTTGGATTTACAAGAATTAAAAAACCAAGTTTCTCAACCTTTCCGGCCGAGCCACGACGCCCAGATGTTTGAATTTCACTCCCATCTCTTGCATGGGACCTAGAAATTCACTCAAGGACACAATGTGATTTTTCAAACAACTTTGGTGCACTTGAGCATTTGCTTGTAGTTCAAATTTGAATTATGCACATTTAATGCCCAGAAACTCAATTAATGTGTAAAAAAGATCTAACGAACACAGAATAATTCCAAATTTAGCATGATACTTCTATTTGGTCTAATCTGCCAGTGTACAAAAATTAAGGCGGGACAAGGCAGTGTACGTATGTGTTTCGCACACGTAGGTGACACGTCCCCTCTCGGAACCAGGAGCCTTCTTGAGGGAAGCTCCAGTTTGCAAGAAGCTTACACCAAAGCATGTCCCAATTCGGCCAAAGAAATTACCGCAGCATGTTGGTGCCATGTCATGACACCATGCCAATTTCATGATTTTCAGGCGTGTTTTGGAATTACAGGAATTAAAAAACCAAGTTTCTCAATCTTTCCGGCCGAGCCACGACGCCTAGATGTTTGAATTTCACTCCCATCTCTTGCATGGGACCTAGAAATTCACCCAAGGACACACATGTGATTTTTCAAACAACTTTGGTGCACTGGAGCATGTGCTTGTAGTTCAAATTTGAATTATGCACATTAAATGCCCAGAAACTCAATTAATGTATAAAAAAGGCCACACGAACACGGAATAATTCCAAAATTTAGCACGATACTTCTATTCGGTCTAATCTGCCAGTGTACAAAAATTAAAGCGGGAGAAGGCAGTGTATGTATGTCGTTTCGCACACGGAGGTGACACGTTCCCTCTCGGAACCACGAGCCTTCTTGAGGGAAGCTCCGGTTTGCAAGAAGCTTACACCAAAGCTTGTCCCAATTCGGCCAAAAAAAATTACCGCAGCATGTTGGTGCCATGTCATGACACCATGCCAAGTTTCATGATTTTCAGGCGTGTTTTGGAATTAGAGGAATTAAAAAACCAAGTTTCTCAATCTTTCCGGCCGAGCCACGATGCCCAGATGTTTGAATTTCACTCCCATCTCTTGCATGGGACCTAGAAATTCACCCAAGGACACACATGTGATTTTTCAAACAACTTTGGTGCACTGGAGCCTATGCTTGTAGTTCAAATTACAATTATGCTCATTAAATGCCCATAAACTCAATTAATGTATAAAAAAGGCCAAACGAACTCGGAATAATTCCAAAATTTAGCACGGTACTTCTATTTGGTCTAATCTGACTGTGTAAAAAAATTAAGGCGGGAGAAGGCAGTGTACATATGTTGTTTCGCACACGGAGGTGACACGTTCTCTCTCGGAACCATGAGCCTTCTTGAGGGAAGCTCCGGTTTGCAAGAAGCTTACACCAAACCTTGTCCCAATTCGGCCAATAAAATTACCGAAGCATGTTGGTGCCATGTCATGACACCATGCCAAGTTTCATGATTTTCAGGCGTGTTTTGGAATTACAGGAATTAAAAAACCAAGTTTCTCAATATTTCCGGCCAAGCCACGACGCCCAGATGTTTGAATTTCACTCCCATCTCTTGCATGGGACCTAGAAATTCACCCAAGGACACACATGTGATTTTTCAAGCAACTTTGGTGCACTAGAGCACATGCTTGTAGTTCAAATTTGAATTATGCACATTAAATGCGCAGAAACTCAATTTATGTATAAAAAAGGCCAAATGAAACCGGAATAATTCCAAAATTTAGCACGGTACTTCTATTTAGTCTAACCTGCCCGTGTAAAAAAATTAAGGCGGGAGAAGGCAGTGTACGTATGTCGTTTCGCACATGGAGGTGACACGTTCCCTCTCGGAACCACGAGCCTTCTTGAGGGAAGCTCCGGTTTGCAAGAAGCTTACACCAAAGCTTGTCCCAATTCGGCCAAAGAAATTACCGCAGCATGTTGGTGCCATGTCATGACACCATGCCAAGTTTCATGATTTTCAGGCGTGTTTTGGATTTACACGAATTGAAAAACCAAGTTTCTCAATCTTTTCGGCCGAGCCACGATGCCCAGATGTTTGAATTTCGCTCCCATCTCTTGCATGGGACCTAGAAATTCACCCAAGACACACATGTGATTTTTCAAACAACTTTGGTGCACTAGAGCATGTGCTTGTAGTTCAAAATTGAATTATGCACATTAAATGCCCAGAAACTCAATTAATGTGTAAAAAGGCCTAACGAACACGGAATAATTCCAAAATTTAGCACGATACTTCTATTTGGTCTAATATGCCAGTGTACAAAAATTAAGATGGGAGAAGGCAGTGTACATATGTGTTTCACACACGTAGGTGACACGTTCCCTCTCGGAACCAGGAGCCTTCTTGAGGGAAGCTCCGGTTTGCAAGAAGCTTACACCAAAGCTTGTCCCAATTCAACCAAAGAAATTACCGCAGCATGTTGGTGCCATGTCATGACACCATGCCAAGTTTCATGATTTTCAGCCGTGTTTTGGAATTACAGGAATTAAAAAACCAAGTTTCTCAATCTTTCCGGCCGAGCCACGACGCCCAGATGTTTTAATTTCACTCCCATCTCTTGCATGGGACCTAGAAATTCACCCAAGGACACACATGTGATTTTCGAACAACTTTGGTGCACTGGAGCATGTGCTTGTAGTTCAAATTTGAATTATGCACATTAAATGCCCAGAAACTCAATTAATATATAAAAAAGGCCAAATGAACACGAAATAATTCCAAAATTTAGCACGATACTTCTATTTGGTCTAATCTGCTAGTGTACAAAAATTAAGGCGGGAGAAGGCCGTGTACGTATGTCGTTTCGCACACGGAGGTGACACGTTCCCTCTCGGAACCACGAGCTTTCTTGAGGGAAGCTCCGGTTTGCAAGAAGCTTACACCAAAGCTTGTCCCAATTCGGCCAAAAAAATTACCGCAGCATGTTGGTGCCATGTCATGACACCATGCCAAGTTTCATGATTTCCAGGCGTGTTTTGGATTTACAGGAATTAAAAAACCAAGTTTCTCAATCTTTCCGGCCGAGCTACGACGCCCAGATGTTTGAATTTCACTCCCATCTCTTGCATGGGATCTAGAAATTCACCCAAGGACACACATGTGATTTTCAAACAACTTTGGTGCATTGGAGCATGTGCTTGTAGTTCAAATTTGAATTATGCACATTAAATGCCCAGAAACTCAATTAATGTATAAAAAAGGCCAAATGAACACGGAATAATTCCAAAATTTAGCATGATACTTCTATTTAATTCCTATTTGGTACAAAAATTAAGGCGGGAGAAGGCAGTGTACGTATGTCATTTCGCACACGGAGGTGACACGTTCCCTCTCGGAACAACAATCCTTCTTGAGGTAAGCTTTGGTTTGCAAGAAGCTTACACCAAAGCTTGTCCCAATTCGGCCAAAAAATTACTGCAGCATGTTGGTGCCATGTCATGACACCATGCCTAGTTTCATGTTTTTCAGCCGTGTTTTGGATTTACAGGAATTAAAAAACCAAGTTTCTCAATCATTCCGGCCGAGCCACGACGCCCAGATGTTTGAATTTTTTCCCATTTCTTGCATGGGACCTATAAATTCACCCAAAGACACAGATGTGATTTTTCAGCAAACTTTGGTGCATTGGAGAATGTGCTTGTAGTTCAAATTTGAATTATGCACATTAAATGCCCAGAAACTCAATTAATGCATAAAAATGCCAAACGAACCCAGAATAATTCCAAATTTAAACACGACACTCATGTACTAGTTGCATGTTCACTGTACGTAAATGTTTTAGCAATTCAAACACCATCCTTTCCCTCCGTAACACCATTTTGTCTTTCAAAAGATAATGAAAAAATCAGGTATACCACAAACAGTTTACTAGAAAGAATCGTGTGGGATGCGATATAAAATATCTTGGAGCACCGTCTTGTCTGGCTTCCGCGGGAAGCTTCATCGTCTACAGTCCACCGCCCCTGCTTGAACCACACTTGCGCGCCAGTTTCTCGCGGCACCGAGCAAAATATTTTTGCCACCGCGG
Organism: Thinopyrum obtusiflorum; assembly: GCA_036873465.1. Taxonomy (NCBI): domain Eukaryota; kingdom Viridiplantae; phylum Streptophyta; class Magnoliopsida; order Poales; family Poaceae; genus Thinopyrum; species Thinopyrum obtusiflorum. The sequence continues at coordinate 161,933 of JAAAWM010012131.1, read as the reverse complement.
AAATATCTATCTCCCCGCCCCCTCCCTCCTACCAAAAGCCACATTTCCACTATTCCTCCTTGCTTTCCAAGTTTAAACCTTCACTGCTGCTTACTGGCAGCTCAGCCTCCTCGCCGGCGACCCTTCTTCTTGCAGCGCCGCCTCCTCGCCGGCCACCCTTCTTCTGGCAGCGCCGCCTCCTCGCCGGCGACCCTTCTTCTTGCAGCGCCGCCTCCTCGCCGGTGACCCTTCTTCTTGCTGTGCGGCCTCCTCACCGCCGACCCTTCTTCTTGCTGCGCGGCCTCGTTGATATGGTCAGGTAATCCACACCCCACCCACACCATCCTCCTCCTTTCCCGTCCCACATGCCCCTACTGACGGAGCGACACCTTCCACCAAAATCACTGCCCCCTCCTCCAATTAAGCGCCGCCCACAACCATTTTACACGTAGTATAACGTGGAGCTGAGTAGCATGCGGCCGCACGCGCGAATGAGGTCGCTATGGCTGCCATGCGTGTCGACCGCCAGATCTTGGAGGAGCACCTCGTCTTCGAGGCCACCGTCGACACCGCCACACGTGTCTACTTTAAAATGCAGTTCGTGATGTTTTCTCGAGGCCACCGCCAGTGCCTTCTAGTGATTTGTCCTCTGTAATGTTAATATGCAATCTGATGTTGAGTTAACAGTTTGGTCCTCTGAAATGTAATGTTCAGTTAATACTTTGGTCCAACAATTGCTACATTTCGTAGTACTGTTCTCAAGCATTCTTTGTTTTGTTAACTGTCTTATCTTCTTGTACATGTTTCTATTCTGCAATGTCATGCTCAGTTAACTATTTTGGTTCATTTGGTCTGCTGTCCATTTAACTGTTTGGTTCAGTTCTGCAATTTGATTTTCATTTGCTGTGGGTACAATTTTCTATTGTTATGCATGTGACACCAATCGAATTTGGCTGTACTCAATACATATTCTACTGATAGTATGGCAACTCTCAGTTAACCTGATCAAGATCTTCCTTATGTGTGTTGCAGGGAAACAATGGGAGACACTGCGGTTTACCATCGAGGTTTGTTCAAGCAGGGTCCTTTGGCTAATAGCACATTATTGTGCAGTTGCAGGAATCATTCTAATATTTAGGTTTCTTACAATTTGGTCTTGCACATGTAGGTCCTGCTGTCAGAGGCTTAGACCCACTGTTCGACCCATTTTGCATATGGGGAAATGAGATGTCCATGAATATCAGTCAAGTCAAGAAACTCAGAAAGATTGTTAGGATGAAGAAACTTGCGACGAATAATAGCAAGATCTTTGTTTGCACAATGAAGAAGACATCAGTCAACTATAGGATGGTACCAACTCTTTTACCTTGCTTTTACCCCTTGCGCCATTTCAAAATTTACAACATCGATTTATGGATAGCTTTGTTTTCAGTACTTTTCAAAGCAGTTCACCGATGATTACCTCTCAATCCACCTGCATGGCCAAGAGGCGAGGAAGGTATTCATTCAACACCCACGGTACAATATTGAAGTCTTGCTGAAGAGGACGAAGGTTGGGCGGGCAATTATCCATAGCCACTGGCCTAAAGTTGCAAGGACATTCAACATCACTGAAGGCTCAATATTTGCCTTCCGCTTCTGCAGTTTCCTAGATGAGATCCATCTGTCTATTTACCATGTATGATGCTACTTTCCAAAGGTTTTTCATGCTGCATGTGAAACTTGATGCTGTTGTGTAATGGCGTAACTGAGTGCCGAAGCTATCTGATGTAATTCGATTATGAGATCCTGGTTGATTTTATACGGATATGAAACATCTGGCATGTTTTATAAGAAATATCAGTTTGATTAGTACATGGATTATCAATAATAGGCTAATTACCCTGCTTATTGGGGTTTTCTATTGCAAACGGTTACTCAGACAGCACCGTGGGCGATGAACTCAAACAACCCACACAGTTTCTAGAAAGTAGGCGTGTTCGATCAACTAACAATCACACACGGCTTCCGGCAGCGAACTGTTTGCGTTAGGCCACCTTGCACAAACGTTTCCACACAAAGAACTGTGTGTGATATACATACCTACGGAAATATTTTCTAGGATTCACCGTGTGGGATGTACATACCTACGGAAACGATTTTATGGGATTCACCGTGTGGGATGTACATACCTACGGAAATGATTTTCTCGGATTACCGTGTGGGATGTACATACCTACGGAAATGATTGGGTTTCAATGCCTCGCCCGATCGCACACGGCCCCAGCCTGGGTCCCAGGAGGGCCTATCCCCGACGATTTCTGGGTTGTGTGGGAAGGACACCCTATCGCACACACTCACTTGGCGACGGTTCCAAATGCCATCGTGGAAAGGGGTTAAAAACCATTTGTTTAGGACGTCGCTGTACCAGTGCATGTTGGCCCATTACTTTCCCCGGGGGGTTCCGGTAACCCCTCGGTACTCCGATAAATATCCGGAACACTCCGAAATCATTCTGGTATCCGAATACTATCGTCCAATATATCAATCTTTACCTCTCGACCATTTCGAGACTCCTCGTCATGTCCGCGATCTCATCCGGGACTCCGAACAATCTTCGGTCACCAAAACACATAACTCATAATACAAATCGTCATCGAACTTTAAGCGTGCGGACCCTACGGGTTCGAGAACTATGTAGACATGACCGAGACACATCTTCGGTCAATAACCAATAGCGGAACCTGGATGCTCATATTTGTTCCTACATATTCTACGAAGATCTTTATCGGTTAAACCGCAATGACAACATACGTCATTCCTTCTGTCATCGGTATGTTACTTGCCCGAGATTCAATCGTCGGTATCCTCATACCTAGTTCAATCTCGTTACCGGCAAGTCTCTTTACTCGTTCCATAATGCATCATCCCATAACTAACTGATTAGTCACATTGCTTGCAAGGCTTATCATGATGTGCGTTACTGAGAGGGCCCAGAGATACCTCTCCGATACTCGGAGTGACAAATCCTAATCTCGATCTATGCCAACCCAACAAACACCTTCGGAGACAACTATAAAGCATCTTTATAATCACTCTGTTACGTTGTGACGTTTGATAGCACACTAGGTGTTCCTCTGGTATTCGGGAGTTGCATAATCTCATAGTCAAAGGAATATGTATAAGTCATGAAGAAAGCAATAGCAATAAAACTTAATGATCATTATGCTAAGCTAACAGATGGGTCTTGTGCATCACATCATTCTCCTAATGATGTGATCCCGTTCATCAAATGACAACACATGTCTATGGTCAAGAAACTTAACCATCTTTGATTAACGAGCTAGTCAAGTAGAGGCATACTAGGGACACTTTGTTTTGCCTATGTATTCACACATGCATCAAGTTTCCGATTAAAGCAATTCTAGCATGAATAATAAACATTTATCATGATATAAGGAAATATAAATAACAACTTTATTATTGCCTCTAGGGCATATTTCCTTCAGTCTCCCACTTGCACTAGAGTCAATAATCTAGATTACATTGTAATGATTCTAAAACCCATGGAGTCTTGGTGCTGATCATGTTTTTCTCGTGGAAGAGGCTTAGTCAACGGGCCTGCAACATTCAGATCTGTATGTGTTTTGCAAATCTCTATGTCTCCCTCCTTGACTTGATCACGGATGGAGTTGAAGTGTCTCTTGATGTGTTTGGTTCTCTTGTGAAATCTGGATTCCTTCGCTAAGGCAATTGCTCCAGTATTGTCACAAAAGATTTTCATTGGACCCGATGCACTAGGTATTACACCTAGATCGGATATGAACTCCTTCATTTGCTGCTTCCAAAGCAGCTATGTACTCCGCTTCACACGTAGATCCCGCCATGATGCTTTGCTTGGAACTGCACTAACTGACAGCTCCACCATTCAATATAAATACATATCCGGTTTGTGACTTAGAGTCATCCAGATCAGTGTGAAAACTAGCATTGACGTAACCATTTACGACGAGCTCTTTGTCACCCCCATAAACGAGAAACATATCCTTAGTCCTTTTTAAGTATTTCAGGATGTTCTTGACCGCTGTCCAGTGATCCACTCCTGGATTACTTTGGTACTTCCCTGCTAAACTTATAGCAAGGCACACATCAGGTCTGGTACACAGCATTGCATACATGATAGAACCTATGGCTGAGGCATAGGGAATGACTTTCATTTTCTCTCTATCTTCTGCAGTGGTCGGGCATTGAGTCTGACTCAACTTCACACCTTGTAACAGAGGCAAGAACCCTTTCTTTGACTCATCCATTTTGAACTTCTTCAAAACTTTATCAAGGTATGTGCTTTGTGAAAGTGCAATTAAGCGTCTTGATCTATCTCTATAGATCTTGATGCCCAATATATAAGCAGCTTCACCAAGGTCTTTCATTGAAAAATTCTTATTCAAGTATCCTTTTATGCTATCCAGAAATTCTATATCATTTCCAATCAACAATATGTCATCCACATATAATATTAGAAATGCTACAGAGCTCCCACTCACTTTCTTGTAAATACAGGCTTCTCCAAAAGTCTGTATGAAAACATATGCTTTGATCACGCTATCAAAGCGTATATTCCAACTCCAAGAGGCTTGCACCAGTCCATAAATGGATCGCTGGAGCTTGCACACTTTGTCAGCACCTTTAGGATCGACAAAACCTTCTGATTGCATCATATACAACTCTTCTTTAAGAAATCCATTAAGGAATGCAGTTTTGACATCCATTTGCCAAATTTCATAATCATAAAATGCGGCAATTGCTAACATGATTCAGACAGACTTAAGCATCGCTGCGGGTGAGAAGGTCTCATCGTAGTCAACTCCTTGAACTTGTCGAAAACCTTTCGCAACAAGTCGAGCTTTATAGACAATAACATTACCTTTAGCGTTAGTCTTCTTCTTGAAGATCCATTTATTCTCTATGGCTTGCCGATCATCGGGCAAGTCAACCAAAGCCCATACTATGTTCTCATACATGGATCCCATCTCTGATTTCATGGCCTCAAGCCATTTCACGGAATCTGGGCTCATCATCGCTTCCTCATAGTTTGTAGGTTCGTCGGTCTAGCAACATGACTTCCAGAATAGGATTCCCGTACCACTCTGGTGCGGAACGTACTCTGGTTGACCTACAAGGTTTGGTAGTAACTTGATCTGAAGTTTCATGATCACCATCATTAACTTGCTCACTAATTGGTGTAGGCATCACTGGAACTGATTTTTGTGATGAACTACTTTCCAATTCGAGAGAAGGTACAATTACCTCATCAAGTTGTATTTTCCTCCCACTCACTTCTTTCAAGAGAAACTCCTCTCTAGAAAGGATCCATTCTTAGCAACAAATATCTTGCCTTCGGTTCTATGATAGAAGGTGTACCCAACAGTCTCTTTTCGTTATCCTATGAAGACGCACTTCTCCAATTTGGTTCGAGCTTACCAGGCTGAAGCTTTTCACATAAGCATCGCAACCCCAAACTTTAAGAAATGACAACTTAGGTTTCTTGCCAAACCACAGTTCATATGGTGTCGTCTTAACTGATTTAGATGGTGCCCTATTTAACGTGAATGCAACTGTCTCTAATGCATAACCCCAAAATGATAGTGGTAAATCGGTAATAGACATCATAGATCACACCATATCTAATAAAGTACAGTTACGACGTTCGGACACACCATTACGCTGTGGTGTTCTAGGTGGCGTGAGTTACGAAACTATTCCACATTGTTTTAAATGAAGACCAAACTCGTAACTCAAATATTCGCCTCCGCGATCAGATCGTAGAAACTTTATTTTCTTGTTACGATGATTTTCCACTTCACTCTGAAATTCTTTGAACTTTTCAAATGTTTCAGACTTGTGTTTCTTTAAGTAGATATGCCCATATCTGCTCAAATCATCTATGAAGGTCAGAAAATAATGATACCCGCCGCAAGCCTCAATACTCATCGGACCGCATACATCAGTATGTATTATTTCCAATAAGTCAGTGGCTCGCTCCATTGTTCCGGAGAACGGAGTCTTAGTCATCTTACCCATGAGGCATGGTTTTGAAGCATCAAGTGATTCCAAAAGCTCATCCGCATGGAGTTCCTTCATGCGCTTTACACCAATATGACCTAAACGGCAGTGCTACAGATATGTTGCACTATCATTATTAACTTTGCATCTTTTGGCATCAATATTATGAATATGTGTATCACCACGATCGAGATTCAAAAAAAATAGACCACTCATCAAGGGTGCATGACCATAAAAGATATTACTCATATAAATAGAACAACCATTATTCTCTGATTTAAATGAATAACCGTCTCGCAGCAAACAAGATCCAGATATAATGTTCATGCTCAACGCTGGCATTAAATAACAATTATTCAGGTCTAAAACTAATCCCGAAGGTAGATGTAGAGGTCGCGTGCTGACGGCGATCACATCGACCTTGGAACCATTTCCGACGCGCATCGTCACCTCGTCCTTAGCCAATCTTTGTTTAATCTGTAGCCCAGTATCAAATGCCCAGGCGCTACTACGAGCATTAGTAAGGTACACATCAATAACATGTATATCAAATATACCTTTCACTTTACCATCCTTCCTATCCGCTAAATACTTGGGGCGGTTTCGCTTCCTGTGACCAGTCCCTTTGCAGTAGAAGCACTCAGTTTCAGGCTTAGGTCCAGACTTGGGCTTCTTCCCGAGAGCAGCAACTTGCTTGCTATTCTTCTTAAAGTTACCCTTCTTTATTTTGCCTTTTTTCCTGAAACTAGTCTTCTTCTTAACCATCAACACTTGATGCTCCTTCTTGATTTCTACTTCCGCAGCTTTGAGCATAGCGAATAGCTCAAAAATAGTCTTCTCCATCCCTTGCATATTATAGTTCATCACGAAGCCTTTATAGCTTGGTGGCAGTGATTGGAGAACTCTTTCAATAACATTATCAACTAGAAGATTAACTCCCAGCTGAGTCAAGTGATTATGATACCCAGACATTTTGAGTATGTGTCCACTGACAGCACTACTAGGGAAAAGCCTAGCAGTAGCGCGGGTATTCGGTGTATCAGTAGCGCGGGGTTCCGTGCTACTGATATGGTGCTACAGCTAACATGTATCAGTAGTGCGTGTTACCCCACGCTACTACTATACATGGCTAGCAGCAGCGAGCTTTAGTACAATGCGCTACTGCTAATAGCTGCAGCACTTTTAACTAGGGCGCGCTACTGGTAAGAGCGCGCTGCTGCTAACTTTATTCCCCTCGCTACTGTTAGTTTTATTAGTTTTTGTTTTTTCCTGCATATTTGTTTTGTATTTGAACATGCTTTATACAATAATCTTTAGCATATCATACACATACAAATGTAATCATAGCATCAAATCATGTCATCATCATAATCATCATCCAACACAAAGTGGTCTCTCGTCATCATCTCGAAAATAGCAATACAAGTCTCGATTACTTGCAACTACATCGTCATCCATCTAAACAATGATATACGCGAGAAGCGCTATCAAATGAGTGAGAGCAGAACTATGCAGTACATGAGTTCATATCCCTCTCTCGCACTAGCGTGAACCTAAACTAACTACTGGCTGTCGCTCAGAAACCGGATGCCGGTACACCTGGGCCTGACACTCCGGCCACTCATCATATACCCCTGGCATAGCACTTCTTCGCCATCGATGATCTATGCACCTGCATCGTCACATGAGTCGATGATATGCAACATATATAGTTGAGCAACAGAAAGAGACAGACTTGGCAAAAATAGAAGCAACATATCATAAGCATAAATAACAAAGTTCATCGTACCCAAAATGCCCTAACTAGAGTGATCTTCGCTAGTCGAGGAGGATGGTTTAATTACATCACAAATAAAGTTTCGTCGTGCATAACTCAAAGTTTCATCATATAGAAAGTATGGACTAAACGGACACATTGTCATATATCGACAATCACTCCAACATGTCGTGCCATCCATCCAAGTTAGGGAGATAGTCCCCAAGCTTAGTGAAAGGCTTCAGGTCGAGACGCTGAGAGGCTACGCGTGTTCGGACGTCTTCCCACGACATTTGCCCTTCCTTGTAGAACATTCCTGCTTTTTTGAGGACCTCCTTCATGATGACTTGGGCAAGTTCCCGCTGGATGTGATAGAACTCAGCTCGAAGTTGATGATCCGGGATATCTCCTACGTTCTTTGCCCATTGCAGAATACGGGCATCGCCGGATTTAGGTGACATGAGAAGGTTCTGCTGATCCCGTCTGTACTCCAGCATGTGGTGTAGGACATATAATCCATCACTAAGAGTATCACTTGGTTGTTGGATGCAGCAGAAGTCAGTCTTATGGCCGAAGGCGGGCCTGCCGTCCCTTTTCTTCTTGGTATTGATCTCTCCACCCCGTACACCGTAGTAAAAGATAACAATGTCGAGAACAGACTTGATGTGGGTGTAATCCTTTTTGTTCATGTTCTTCGATGAGTCCAAGTAAAGAGCGTGGGAGTATCGGGGGTAAAGGATGATGAGGACGGCGCGCCCGCCGCTGCGCAAAATAAGTACATCTCAAATTGATTAGCCTCCATCGTGCAAATGAATGATTGAAATTGAAGGAAGGATATCCGCGCGAATGACTTATAGGGGATGATAAGGCACGAGAATCATCTCCTTGTCCTTATTGGCGACCATGAAATTGACGATGTAGTCCCTCGCGTATTCACCGTGCTCTGCGCAGACTGCCAGGAAGCCCTCGTGCATGAAGTATGGGTCAGCGACACAGATATAAGGTATCTGCTCAATCCCGATGATGTAGTTCATGTACGAGGCATAAAGGCGGACAAACTTAAAATCCAGCTTCTTCAAGTGAAACATGTCGAAGATGTAATCGAATCAAAGGAAGAACTTCTCCGCAGGGAATGTGTCGACGTACGACCTTTGCCACTGCACGTTAACCATGTAGAGTGGGTATCCTGGATTTTCCGAGGCGATGAGGCTTTTCTCTCTCCGCAGCACATCGTCATGAAGTCTCCTTAGATCACCGTGTGTGGCCTCTACCGCTGCCTTAGGTAGGATTGGTTCACCGGGGATATGCCATTTTGCCGCACCGGGGATAGGTATACGGTCTTGAACCCGAGGCTGCTGAGGCGGCTGGATCTTAGAAGCAACTTTGTTGCCTTTCCTCGGTCTCTTCCTATGCTTCTTTTCTACCGGAAGGTCATCTATAATAGGTTCATCCTCCGGAGGCGGCAATTCAGGCACCGACTCATGATGCTCAAACCCTGAGTACTCATACTGCTGAGCCATCAATCCTCCCTCATCATAGGCGCCAGTATTGAGATACTGTTGAGTGTCATCGTCATCCTCATCCTCATCTATGGCGACATCATCAGTGACTAATGGAGCCTCTTCCTCACCCCATCCGCTATCACCCAGCACGACAGCCGACGCTAATTGGGTAGGTGGGGTGTTGATGTTCATACCTTGCTGAGGCTGTGTGCTCGTGGGTGTGCTCCCGACCGCCTCCAGACGAAGCAGACTCTTTGGCCACAACAGGACCCACATATTGCAATCGCCAAGCTGCCGCGGGGTCTCATCGTCATCCCCCTAGTACCGGAGGAGCCAAATTCTCGTGGCCCGGTTTGACACTGGCCACGGAAACCTTGAAGACGTCAGGGGGGATCGGCCGGCTGTGGAACAATGGTTCCTTCGGCTTCATTATCGTCGCCTTCCCCACGTCCATCTTCTGGTCCCTGATGGTGTACAATATGGTGCACGGGGTTACGTCGGCCTGCAAAGACATGTCTGTGACGTGAGACATCCGAAAGGCAATGGAAACGGGAGATTATACATTTATTGAAGAGGGCCGGTGTGACAGATACCGTGAGGGCGTCGAGCTCAGCCAAAGATGAAGCACCGCCAAGCACGTCAGAGACGGAGGACGGGCTACTATGAGCAGGTGCGGGAGCCGGTGTGGGAGCCGGTGCAAGAGCAGGTGCTGGTGCTGGTGCAATGCTAGTCGAGCTGCTCCCAAAGAAGTCGGCAAGGGGAAAGTCCGCTGCATTTTTTTGATTTTGCCTGCTCCAACTGACAGCGGTCGGAACAAAGACACCAGACAAATCTGCAATCACCTGTTTTGTGGCAGCTACCGCTGTTGCGACTGTCTCAGCTGATTTCTTCTCAACCGCAATCTCAAGCTTCTTGTTGATGTTTTTTTCAATTAACCTCCGTCTTTCCTTTCTCTCCTTCGTGGTCTCACGGTAGTACTTCTTCCACGTGGCGCCGTCTCCGACACCGTGCACGCGTCCATACGACGGCCGAGTGTCCACCGGGAGTCCTTTCAATATGTTCAACGCCCGGTTGAATGGGGTGTCCCACTTGGGCCTCGCCAACGCCTCAGACGGCGAGTCGCTTTCGGCCGCAATCCTGTGCCTCTCTCTCTGCAAAAGGAACAAGGATCGTTTACAAATATGACTAAACATGCAGTCGAATTGATCAGAAACTAAAACTACTAGCAGTCTCATGAACTCCGTCGTGACCGGGTCCGTCTCGAAAACCTTCTTGACTGGGTCTCAATGGTACCGGGCCCTGAGGACGTCACGCTCCTGCGGGACGGTGAACTCCGCCAAGGGGTCTGGGATGGGGGGGGGGGGGGGGGGGGGGGGGGGGGGGGGGGGGGGGGGGGGGGGGGGGGGGGGGGGGGGGGGGGGGGGGGGGGGGGGGGGGGGGGGGGGGGGGGGGGGGGGGGGGGGGGGGGGGGGGGGGGGGGGGGGGGGGGGGGGGGGGGGGGGGGGGGGGGGGGGGGGGGGGGGGGGGGGGGGGGGGGGGGGGGGGGGGGGGGGGGGGGGGGGGGGGGGGGGGGGGGGGGGGGGGGGGGGGGGGGGGGGGGGGGGGGGGGGGGGGGGGGGGGGGGGGGGGGGGGGGGGGGGGGGGGGGGGGGGGGGGGGGGGGGGGGGGGGGGGGGGGGGGGGGGGGGGGGGGGGGGGGGGGGGGGGGGGGGGGGGGGGGGGGGGGGGGGGGGGGGGGGGGGGGGGGGGGGGGGGGGGGGGGGGGGGGGGGGGGGGGGGGGGGGGGGGGGGGGGGGGGGGGGGGGGGGGGGGGGGGGGGGGGGGGGGGGGGGGGGGGGGGGGGGGGGGGGGGGGGGGGGGGGGGGGGGGGGGGGGGGGGGGGGGGGGGGGGGGGGGGGGGGGGGGGGGGGGGGGGGGGGGGGGGGGGGGGGGGGGGGGGGGGGGGGGGGGGGGGGGGGGGGGGGGGGGGGGGGGGGGGGGGGGGGGGGGGGGGGGGGGGGGGGGGGGGGGGGGGGGGGGGGGGGGGGGGGGGGGGGGGGGGGGGGGGGGGGGGGGGGGGGGGGGGGGGGGGGGGGGGGGGGGGGGGGGGGGGGGGGGGGGGGGGGGGGGGGGGGGGGGGGGGGGGGGGGGGGGGGGGGGGGGGGGGGGGGGGGGGGGGGGGGGGGGGGGGGGGGGGGGGGGGGGGGGGGGGGGGGGGGGGGGGGGGGGGGGGGGGGGGGGGGGGGGGGGGGGGGGGGGGGGGGGGGGGGGGGGGGGGGGGGGGGGGGGGGGGGGGGGGGGGGGGGGGGGGGGGGGGGGGGGGGGGGGGGGGGGGGGGGGGGGGGGGGGGGGGGGGGGGGGGGGGGGGGGGGGGGGGGGGGGGGGGGGGGGGGGGGGGGGGGGGGGGGGGGGGGGGGGGGGGGGGGGGGGGGGGGGGGGGGGGGGGGGGGGGGGGGGGGGGGGGGGGGGGGGGGGGGGGGGGGGGGGGGGGGGGGGGGGATGTTATTATTTTTTTATTATGTTTATGTTGTACTAATTTCGTTTACTCTTTCTCATTGCAGGTGTTGACAGATGGTGGGCACGGGTCGAGAGCGCTCCAAGCCTCCTTCTTCCTCGGTGCATGCTGGGAGGGGTGTTGCTATTGCACCCGAGCACCTTCGGAGAGCGTTGGTAGATAGCATGCAGACACCGGCAGGCGCTTCTTCTTCGGCCGGGAGAGGTCGGGGGAAGACGAAGAGGGGTGCACCTAGAGGTGGACGTGCGGTGGGAGAAGTAGGAAGCCTGTTGCGCCTTCCTCGCCGCCACCCCCAGCTGTTTCTCTGGACCACCAGAGTGCTCCGTCTCAGGTGGACCAGCCAGACTTGGACCCATCTCGGACTCCGATACACGAGCCTCGGGCCGATGAGCCTTGGGTCGCCGAGCCTTCGTCCCAGGAGACTCGGGCCCCAGAGTCTTCGTCCCAGGAGACTCGGGCCCCTGAGTCTTTATCCCACGTGACTCCGGAGACTAGTGGCCATGCTGATGGCGAGGAGACCTGGTCTGATGATAGTTTTAGCGAGGGCGAGCTGGTTGAGCAGGGCAAGAAGGTCTACAAGTGTGGTGGTATGAAGCTCCCGGCCGTGCCGGCGACCCGCGATCAGAGGTCTTCACTACAAAAAAAAGACACATCCGTGACATTTTGGGCCGAACAATTTTTTTCTGTCATGCTTATGACACTTCTATGACAATAACTGTGACAAAACCCGGTATCATCATAGATGTGGTGGGCTCCTACTTCTATGACAAATAATTATGACAGAAAATGGGCTTTTCGTCCTCGGCGGGCCGGAGACGCAGTTGCATGACATTCTTTGGGCCGTCCATGATGGAAAAAACCGTGGTAGAAGCGAGGGCGAGGAATATATCGGGGGAGTTCCCGGTTACGGTGGGTGGTCGGGGGCCGAGCGATGCTCGTTTCTCTCGTACATACGCGCGTGTGTGCGAGGCATTGGGGTCTAACTGAACCCGAGCGAGGTGTTGGGGTCTAACTGAACCCGAGTGATTGCACTGCGGGCTACGCGTTACTGAACCCGAGCGATCGATCTATCCCTTGCTGTTAACTAAACCCGATTGATTCCTTCGCTATTGCTGATAACTGAAGCCGATCGAACCCTGCTGCCTCCTTCCCGGGATGAACAATGAGCGTTGTTGTTGGGGAGGGGGGGTTGGATGAACAGTTCCCGGTGGGGGGTTGGATGAACAGGACCCCATGGTAGTAGAGGCCGTTGCCACTGGATGAACAGTACCCCGATCGATCGAGCCGGTTGGGGGGGGGTGGATGAACAGGACCCCATGGAGGGCTGGTTGAACAGTAGCCGGTGGAGCGCTGGATGAACAGTAGCCCGTGGAGGGTGGTTGAACAGGACCCCATGGAGAGGGCCGGTTGAACAGTAGCAGGTGGAGGAGCGGTGGAGGCTGGATGAACAAGAGCCCCGTGGATGAACAGTGGCTGGTGGAGGCAGGAAGGGGAGACACCGTGGATGAACAGTCGCAAATGGAGGCTGGAGGAGGTCGATGGTGGATGAACAGTAGCCCGTGGAGGCAGTCGACGATGGATGAACAGTAGCCCGTGGAGGCAGTCGACGATGGAGATGAACAGTATCCCATGGAGTCCCGTTTTGCGGTACGCCATACCCCTCCCGATGAACAGGACCCCTGTTTCGACTGTAGTGCTCCAACACAAGTCCGTTTCCTCCGTTTTGCGGTACGCCACACCCCTCCCGATCAAAAGGACCCCGTTTCGACCGTAGGAGGTCCAAGAGAAGTCCGTTTCCTCCGTTTGCGGTATGCCAGACCCCTCCCAATGAACAGGATCCCGTTTTGACCATGGCCGGTCGAACACAAGGCCGTTTCCTCCGTTCTGCGGTACGCCAGGCCTCGTTTCGATCGGCTGTTCCGTCCAAGCCGGTTGGCTCCCGATAAACACGACGACGCAGTCCGTTCCGACCCAGCCAGTTGTACGTGGCCGTATTTACTTTCTTGCACGTTGGCCGCTGTACGTACGTGTACATGCTACTTGCGTGCCTCTACTATGACACGTGCGCGCCTCTACTATGACACGTGCGCACCTCTACTACGACACGTGCGTGCCTCTACATCGACCAGTATGTACGTACACGTTCGCGACTAGAATGACAACGCTAATATGCTTCGACCAGGTGGGTCCTGACTGTCAAGCACTTCCTTCTGTGTGAAGATGTAGCTGGTGGGTCCCAGCAGTCAGGGGGGAAACGTTTTTTTCACGAAATACGGTGGCCCGTCCGGTGGGTCCATGCTGTCAGGTGGAGGAATAATTATTTTGCGCGTAATAAGGATGCACTTCCTTGCTGCTCCCGTGGACCCAGCTGGCAGCCTCTCCATGTACAGTACTCTTCCGATGGAAGTCGTTCCTTGACCACGTTGACCATGCCACGCCGAGAGCACCAGGGCGGTGGATGACGGCGAGGCCTAAGAAGGGGACGACGTGGAGCCGGGGAAGACGCGGCATTGGATGCCCACGCGGAGGGGAGTACGTGGGTTGACTGCTTCGGTTGCGGTGTGAGGCTGCCATCGCCGGAGAATAACAGGAGGTGTGGGTGAGTATAGAGGGATGGCATGGCTAGCGGTGGTACCATAGCCGGACACGGTAGGCAGGAGCAGGCAGCACGACCGACGCTTGTTTGGGCGGCTGGAGCAAGAAGACCAGAGGTTGAAGAAGCACTACTGCCGTTGGATGGACATCGTACGATCACTGGAGCTAGAATCGTTCATATTGACTAAGTTGACAAAGCCCTCCGTCCCCGTCATCTTAGTAGGCCCACAAGTCAGTCTCCCACTATGGTGGGTCCCAGCTAGCAGGGGGAGTATTCATTTTTGTGTGCGTAATAACGAGGCACTTCCTTGCGTACGAAGATATAGCTGGTGGGTCCGACCTGTCAGCGGGGGGAACGTTTTTTTCGCGAAATACAGAGGCCCTTCCGATGGGTCCCAGCTATCAGGTGGAGGAATCATTATTTTGCGCGTAATAAGGAGGCATTTACTTGCGTGCGGCCGTGGACCCAGCTGTCAGCCTCTCCACGTACAGTCCACTTCAGATGCATGTCGTTCATTGACCATGTTGACCACGCCACGCCGAGAGCACCAGGGCGGTGGAGGACGGCGAGGCCTAGGAAGGGAACGACACGGAGACAGGGAAGACTCGACAGTTGTTTCCCACATGGAGGGGAGTACGAGGGTTTACTGGTTCATCTACCGTCGCCGGAGAATAACAGCAGGTGTGGGTGAGTAGAGGGATGGCTAGGCCAGCGATGGGAGTACGGTGGGGCGGTGAGGCCTGCGCGACAGCATAGCCGGCCACGGGAGGAGGGAGCAGGCAGTCCCGCTGGCGCTTGTTTGAGCGGCTGGAGCAGGAAGAGCAGAGATTGAAGAAGCACGACGGCCGTTGGATGGACATCCAACAGTCACTGCTTGTGCGTCAACCTTATTTTAGGAAAGCCTCAAATCTGTGGAAAACAGCATACAACCCATCTGCCATTATTTCTAATAATTTACAGCCCATTTGCTAATTCTTAACTTTTTTTGGAGCCCATATTCTTTTTGTTGGCATTACAACCCATATTGTGGCCACGGTTAAAAAGTTATACGAAATTTTGCATATTTCGGTGCAGTCCGAACTGTTTTTAATCCCGAAATTTCGAGTCACATTCAAACTGATTTTAAAAATAAATGTATATCAATATAAAATCCAACAAATTGTCCACGCATAAAAATCAATGCAATTTAGAATCTCGAAATGAAAAACCGAAATTTGAAACTAATTGCCGGTTTGATGTGTTTTAAAAATGTACAACCCATTTCTCATTACTGATAGGCCATTTTCTCGGCCAGCCGAATGAAGCTCTCCTCGTCCTGAAAGATTTGCAGCCCAACAGGCCTGACAAAGTGACTTACTTGACAAATCACAAAAAAACTGGGCTAGCCATTTTCAGAAAGAAAAAAAACTACTGGGCTGGTCTGTGTTAAACATAAAAGAAAAGGCTGTCTAGACAGGCCAGAGTGCCCCGCACAGCCCAGTTGACACCCTGCTTCCGTCTCAAAAACAAATTAGATAAATGCCACTCCAATTATGGCGATTCATAAAAATGCCACCGCAATTTCCAAACTTTGAAAAATGGCACTGCAATTTTTGCAAACTTTGAAAAACGCCACTGCAATTTTTGCAAACTTTGTAAAACGCCACTCCAGACTTCAAAAAATTCCACTAGAAATGGCATGTTTCAAAGTTTGGAAATTGCAGTGGCATTTCTCGGAATCACCAGATTTGGAGTGGCATTTATCAAATTAACCTAAAACAAAAATAATTGGACGAGCTGCTGGGTCCCTGGTGCCAGCCACTCGTTGTGCAATTCTCTCATTTATTGACTACGTTGACAATGGCATGGGACCCAGATGTCAGAAATCCATTAGGAGGAGCCATTTTTTATTGGCTTGAAATAATTAGGCACTTGCTTGCGTACTGCCATGACCTTGGTGGGTCCCTGCTGTCATCCTCTCCACGTACAATCATCTCCTGACTGTGTACGCGTCAACCTGGTAGGCCCACAAGTCAGCCTCTAAACCCGTGGCAGACAAATACAACCCATTTAAAAAAATAACAGCCCATTCCATACGTTCAAACGGAAAGTTCAACATTCAGAGCAAAGTAACAGGTCTGATCCAGATATACAGTACTGAACTTCCACGTTGACAACCATCATAGCCAAATTAACTATCTACTCCCACTAATACTCTAGTAGTGTACAAGTACTAACTTACTCTTAGCTAACTAGATGATGCCGACCGCCATCTGCGGTACACGCTAAACGCCAGCACCGATGTCCTCCACCTCGCCTCAGACTTGCCAGAGGTGCAATAGGGCGCGTTGCTCGCGCACGTTGGCCCTTTCCATGTCGGCGTGGTCCACCAAAGCTTCAGCTTCTAAGTGGGAAACCCACTTGACGAGGTGGTAGTAAAATTCGGCGTCGCGAACGCGTGCGTGCCCGACAGCCTCCAGGGCTATTTGCCGGGCGCTGGCCTCCACGTAGTCGGCCCAGTTGCGGGCGCTCTGCTCGCGACTCAGAGCGTCGGTGCGCTGCTGCTCCATGTCCCGCTGGCGGCGCAAATTGGCGATACGCTGCTCCTTTGCCAGGCGGTCGCACTCCAACAACTCCTCATACTCCGCATTGCCATCTAAAGACCGATTGAATGCCTCCTCCCTCCGTCTACCTTCCGGTGAAAACGGAACACTAGTTCCGGCGGTGACCGTCTCCGGCGTCGCCTATCGCGGAAGGGCGGGGGCATGGCGGAAGTGGCGAGAGTGAGGATAAGTGGGGAGCGACGTTGGGCCGGTGGGGGCTTATGAGGATAGGCCGAGTTGGGTGATGGTGCAACCGGAGAAGGCCGGGAAACATTAATTATAGGCGGAAGGTAGGCGAACCAGCGTGTCGTGGGAAACGCGACGGTCATCACGGTCATCGTAATTCAATGCATAAGCAGGCATGGCTTAGCGCGCCAGCTTGCCGTGGAAAAGTAGAAAAACTGAAATTATGACTGTGTCGTCCCGTCCCGTCAGTGGTGCGTCCCGTCCGTGCTGGGTCGCACACCGGCATGACGGTCAAACGAGTGCACTCGAATCATCCAGATGAGGTACTCCCTCCTTGTCAAAAATGATTCCACCACTCATCATCTACCTTGGTTGGTGAGATTTTTGAATTAAGCCCTTCAAACTGGAAAGGAGGTAGTACGTGGGTGATCCGCTATTTATTCATGTAGGATCGAGTAGGTCATTTTTTGAATTGAGCCCTGCAAACCAGAAAGGAGGTAGTACGTGCGTGATCTGCTATTTATCCGTGTAGGATCTAGTAGGTTGGACAGTGTACGTGTAGGATCGAGTAGGTCGGATGGTGTACGTGTAGGATCGCATTAGCTGATGAACGTTCGCTAGGAGATAAGGCATTTGCGAACGTTTTTGCTGGTAGTTTTTTCAGATTCGCATGGCATTTTCTTCAGAGCAGCTTGTCAGTTTCTTCAGAGGTAGGCATTTTTTTCTTCAAAAAACTGCCACTTCGGATCTTGCGTCGCAACTAAAACTGCCAGGAGTGCATTAGTAGGCTTGCTAGTGATTGATCAGTAACTTGTAAACACTGAGCGAACAGAAATAAGGAACTGTTAGTAACCTGTAAACACCGAGAACACAGAAATAAGGATCATGCTGTGCACAGCAGTAAGAGTCGATCCGTTCGAAATGTTCACACAAGACTCACAGGCCTGGCATTGTAATATGTTCACATTAGTAGGCCAAATTCAAAACCAACTAGTACGATTCCCATACATAAGATCAACATGTTAATGCATCTCAATGATTCACAGATCATATACAAATATGTAGCTCCAAATGCAAAGATCTAGAAAAAACATCTGTTCTTCCTACTAACATGGATGCTTCTCTTGGCCAACATTCAGTACAGAGTGAAAGACAAATTTGTTTGTGAAGTCTACAATTCCTCTTGCAAACGTAAGTGGTTTCACCAACAGCTGGAACCATGAGAATGAACCACACATGATAGAGGAACATCCACTGCAATATGATTTGGTCTTCTCTCGATCACACAGCGAGACTATTTTCGGAATACAAACTTTAACTTAGGCAAAATGATGCCCATTGTATAATCAGACCAAAGCAATTAAGCACCTAGTGTTGGCCAATAAATAATACAGTACTACTTTTCTGCAGTCCATGAAGTGACTATCCAATCTTTCTGTGTCTATTTTCAAATGGCACTGCATGCAGTGACTATACTATTCTCTTGTGCAGTTCAACCAAAATTGTGGTCACTTTGTTTGTTTGCCAAATAGCAACGGGCAGACATCTATGTCTGCACAAATATCAAGCAGCTAGTAAACATATACCCCACCTTGTATTTTTGGTTTAAACACATCTCTTCCGCTTAGCATCTGTCATGTTTTGCACTAGACAATTTGATACAGTCATGTTTTGCCCTGGACAATTTCATACTGAATTGATTTGCTGGTTCAGCGCAGAAATATAGCTCCTATTCTTCATCATACCAAGGATATCCATGTTCGCAGTGATGGAAGAGGTGAAATCGATACAACCGAAATTGAGCATCCAATCATTGAATCCTGTCTTGCACCTCCAATGTAGGTCCACCCTACCAATAAATTCACATGCAAACCACTAGTATTACTATCTAATGACAGTACAAAAAGAGTATCAAGATAGTAGCAAACCATGTACCTTCGTAATGAACAGCTCATAGTGCCACCAATTGGATATAAAGGTTTGGAAGAAAACATGCTCCTAATGTTGAACCATTAGGACTTTTTGTGCAGTTCCACTAAAATTGAGCATCCCTGTTTGCATAGATATTGAAAGTGTGATTACTATAAAAGTGGCACTAGTTGAAGCATAGACTCACAAATATAAGCATTCCAATTTCTTAATGGGAAAAGGTAGCAAGACTGTTTCTAACCACCTGTTTGAAGGAATAAACAAGGCAACAGTGGCTGATGTCAGGAAAGCATACATGTTTTTTTTTCTGAAAAATTGAACCATTTCTGAAAAATTGAACCATTATTTTAAGCATATTTTGTGCAGTTCAACTAAAATAAAATGCCATCACCTCCTTGACAACTCAGTGACACTATACAAAAGGAAATGACTTAACATTACATCATGATGTCAGGTATGTAGTCGACAGGCATTAGAGACAAACATACAGACCTCCTCCGATAACATAATGAACATTAATTTTAACAAAGGTGTGACTAGCTTTACCGGGATAAGAGCATCTCGAATAGCATGTGTATATTTGTATGTCTATATATTCATATAGACAATGGTCTAAAAAGATTCCCTTATATACACGTCCAGTTTTGCATCAGAACGTCTATATACAGGGACCATGACAGGTGGGCCATCGCTGGGAAGAGGAAGAAATCATGACTGCAGCTGAGTTTAGACGACGCCTTCACAATGTTCAGGCGTGGACATTGTCGAGGTCGATTTAGAGGATGTGTATATTTGGACGACCATATAGACAAGCTATTGGACGCCTGTTTTGGGCTCACGTCGTGGAAAACGAGTATAGACATCCATATAGAGAAGCTATTGGAGATGCTCTAATTTGAGTGAACTCTATACCCTCTGCTTCTTAATATAAGACGTTTTCACAGTTCAATTTAAAGTACCCAAACGTCTAGTATTTGGAAAAACAGGTAGTAGTTTTCTTGAGCACATATCTAGGAAATCTTGCCACACTTTATATATGTCCATACGCTAAGCAACACCATTCGAATAGTACAAATATACACTAATCCAGTGGCTAGTGCAACAGTAGAGTAGTTATTTTATTACAGGGTACAGTACAATGGTTTTACTGAACATATTTCCATAAGCTCTAGCACTGGAAGATTTCTATAAGAATTAACAATACAAAATGTAAAGGTAACAAGTTTCAGCATTGGTATACTAGCTGTGCAAGAGCATTAAACCAAATACAAAAGTCTGAAGGTAACTAGCATTATTAACTAATGACAATAAAAAAAAATTGCAAACCATGTACCTTCAAGGTAAATATCATTTCAAACTCGAGGGGACCTAAAAATTGCTATCCCAATCTTGATAATAAATCAAACATAAAAACTTGATCGAACGAATCAAGAGAACAGCCGGAGGAGGAGGTGCCCACTCTTGACCTTTCCTCTTGACATTGTACAAAAAAATCGACTTATCTTATGAAAGTGAGGTATGTAATCTATAAGCATTAACCGTGCAAAAATCTGAAGGTAGTAACAAGATTCATCGTTGGTATACTGGTTGTGCAACAACATTAGAATGCCTTAGCTGAAAAATCTTTAATACATCCATAATCAACAGCTAACCCTGAAATAATCCAGTGACATTATATGGCATTGCTTAAATTTATCGGTGGCATTAGACTGAGTGCGGCATTAGTTAAATGTGGCATCACTTTAGCAGTAGCATTACTTGACTTGACCGCTGGCGTTATACTAACAGCAAAAAAGTGGCAATAAGAGCATTGGAGGCCCATTCAGACAGTGGGCGCACCAGTACGATGTACCTCCACGGACGCATAGAGTGGTGAGTGAGGTATGGTTGCCCAGAGCAACAAATATCCAAGCAACATATGTGGATTACGTCCCATTTTTGTTCTCTTTAGCCACCCTTTTCCTATGTGAGGACAACAAACCGATCGACCTGGTCATTCTCTATTGCGTTGTCATGCCTTTCTACCCTTCTTCAACCAAGAGACACGAGACTCGTTCCTTAGCTACTGATTTCCTCTTTTCAACCTAGATGCGGATTCGATGCCTAGTCTCTTGGACAGTACAGTCTCCCTTCCTTTCCCTATTCAACCCAAACATGGATTAGTCTACATGAAGTAGGGTTTCCTTTAATAGTGCAAGTTAAGGTTTTCGTCTGCGCGACCAGTAGAGCAGAGGATAGCAAATTGGGAGATCGGGCAAATGGTGGAGTGGAAAAAGATCCACATGCAGTGACGTGGCAGATGGGGCAATAGAACAAGGGTATGGTTCAAAAAGAGGTAGCATACCTGAGGGTCGGCGGGAAGTGGCTTCGCTCATCGTCGTCGTCCTCCGCACACACTACGGCAGCGATCTTGGGGACGGAGGCCATCCTGCGCGGTCGCTAGGTCTGAGAGGACGGCCTTGTCGTCAGTGCGTGACCTCGCTCGCCGACGACGAGTGCGTCAATGTTGCACGTCCTTTTCTTCCCCGGCGGATCTGTGACCACCGGTGAGGACGAAGAGAGAGGCCGTCTTTTTTAGATCTGGAGAGAGGGTGATAGTGTGAGAAGCAAGTGGGCAGCCCTTAGCAAGAAAGCGCTGAAGCTCCAGCCTATATATCTTTTTTATACTACTAGTACTAGAGGTGGAGTAGTGGTAGAGTAGTTTATATTTTCTCAGCATACAATACCAGTTAGTCGTGCTTCACAACAGAACGGCACGCCATTAAAAAATAATGGTTGATAACTAATGCGGCACCTCGGGCCAATGCGCCCAGATAGCACTTTGCATGAGAGATTACACACCATGTTTCATTGACATGTGGTCCCGTTCCAACATGTCAGTGAGACGACGGCGAGTCCTTTTGTACAATTTCCGAATGGACATCTATGTAGGCCGGGGCGCCTCTTCGTGTACCGTGGCAACCGTCCACCGACTCTTCGCCTTTCCCTCTCGATTTGGAACTGCTGTCGCACGCTCTTCCTCCCTCCTCCATTTGCCTTCACCCTTCCTTCTGCCATTGTTCGATCGTCTTCTCCATGGAGGGAACAGGCCGGAAACGACCCCGTTATTCTTGCCCCGATCTGAATGATGACGCGGTGGAGAAACTCATTGATCGGTGCGACGTCATCACCTCGGCTAGCATGGCAGGTTCGTTCAAGACCATTCTCGACTCAACTAATAACATCATTACAAGGAACCCAAGGGTCCAGGAGCGGTTTGATCTCCCCTATCTTCTTTGCCGTGACCCTGCTGACTGGCGCGCGGACGACGAAGGCCTCGCCTTGTGCAAGTTGATGCCGCTTGATAATGATACGTGTGATGTTAAGATGCCATCGCTTGAGGGTAAGTCTTGGCAGGCGCAAATGGAGATTGGGTTGTTTATATTGGGTACAACTGCGAGTGGGAACTTGTGAATGTGTACACTCGTCACCGGGTTCCACTTCCAAAAATCTCAGACTGCCCAGAGGTTGAGTACACCGGTATTCTACGTGAGTTCAAATATGATCATGGTGACTGTCGTCTATGGAAGATAGCAATTTGTCGAGTTCCCAACCACTCTTGGGATTACACGAACTATGAAGTTGTTGCTATCTTCGACAAGCTTGTTGCCGTGATTACTTCCATGCCTCGATGGATATTGCTCAAAAATCAATTTCTGTACACGGATGAGTACTGACACAATTCAATACGAGGGTCTTGTGTTTGCTGCCACCACTCGTGGCACTGTTTTTGCATGGAATTCTGTTGCTTTCGGTAAGTTTGTCTTCCACCGTAATTATAGTTGTTTCATCCACATGCATGCGGGTTAGCTAGTTTCCCTTTACTAATTAACCTTCTTATGTTTCCAACACTGGTGCGTGTCGGTCCTAAACAAACGGTTTTTAACCCCTTTCTGCGACGGCATTTGGAACCGTCGCCAAGTGAGTGTGTGCGATAGGGTTTCCCACACGACCCAGAAATCATCGGGGATAGGCCCTCCTGGGACCCAGGCTGGGGCCGTGTGCGATCGGGCGAGGCATCGAAACCCAATTATTTCCGTAGGTATGTACATCCCACACGGTGAATCCCAGAAATCATTTCCGTAGGTATGTACATCCCACACGGTAAATCCCAGAAATCATTTCCGTAGGTATGTACATCCCACACGGTGAATCCCAGAAAATCATTTCCGTTCGTATGTATATCATACACGGTCAATCCAAGGAATATGTTTCCGTTCTTATGTACATCCCACACAGTCAATCCAGGGAAAACGTTTCCGTTCGGATGTACATCCCACACAGTCAATCCAGGGAAAATGTTTCCGTTCGGACGTAAATCCCACATAGTTTTATGTGTAGGCTCGTGTGTGAAAGGTGTAACTATCACACACGGTCTTCCTTGGTTAACTGTTTGCTTTTATCAACTATATCACACACGATTTGATGAATAAAACTGTGTAGCATTGGGCTATCCATCGCAAGCGCTTTTACTGCTAGAACCGTTTGCAAAGGTCCATGACACATTTAGCAGGTTTATTAGTTTACAATTAATAATTCCAGTATTACGCAAATTCAAATTTCATATCGAACAGCTATTTCCCAATTTCATATCAGGCACATAAATATATTATAACATCACAGTATGGTAGCTACATGAAAGCAGCACAGTACAACATATAGCTAGTTCAACTTCATAAGAACAATATATTCATTTCCCTAATCGAGATCATCCAGGCTCGTCTTATCCACCTCTCCTTTCAGTTCAGTAAGAACCCGTTTTGCACGGGCCAACTGGGAAAGTGCCTCCTCCTTCGCCAACACCATCTTAGCAAAGTCTTATTTAAAAAATCTGAGCTCATTCTCCACCTTCAACTTTTTATCCCGCATCTTGAAATATGCTTCAGCGTTGACAAGACTTTCTCTAAGCCTACCTATGTTCACTTCCTCATACATGTTCCAGAGCTTCGTTAGGCACATCTTCAAAGACTCTGGCCACTCTTGATCAACCCACTCCAAGTAAGAACACTTCCGTTCATCCTATAATATTTAAAACTAGATCAGTAACAATTGTAGGGGAAAACGGTTTATATCAACATAGAAAATCACCAATGCTTATGTTGAAAAACTGAAGAAACATGTTAATTATGACATATCTTCTCAAAAGATCAATGTGTAAATGAAATAATTGGTATTGAGACAACAACCAAATTCTGGAACATCATAAGCTATAATTAACTACAACGATGCTACAAGTTCTTACTCATGTACAATAAATAACAAATTGAACATTTTATGAGGAAGGTAAATTGATACTAACAGGTGTGTACGGGGGGGGGGGGGGGGGGGGGGGGGGGGGGGGGGGGGGGGGGGGGGGGGGGGGGGGGGGGGGGGGGGGGGGGGGGGGGGGGGGGGGGGGGGGGGGGGGGGGGGGGGGGGGGGGGGGGGGGGGGGGGGGGGGGGGGGGGGGGGGGGGGGGGGGGGGGGGGGGGGGGGGGGGGGGGGGGGGGGGGGGGGGGGGGGGGGGGGGGGGGGGGGGGGGGGGGGGGGGGGGGGGGGGGGGGGGGGGGGGGGGGGGGGGGGGGGGGGGGGGGGGGGGGGGGGGGGGGGGGGGGGGGGGGGGGGGGGGGGGGGGGGGGGGGGGGGGGGGGGGGGGGGGGGGGGGGGGGGGGGGGGGGGGGGGGGGGGGGGGGGGGGGGGGGGGGGGGGGGGGGGGGGGGGGGGGGGGGGGGGGGGGGGGGGGGGGGGGGGGGGGGGGGGGGGGGGGGGGGGGGGGGGGGGGGGGGGGGGGGGGGGGGGGGGGGGGGGGGGGGGGGGGGGGGGGGGGGGGGGGGGGGGGGGGGGGGGGGGGGGGGGGGGGGGGGGGGGGGGGGGGGGGGGGGGGGGGGGGGGGGGGGGGGGGGGGGGGGGGGGGGGGGGGGGGGGGGGGGGGGGGGGGGGGGGGGGGGGGGGGGGGGGGGGGGGGGGGGGGGGGGGGGGGGGGGGGGGGGGGGGGGGGGGGGGGGGGGGGGGGGGGGGGGGGGGGGGGGGGGGGGGGGGGGGGGGGGGGGGGGGGGGGGGGGGGGGGGGGGGGGGGGGGGGGGGGGGGGGGGGGGGGGGGGGGGGGGGGGGGGGGGGGGGGGGGGGGGGGGGGGGGGGGGGGGGGGGGGGGGGGGGGGGGGGGGGGGGGGGGGGGGGGGGGGGGGGGGGGGGGGGGGGGGGGGGGGGGGGGGGGGGGGGGGGGGGGGGGGGGGGGGGGGGGGGGGGGGGGGGGGGGGGGGGGGGGGGGGGGGGGGGGGGGGGGGGGGGGGGGGGGGGGGGGGGGGGGGGGGGGGGGGGGGGGGGGGGGGGGGGGGGGGGGGGGGGGGGGGGGGGGGGGGGGGGGGGGGGGGGGGGGGGGGGGGGGGGGGGGGGGGGGGGGGGGGGGGGGGGGGGGGGGGGGGGGGGGGGGGGGGGGGGGGGGGGGGGGGGGGGGGGGGGGGGGGGGGGGGGGGGGGGGGGGGGGGGGGGGGGGGGGGGGGGGGGGGGGGGGGGGGGGGGGGGGGGGGGGGGGGGGGGGGGGGGGGGGGGGGGGGGGGGGGGGGGGGGGGGGGGGGGGGGGGGGGGGGGGGGGGGGGGGGGGGGGGGGGGGGGGGGGGGGGGGGGGGGGGGGGGGGGGGGGGGGGGGGGGGGGGGGGGGGGGGGGGGGGGGGGGGGGGGGGGGGGGGGGGGGGGGGGGGGGGGGGGGGGGGGGGGGGGGGGGGGGGGGGGGGGGGGGGGGGGGGGGGGGGGGGGGGGGGGGGGGGGGGGGGGGGGGGGGGGGGGGGGGGGGGGGGGGGGGGGGGGGGGGGGGGGGGGGGGGGGGGGGGGGGGGGGGGGGGGGGGGGGGGGGGGGGGGGGGGGGGGGGGGGGGGGGGGGGGGGGGGGGGGGGGGGGGGGGGGGGGGGGGGGGGGGGGGGGGGGGGGGGGGGGGGGGGGGGGGGGGGGGGGGGGGGGGGGGGGGGGGGGGGGGGGGGGGGGGGGGGGGGGGGGGGGGGGGGGGGGGGGGGGGGGGGGGGGGGGGGGGGGGGGGGGGGGGGGGGGGGGGGGGGGGGGGGGGGGGGGGGGGGGGGGGGGGGGGGGGGGGGGGG
The DNA here is from genome assembly GCA_036873465.1 of Thinopyrum obtusiflorum. NCBI lineage: Eukaryota > Viridiplantae > Streptophyta > Magnoliopsida > Poales > Poaceae > Thinopyrum > Thinopyrum obtusiflorum. The sequence continues at coordinate 135,762 of JAAAWM010012131.1, read as the reverse complement.
GGGGGGGGGGGGGGGGGGGGGGGGGGGGGGGGGGGGGGGGGGGGGGGGGGGGGGGGGGGGGGGGGGGGGGGGGGGGGATTCGGGGGTTGCCGGCACTAGAGCAGACGAGCCGGCGAAGCTTAAGGAGGGAGACTTAAATAGACCCAGATATTTTCATCGCAAACGGTTCCTAGAAAACAATTGTGTGTGATGTTGTAGATTTTTTTTGTTAGCTGTGAAAGACGAATTTGGAATAAAGTGCCAACGGATGGTGTTTTAAATGAACGAGAAATTTTGTAGTACTAATACAACTGTCATGTCAAATTTTGGAAAATTTCAGGGGTCATTTGACCTTCTAAGATATTTAAGTGATTTTCTAGCCATTTAATGACCGTAATTGAAATTTGAACTACATGTACATGCAACAGCTAACCATAATGGTTTGAAAACTCATATTTTGTGTACTTGTGTGCGATTTAATTCCATGTGCAGTAAAATGGAAGGAATTTTCGAACATATTGGTCTAACGGCTATGACACAATTAAGCATGGAGTGACATGGCATTTATTTCCAAATAATTAAAAAAATCAGAAACACATGAAACCTTGGTTGATGTAATGTCATGCCACCAAGATGATGTGGTAAAAAAATTGGCATGTTTGACCAAAGTTTGGACACACACATCCCTCACAAATCGGAGCAACTCACTAGAAGGCTCATGGTTTCGAGAGGGAACAATGCATGTTTGATGACGAACGGGAGATAGCTTCCTCTCACGGCCTTTAATTTTTTTTCTACCTCTAACGTGCACTACTACAACTGTAATGTGAATTTTTTGAAAATTCTAGGGGTCATTTGACCTTTTAAAGACATTTAAGTGATTTTCTAGCCATTTAATGACCGTAATTCAAATTCGAACTACATCTACATGCAACGCGTAACCAAAACGGTTTGAAAAATCATATTTGTGTACTTGTGTGCGAGTTAATTTCATGTGCAGTAAACTAGAAGGAATTTTCAAACATATTTGTATCACGACATGGAGACATATGCATGAATACGTATGCATGGAGTGGCATGGCATTTAAATTCCAAAAAAAAATCAGAAACACATGAAACCTTGGTTGATGTAATGTCATGGCACCAAGATCATGTGGTAAAGAAATTGGCATGTTTGACGAAAGTTTGGACAAACACCCCTCATAATCTGGAGCAACTCGCTAGAAGGTTCGTGGTTCCGAGAGGGAACAATGCATGTTTGATAACGAACGGGGGATAGCTTCCTCTTACGGCCTTCAAATTTTTCCTACGTTTAACGTGCACTACTATAACTGTCATGTGAAAATTTGGTAAATTTCAGGGGTCATTTCACCTTTTAAAGACATTTAAGTGATTTTCTAACCATTTAATGACCGTAATTCAAAATTGAACTACATCTACATGCAACGCTTAACCATAACGGTTTGAAAAATCATATTTTTGTGTACTTGTGTGCGAGTTAATTCCATGTGCAGTAAATTAGAAGGAATTTTCAAACATATTGGTGTCAAGGCATGGGCACATGCATGGAGTGCATGCCATGGCATTTTAATTCCAAAAAATTAAAAAATGATTAGAAAAACATGAAACCTTGCTTGATTTAATGTCATGCCACTAAGATGATGTGGTAAAGAAATTGGCATGTTTGAGGAAAGTTTGGACACACACCCCTCACAAACCGAAGCAACTCGCTAGAAGGTTCGTGGTTCCGAGAGGGAACAATGCATGTTTGATGACGAACGGGAGATAGCTTCCTCTTACGGCCTTCAAATTTTTTCTACGTCTAACGTGCACTACTACTACTGTCATGTGAAATTTTGGAAAATTCTAGGGGTCATTTGACCTCTCAAAGACATTTAAGTGATTTTCTAACCATTTAATGACCGTAATTCAAATTTGAACTACATCTACATGCAACGCCTAACCTAAACGGTTTGAAAAATCATATCTGTGTACTTGTGTGCGAGTTAATTCCATGTGTAGTAAATTAGAAGGAATTTTCAAACATATTGGTCTCACGACATGGACACATGCATACGTATGCATGGAGTGACATGGCATTTTAATTAAAAAAAATAGAAAAATGATCAGAAACACATGAAACCTTGGTTGATGTAATGTCATGCCACCAAGATGATGTGGTAAAGAAATTGGCATGTTTGACGATCGTTTGGACACACGCCCCTCACAAACCGGAGCAACTCGCTAGAAGTTTCGTGGTTCTGAGAGGGAACAATGCATGTTTGATGACGAACGGGAGATAGCTTCCTCTTACGGCCTCCAAATTTTTTCCTACGTTTAACGTGCAACTATCATGTGTAATTTGGTAAATTTCATGGGTCATTTGACCTTCTAAAGACATTTAAGTGATTTTTAACCATTTAATGACCGTAATTAAAATTTGAACTACATCTACATGCAACGCCTAACCAAAACGGTTTGAAAAATCATATTTTTGTGTACTTGTGTGCGAGTTAATTCCATGTGCAGTAAATTCGAAGGAATTTTCAAACATATTGGTGTCAAGGCATGGGCACATGCATGGAGTGCATGACATGGCATTTTAATTCCAAAAAATTGAAAAATGATCAGAAAAACATGAAACCTTGCTTGATTTAGTGTCATGCCACCAAGATGATATGGTAAAAAATTTGGCCTGTTTGACGGAAGTTTGGACACACACCCCTCACAAACCGGAGCAACTCACTAGAAGGTTCGTGGTTCCGAGAGGGAACAATGCATGTTTGCTGATGGACGGGAGATAGCTTCCTCTTACGGCCTTTAAATTTTTTCCTATGTTTAACGTGCACTAATACAACTGTCATGTGAAAATTTGGAAATTTTCAAGGGCCATTTGACCTTTTAAAGACATTTAAGTGATTTTCTAACCATTTAATGACCGTAATTCAAATTTGAACTACATCTACATGCAACGCCTAACCAAAACAGTTTGAAAAATCATATTTTTGTGTACTTGTGTGCGAGTTAAAGAATCATCAGACGATGTAAATATCTGGTGTTCAAGAAAGAAAATGTAAAGATCTGGCAAGACAACCGCCCCCACACGATTGGCACTCTATCTCGCGGCTCGAGGTTTGGTAGGTGATCGGCGGGGATCATTAATCAGACACGGTTCTGTATTGGAAACCGTTAGCTATTATGTTCACACACGGATTTGCTGTTGGAATTGTGTGTAATTCAAACTACAGTACTCAAAAATTCCGGCGACCGCCGTGTGTACTATCCCCGTCGATCTAGATTCCGGCCGCTAATAAATACTACCTTGCTCACGTCGTCCCGCCTGCATTCTCATCTACATCCTCCCCTCACTTGCCCTCTCTCTCTCTCTCTCTCAAATCTCTACCATGGCGCCGCCGGTCTGCCCACGCGCCAACGAGGAGTCGCCGCCCCCCGAGGACGCTCACTCGATTAGCAGCGACGAGGACCCCTACGCGCCGCCTGACGAGGCTGCGCCGGACCCCCCAACTTTGGATTGGTTTTGGGGCCAGTACAATCTTTGTCTGTGGAAGTCGCTGCCGCCGGCTGAGAAAGCCAGGCAAGTGGCGTTCAAGAAGGAGATGGTGGAGGAGGAAGCCAGGTACCAGGCGGCCTGTGAAGCCCGTGATGCCGCCTGGAAAAAGGAGGCGGCGGAGCTTTGGGGGTGGGCGCGTCGTCATGCCGAGGAGGTGTACGAAGACGGGTACTTTGCGAGGAAGGTCATAGGTGCTGGGCGCCTCGTCGCTGCTTGGAGGTGGGCCGATAAGCTCCAGCATGCCACCGACGAGGAGCTCCGATGCGCCCAACGAAATGGCAAGATCGGCCACGCGTGTCCGCCAGCAAGAGGCAGATCGGTACATCAAGCGCTGCGAGGCGGAGGAGTCGGAGCACTGCCTCCGCACTGGGAAGACGCCGCGCACTAGGGAGCTGTTGGCGAGGGGCTGCCGGAATACTGGCCCCAGGAGGGATTATTAGTTTTAGTATTGTTCGTTTTCAATTTTATGCATTGTACCTAGTAGTTAAGTATCATCACGTATATGTGATGATATTATATATATATATATATATGTATTCTGTGATGATCTAATGAACAATTAATATATATATATATTATGAATTCCATTTTCTATCTGTTTTTGTATACTAATTTGAATCTAGCTGTTATCATCCACATATACAGAATGGAAAGCGTATATACACACATTGAAAGAGAACATATAAGAATGAAAAACATAGTACACACATTGAGACAGAGCAATACTATGATTGTTGTGAATACATAGCTATCCACGTCGAAACGACTTTCCAAAATAAAATGCGTCCATGAGACCATGACTAGCAGCCCTTGCCTAGGGTAGCTCTTGGCTCTGCTTGAACTCGTGCAGGCGTTCGTCCAAGCGGTCGACACGCTCGCGGTACATCTGGAGAGCGATCTCGAGCTCCAAGTTGGCTATTTCATCGGAGATCACCAGCTCGAGGATGCGACGGCCATGTTCCTCTACTGCGCCCAGGTGGACACCTGGGCCAAGGAGGCGGTCGAGCCTATGGACCAGCGCGTTGGCAGGCAGCGGGCCGCGGACAAGGTGAATGACGGCACCCACGTGAACGGCGCGGCGGGCGTCCGGTGCAAGTACGGCGCGGCCGGCCTCTGGTGCAAGTACGACGCTGAGGGTCTCTGCCCACTCCTGGCGAGGAATGGGGGTACTGACGGGACGTGTACCCAGCTGCGACACCGTCTCGACAGCAGGCAAGCGCCGATGGATCCGCTGTTGCTGTGTGGCGCGCCGCGCCTCTCGCTCTGCGGCGCTCCAAAGGTCTTGCCATGCGGCGAGCCGCAGCCTATCGATGCGGACGCGCCTAGCTTGCTCTGCGACGCGCCATCGATCATGTTGTGCGGCGAGCTGCAGCCTGTCGGCGCTGACATGCCTATCTTGATCCGCGGCGCTCAAGCGCCATGCGCCAAAGGTCTGCTCAACCCTGGCGATGACGCGCATCACAGCGTCGTCCATCACGTTGCCGGGGAGCGCCTCGGCCTCGACGGGCCATGGTGCCTGCTTGTTTTCCTCGTCGACGAGGTTGATGGCAGAGGCGGCGCTTTGGTGGGTTGGCATACTTGGAAAAGGTGGATGTGCTACAGGCTGCGCTTGTCGCCTCCGTGCGTCGCGCGCCCCCTATGCGCAATATAGCAGGGTGGCGGGAAACAGGTGAGGAAATGGCGGGAAACGGTGGCGTGTTCATAAAACACCATCAATTAATGGAAACGTAGCATCGAGCTAGCACAAGTCGTAGATGATGATCAGATGAACACAGACCACAGTAGGGAACCCTTCGGTGATGAATTCATCAATCCCAAATGGTTGAATACTAGCAAGCGTTTGCCCACAACACACACGGCCTATTCCATCACAAATAGGTCGGATGGATCAACTGTATGCCACGTATCGCACATTGTCAAAAAGTAATGCGGTAGACCTTCTTTAATTAACATGTGTTAAAAAATAAAAAACAAGGACCTCGAGGTTAAATTAGCTGAGGGAATGGGGCATTTCGGTCATTTGACCGAAATGACCTATCCCATCAGCTAATTTAACATCGACACAACTTCCCATCCAGTCACCCATCCGATGGCTGCTCCAGCCTGAGCACACTTAACTTGATAGTTTTCTTACATGAGCTACTGGTGGAACAACTAGTCCTTGCTGATAGGAATGCCTCTTCACATCCTTATGGCGTATCCAGATGACCGCCCGTCCCACAATGGCCAATAGATGTTGTGTAGACAGAGCATATCACATACGTCTTATTAGAAGCAATCGTCTGCGTTATTATCGGTCTTCGCACACATTTCTGATTACAGACCTGTTTGCCGCGTATCACACACATCTTGTTATATTAAACCGTTTCTGTTCTCTTGCCTAATCACAAACAGTTCATCCGAGTGAACCGTATGCTATATATCGCACACACCTTCATCTGGCTGCCCGTTTCTTTTGTGTTGCCTAATCACAAACAGTTCATCCGAGTGAACCGTATGCTGTGTATCGCACACGCCTTCATCTGGCTGCCCGTTTCTTTTGTTCCTCCTCATCGCAAATAGTTAATTGAACTGAACTGTATGCCCTTCATCGCACACGCAACTAAAACCTGAACTGTGTTTGATGCATCCATCATTGCAAACGTTTTATACATTTCTGACGGTTTTCATACACCACCGTTTGTGATTATGGCATTGCACACAGTTTCTCAAAGGGTCTCTTATTGTAGTGTCGCGTTAGCAGCATCCTGCAGTAGTGCAAGGTCCTATGAACATTCCACCACCTATACTTGAAAATTTTTATAACCAAGGGGGAGATGACGATGCTGATGATCACGAGCATGAGGACGAGTAGGACCCATACACTCAGTGGCGCCTGGCAACTTATTCCGATGGATCACCTCTTCTTGTCTGTACACAGGGCACTGCTGATGTTACTAAGGAGGCAGGTGTTGTCTTGCATGGTCGCACTCTCCGGACCTATTCCAACATCCGTTGGAGGGTATTCGGGATGGATACTAGTGTAATAGCGCCAACACCTTCTCCCTGGTTCAGTATTGAAAGTCTTGGAGGAAACTCGCTCTTCCTTGGACAAAACTATCCAATGATGGTGAAAGCCGATCCAGCTGTTGTTGGCACAACATTACTACCATTTATGAGAAGCTAATGTATCTATACCTCCGACATTGCTATGCTTCCCTACCATCCAGATATGGGTCCTTACATAGGCCGCTTCAGCCTGGATGATCAGTCATGCGTTGGTCTCGAGATTGACAGTAGTTGGCCCTTCCCAGAGAATCACTTCTGTTTCAAAGCAAGCGTTTCCAACGCCGACGAGTGGTTGAGCTGAAGTTCATTTCATTGCTTGTTATTTGTTGTGTGATGAAAACTTTAGTATTTATAATGTATCCTTGTTGTCGTTGTGGGTTCATGACCTGTTGTATGTAATAAAATGATATGCCTGTGATAAACTTACTAAATTTATGAATGGCTTTCGAGTCGCTTCTCTGAGTGGGTGCTGCGACGAGGTAAAAAAATATTTTCCGAATACATAATTGTACGTGCATTGCAACAGGTTATCAGATGAGTCCAATCAACAATAGTACTACTGTTTGTACTAGTTTCACATGCTTCGCACGTCGGGCGGGTGTTTTTACTGTAGCTGTGAATCCCACCATCCTAGGTCCTCGGATGAGTCCCGTAGAAATTGCATTCTGATGTTTGGGTTCAAACTTTCAAAACTGCTGCACTATCTCTACGTCTATATATACGCAACAAGTTTTAGACTTGAGACCCGCCACCCACCCTCACAGAGAACACTTTTTAACCTAGCACAGACTCCAGGAAATTTGGCCATAGTGTGAGGTGGGCCATATGTTAATGTGTTCGCTGTACTAACCAGCACCTCGAATCCTCGATATATAGTAGGGTGGCATGGGCCAGAACAAGCATTCACGTCCAGGAGTACGGCACACGCCACCAGCACGACTTCCATCTGACACCATATTTCTTGGACTCCGTGCTACAACTATCTCTTCAACCTCCTCGTTTCTCTAACTCAGCCATCGCGCGGCGGGCGAGGTGGGGGTTTGCCAATAGTCGGTTTCCTCAACTGCGGTCCCACTTGTAAGGGCAACTCCAATGCACGACCCGGGCAGAACGGACCTCCATTTTGCCCGGATTCTGTCCATTTGGGTAGGGCAATGGGGTCGTGTTCGGGCCATTTATCGGATGCGGTGGCCGTGCGCCCAACGCACGGACGCATCCCGGCCGCGTACATTTTTCTTTGCAAACACATATCTTTTTTTCATCATTGATTTTTGGTACATGGAAATACATCACCAAAATTTGACTAGAAAGGCAAGACCAAAGAAAACAAGAACCACAAGAATACATTTTAGAAGATATCCAACTTCCATAACTGCTCCTGTAAGTTGGATTAGTGCCTTTTCGATGCAATAATTGTTGATCTGCGAAGGCTCGATCTTGCGTGCTTCTTTCTTCTTCGAGTGTAAATAAGTAGACGTTGCTTCCTCGCATCTAGTCTCATGTCTAGCCTCTATTCTATCAACAAGTGCACTAGTCTCATCTCTAGCCTCTATGCTAGCTAGAAGTGCTACAACATCTACTAAATTGCGCTCTATCAATATATCGATGTACTCTTCTTCCCAATACCAAAACTTACATCCAGTCTACAGAATAAAATTTTAAGTTAGCACAACTAGATAATCCGAGAGCACAACCGAAGCTAAAGTAGCACATACCCCATCGGTTGAGCACTTGATGAACACCCATCCGGGATGTTCCAGCATTGTAGACACGCGGCGCAAGACCTTCTTTGGGCAGTCATCGCACGTAATGAGTGGCAACGGTGCGCCGACGAGCTTTTGGGCCAGCACCAAGCCCGACCGACCGCCATTCATGTATCTACCGGCGGACCGCCGACGATGTAGATCCGAGCGGCTAGAGGAGGAGTCAGTACCTGCATGCGGCCTTGCGGCCTTGCCGGGGTCTTCCGGCCCGGTGCCCGGCCAGTCCATGGCGCGGCGCGGCCTCCCACAGCCGGGCGAGCTCAAGCCCGACCGGATCAGCTCCAAATCCGGCCGCTGGGTGCGCAAAACACGTAGCCATGGTTGGGTAGCTCCGGGGCATCGAGGGAAAGGGGGCTGAGCAAGCGCGTCCAAGCTACACGCGCTTGAGTTGGCCTAGCAGCGTGGCAGACCAACCGTGTGGGGGTGCGAAGTGGCTTCGCTCGTGTGGGGGATGAAAGCCATCCCGCGCGGGCGCTAGGTCTGATAGGACGGCCTTGTCGTCAGTGTGTGACCTCTGTGGCAACCGTCCGCTCCCCACTAGCCTCTTCGTTGACATGTGGTCCCGTTCCAACATGTCAGTGAAACGACGACGAGTCCTTTTGTACAATTTCTGAATGGACGTCTATGTAGGCCGGGGCGCCTCTTCGTGTACCGTGGCAACCATCCATCGACTCTTCGCCTTTCCCTCTAGATTTGGAACTGCTGTCGCACGCTCTTCCTCCCTCCTCCATTTGCCTTCACCCTTCCTTCTGCCATTGTTTGATCCTCTTCTCCATGGAGGGAATAGGCCGGAAACGACCCTGTTATTCTTGCCCCGATCTGAATGATGACGCGGTGGAGGAACTCATTGATCGGTGCGACGTCATCACCTCGGCTAGCATGGCAGGTTCGTTCAAGACCATTCTCGACTCAACTAATAACATCATTACAAGGAACCCAAGGGTCCAGGAGTGGTTTGATCTCCCCTATCTTCTTTGCCGTGACCCTGCTGACTGGCGCGCGGACGACGGAGGCCTCGCCTTGTGCAAGTTGATGCCGCTTGATAATGATACGTGTGATGTTAAGATGCCATCGCTTGAGGGTAAGTCTTGGGCAGGCGCAAATGGAGATTGGGTTGTTTATATTGGGTACAACTGCGAGTGGGATCTTGTGAATGTGTACACTCATCATCGGGTTCCACTTCCAAAAATCTCAGACTGCCCAGAGGTTGAGCACACCGATATTCTATGTACGTTCAACTACGATCATGGTGACTGTCGATTACAGAAAATAGAAATTTGTCAAGTTCCCGACCGCTCTTGGGATTTAATGGACTATGGAGTTGTTGCTATCTTCAACAAGCTTGTTGCCTACCTTCATATTTCGACTGGATGGATATTGCTCAAAAATCAGTTTCTATACACGGATGTGTACTGTGATGCAATTCAATACGAGTATCTTGTGTTTGCTGCCACCACTCGTGGCACTGTTTTTGCATGGAATCCTTATGTTTTCGGTACGTTTGTCTTCCACCGTAATTATAATTGTTTCATCCACATGCATGCGGGTTAGCTAGTTTCCCTTTACTAATTAACCTTCTTGTGTTTCCAAGGTCCTGTGAACATTCCACCACCTATACTTGAAAATCTTTATAACCAAGGGGTAGATGACGACGATGATGATCACGAGCATGAGGACCCATATACTCAGTGGCGCCTGGCAACTTATTCCGATGGATCACCTCTTCTTGTCTGTATACAGGGCACCGCTGATGTGACTAAGGAAGCAGGTGTTGTCTCCCATGGTCGCACTCTCCGGACCTATTCCAACATCCGTTGCAGGGTATTCGGGATGGATACTACTGTGCTAGCGCCAACACCTTCTCCCTAGTTTAGTATTGATACTCTTGGAGGAAACTCGCTCTTCGTTGGACAAAACTATCCAATCATGGTGAAAGGCAATCCAGCTGTTGTTGACACAACGTTACTACCATTTATGAGAAGCAATTGTATCTATACCTCGAACATTGCTATGCTTCCCTACCGTGGCTATCACAATATGGGTCATGAAATAGGCCGCTTCAGCCTGGATGATCAGTCCTGCGTTGGTCTCGAGATTGACAGTAGCTGGCCCTTCCGAGAGAAACTCTTCTGGTTCAAAGCAAGCATTTCCAACACCAAGGATTGGTTGAGCTGAAGTTCATTTCATTGCTTGTTATTTGTTGTGTGATGAAAACTTTAGTATTTACTAGAATGTTTTGTTGGAACTAATCTATAATCAAACATGTATCCTCGTTGTCATTGTGTGTTGATGACTTGTTGTATGTAATGAATGGTACATTTGCATATGCATGTCATAAACTCAATTTATAAATGGTTTTCGACTCACTTCTTGGAGTGTTAGTGCCATAATAGTATAGCCAGCAGCCGTAGTAGTATGAAGTTGCCACATCACATAGAGCCAACCAATAGTTAGTTCTAGTTAGATCAACTAGAGCTAGGTGTCATACAGAGGCCGAGAAATATGGTGATAGCGTGATTGCGTGAGGTGGGCTTGTACGTAGTATGATGTAGGCATAGGGCTTGCCGTGTTTCCTACTCCTCTGGTCTAAATGTGGAGAAGATTTGGTCGAGTTCTTCCTCCTTTTGCCGACACGTGGGACATCTAGCATCCAGGTCATGTCATGCAAGAAAATGGAGTTGTAGTTGAAGCCACGTGATGTGCATCTTGGGTTAAACTGTAAATAGAATCTTACTACTCTCGAGTAACTCCAAAAGCGGCCACTGAAGATCTTTATTGGATTGGTTTTTCATCACCAGCACGTCAAGGTGAAATATGTGCAGGTTCAGTGGGTGCTCTTGCATTTTCACTGACATGTGGGACTGCATGTGAGCAAATAGACGATGGGCTCCGCGCGTCTGCTGGCTGGCTGAGAAGAGAGATAGAGGAGGGCTGAGCACGGACTCCAGGAAATTTGTTCTACGTAACCAGCACCTCGATATAGGCTCGATATAGTGGGGTGGCATGGGCCATAACTAGCATTCACGTCTAGCAGTACAACACATGCCACCCACATGAGTCCCATCCGACATCAATTTTCTTGGAGTCCACGCTAAAGCCATCTCTTCTCCCTCCTGTTTTGTCAGCCATCGCACGATGGGCGGGGTGGGGGTTTGCCGATAGTCGGTTTTCTCAACTGCGGTCCCACTTGTAAGTGGAAATGCAACACATCACACATTCCCCCTTGAGCGGCGTGCCGGACCAACTGTGTGGGGGTGCGACGCGAACATGGCAGGCTTTTCCTTTTGAACTTGTAACTTGTAAAATTTGGTTCTGCTCCATGGCGCGACCGATAGATAGAAATAACGATTTTCCCTAGAGTAATGAGAAGTTTGGTTCTGGCGCGGTTCATGCATGGAGTACGTACGAAAATTATGAAGTTGATTCGAAAGGTAAGATAATTACTAGTAGTACCATATACTACTACATGAATTTGACAGAAAGATAAAGATACATACGGATCCATCAACGACATCCTCACGCCCTAGTGCGCCGGGTCAACAACCGACGTGTGAGGAGCAGCGGTGTTGGTGGCGAGCTCAACGTGCTTCTGAACAATGCCGTCCAAGGTTGCCCTGTGGGTCAAGAAGGCCAGCGACCTATCGTCCTCCTCTGGCACGTAGTAGTCCTTGTGGACGATTTGCGCGTAGACGTGGGTGATTATGTCGACGGTGTCTTGCTGCGCCAGGCGCTGCGCGGCGAGCGCGACCTCGGTGAACTTTCTCCGGCGCGACGGCGGGCAGTCACAGGGCCACCAGTGCTTCGAAGAGGTTGTCATCATAGAGGCCGTTGAGGGTGGCGGGCATCGCAGAGCCTGCGCGCGTGGGCTGGAGGCGTACGTCAGGGTCATCCGCGAGCTTCTTGACGACGGTGAACTTGTCGAGGAAGCCGACGAGGACCTCGTCGAACATGGAGACGAAGTTGTCGTCCAAGCGGCCTCTCGCCCTGGCGGCCTCAAGCACGACCTGGAGATGTTCCTCGGTGCCGAGCCGCAGGCCGGCGTCGTGGACCATCTGGCACAGCCGGCTGATGCTCGCGCTCATCGCCTCCATGGGTCTAGCTTCTAGTCAACTGATCTTGCAATTGGAGTGATCACTCTTGCCCTTGGTTAGGGTGCGTAGGTGCGTAGGATTTCGTAGATTGGACTGGCGGGGAGCCTTTATATGAGAAGTGCAGACTGCGTTGCATTCACGTGTATGTTGGCCATCTACTCCTCGGCCCTCTACTGCACCTGCCTTTGGCTGTATGACAGGTGGGACAGCCACCTGTTGGGCCCACGTGTCATTCACCCAAACGCAGGTGCAGTAAGTCAATGAAGATGCGTCCCCCTCCGTGCCGGTGCAGTATAGTCATCTCACCGGACCTCTAGTTGGGGCCAAATGAGGGAACTTTGATGTTTACTGGTTTATTGGTCCCCTTTGCATTTTGTGCCAAGTTTTGACCTTTGATTTAACTAATAAAATTTTAATGCATGTAAAACCAAAAATGTTGTGTAAGTTACCTTACTAAAACCAAATAATCCCAAAACACTTAGGCACGGTACATTAACTCCCTCCTCGTTTCTTATTTCGTGACATATCAACCAATGAGAGATGTGGGCCGTGCATGCTTTCAATGACTTGAGACTACCAAACATGACATGCAGTGGTTAGTTCATTGCATGTAATCCTATTAATTGGCAAAAAGACATTAAGTTCTCTCGCTTTCCCCTTCGTCTTGGTAGAGGCCGTTGAGGGTGGCGGGCATCGCAGAGCCTGCGCGCGTGGGCTGGAGGCGTACGTCAGGGTCATCCGCGAGCTTCTTGACGAGGGGGGGGGGGGGGGGGGGGGGGGGGGGGGGGGAGGCTGGCTATAAGAGTACTACTTTTTCTCATCTTCTCTCTCTCTTTCTTCATATTTATTGTATATCGGCCTAGGAATCCGCATATAGCTAGGCCCTTGCATGAGAGCCCACTCCTCTTTTTCACTTGATCTAAGATGACTTAGACACCTAGACGGAGGGAGTAGTCTCAAGTCATTGGATGCACACGCACCCCACATCTCGTATTGGGTGATTTCTTTTTTTTGTGGCAAAAAACAGGGAACGAGGTGGGTAGTTAATGCACCGCACCTAAAAGTTTTGGGATTACTATTTGGTTTTCGTAACGTGACTAATGCACCAGTACGAAGGGAGTACAATAGTAGTCTTTGATTGCAATTTTTTGTTGGTAGCTTACAAAGCTGAGCGCTCGGTGAGTATAATAGTAGTCTGATTGATGAGACTTCAGATTTGAGCCATCTACCAGAAGGTATAAAACCATACACCATGTATTTATTTACAGAGGGAGTAGTACATTTTTTGTGACATGCATTACTAGATATTGCTAGTCAAATACTAAATCCAGATGGACATGGTAGTACTACTAAATCCAGACGGCGGTGCTAGTATAGTAGTAGTACTAGCAATGTAGTAGTACTGTACTACCCGTTGGTCAAATTATTACGTGCTGCTCCTCACTTTGAAGTGACAAGACCCTGCGCCGGAGATGACACCTGAGTATAGGTGCCGTGTTAGGCATACCATAGTCAGCCTCACCGTCTGCAGTCACTATCATCATGGCTGTAGAGCTAGCCTTCTTACAACTAGCCGTGTTCGACATAATTTCCCGTGCGTAGATGCCCGCGCATTGCACGGAACACCAAGATTGGCGGTGGACGGCACCGGCAGCGGCCATCATGCTAGATTTTTCCTTGGCCTTCTAGATGTGGTGGAGAGGAGATAAGGTTGATTGTGAGAGACAAGGAGTTGTTTGTAAATAGGGAACAAGTGCGGGCATCTTTTTGCAAAACTAGAGAAGTGTGGTTTGTATGCGTCAGATCTAGATCCGACGGCTATTGGTGAAAGATGCAGGCACAACATCATCACCAACTCAGGACCTCTTTGATTCGCAGGATTTTGAAAATGCAGGAATACGACACGGCAATATTACAAGTTTCAAACTGATATTACAAATGTTAGGAGTAATGCTGCACCTACGAAGAGGGAATTACTAGGAAGTTTACGTAAGATCTTTTGTTACTTTAGGTGGATGCAGCATTATCGTACAAACTAAAATCCACCGCCCTGACAAGTCACTAATGGGAAAATAAATTTTTGAGTCTCTGGCCACTTGATGTTTCAAAAACAAATTCAGCTTCTGTGAAGACTTTGTCATTTAGGCTTAGACGCTTCCGGTTATCAGCACACCATTCATTGTTGCGCCAGAGACCGCCAAACCACATTACCTTGAGCACACTTGCCTCTAGAACAAAGAACCTGGCCAATTTAATCTCCGATGTGCTGCCTCGGTAGTCGATCAAATCGATTTTCTTAAGATGGAGATCAAGGCATTCGATGAGATTGTTATAGTGCAGCACGTTTTTCACTTACGGGTCTTTTTTTATCTGCAAAAGAAGAGAACATATTAGAGCAGCTGGCTGTATAAGATTGCCGTGTCATCAAGAGGTACCAATATCATTCGCTCATACGATAGGGTTGGCTGGCTAGTGATATTTTTTCACTCTCTCTCTCTTTCTCTTTCCTCTCATTTACCTAGGAGCACATGAAGAGCTTGGGCATTTGTTGCCTTCCACTATGTGGCCGATGCCATATTTCTCAAAAGTATGCCACATAATACGCATTGATGTCAAATCAAAAGATTTTGTCACCGCTCTCGCGATGTGAGAGAGTTGGCACTGCTGTGCACACAGACCCACATGTATAAACAAATCAATCAAACCAACTACACCAGCCTCTCACTCTCCCAAACAAGTGTTTTTTTATTGCCTCAGTCCTCTCTCTCTCCCACGCAAGTGTTTTTTTTCATTGCGTGAGTTAATTTGGCACCGGAGCAAAGTAGGTGATCCAGATTGGGGCACTAGGTGAGCAATGGAGGGGCATCGATGCCAAATGCATCACAAGTGAATTTGGCACGTGTTTTGGCCTACATAGTGGAGGGCCGTTATAGCCCACTTTTGTACTACCTCGTATTTAGTGTAAAATTTTGCCCATAGATTTACCTAAGAAAATGCCAATGCATGTCACCAAAAATTATACCATTTGAAATTATGTTCAAATACGAATCCAACGATATAACTTTTAGTGACATGCATTAACATTTGGTCAGTTAAATCTATGGTCAAATTTTGATACTACAAAATAGGAAGAGTAAACCAGGACGGAGGTAGTACTTGCTCTTAGGGTAACCATAGAGTTACTAGTCTAAGTTACTTTCCACTATGACTAGCCTAGGCTACTATAGTAGTACAACAAAAAAACGATGCAGGTGATCACGTGAGAAAAAAAATACTAAAAACATTTCTTTCGGTGTAGTGCGTAGATGCAGTTTTCAACACTACACTTGTCATCGTAATTTGGGAAAATTACAAAAAAATTGAGCTACATTGTGATTACCGTTTACTAATAGGAAAGAAGTTTCACCTCGCTGAGTAGCTTCTCCATGCACGGAAAGCATGTAAGGAATCCAACAACTTGATCCAGATTGGGGCCGATAGATTTTATTGCCAAGATCTTCACTGTGCGCATAGACTGGGTCAAGCTTGTGGGAATCATTTTCTGGAAGACAGTCGTAAATACATCAAGAAGAAATTTAAAAATGTGAATTTCAAGAAGACGGAGAAGAAGATGAGTGATGTACCTGAACGATTACGGATCAAATAAAGAGTTCGGAGAATTTGGCAGATGAGTACACCAACGCTGTCAATTTCGGCGCGTCAATGACCCTGATTTTTGTTGGACCTTCCAGATCAGATACAAGCAATCTCTCAAGAAAAGGCGCATTCTCAATGACCATAATGTGAAACAGCTGGAGTGATCTCTTCCCAATTGATGTCTTGTTGCGGGGCCAGCAAGACACAGAAATACATCGGAGATTCGTCGAGGCGATGTGGAGGCTAATGAACCCGTGGATCTGCTCAAGCCGAAGGTACTCGAGCGTAGTATAGCTGCGGAGCAGGTGCTCCATAGCCTTCTTCGAGATGACAACGTCGAAGAGGTCGAGTTGCTTGATTTGGGGGAGAAGAAGGGCGGGCGCGGCATTAATCTGGGGAAGATAGCAGGAGCTGAAGCTGGCGCGGTGCAGCGTTGGCGTGTGGCGGAGCGCCTACGGCGGCAGATAGCGACATCGTCTAGCTTCAAAGCTGAGCTCCTCGAGCTGATCTAGGCCGGAGGATAAGAACCACTCGTCGAACTTGGCTTGGACCTTGCAGTTGGTTCTGAACATGCAGATGTCAAGGCGTCTGGCTGGCCCAGGGTGCGATGAGAGGATCTTGGAGACTGCGGCCATGCATTTGCAATTCCCGTCGCAGAGGCAGCTATCAACGGTGAGATTGAGCGGAACGCGGTGCTAGAGGGAAAGCCACCGCCGGGAGAGCAGGGCGGTCCGCACGGTAGATTTGGTGGGGAGGAGGCCGATGATGATGAGCAGCATGTCGTCGGGGAGGCTGCTGATGAAGTCCAGGCTCGCAGGATGCGGTTTTGGCTCGAGTCGCCTGCGCTTGTTGGCTACCTCACCATCCATCTCAACCGGCGGCGACGCCGGTGTACACGTGTGCTAGTGTGTGTTGTGTGCTGGCCTGCTGGGTGTGCGAGAGTGCATCCTTCTTTGCATGCCGCCGCGCAGTGGTGAATTGTGCGCGAGTGCGTTGTTCTGTGCATGCCGCCGCGCAGTGGTGAATTGTGCGCGAGTGCGTCATTCACGCGGAAGAAGTGTGCCCTCAATTTACTAGCGTGTGGGGTGCTACCCTGAGTGGTTTCAACTTTGTTTACTTCACCGCGTGTCTGATGGGCCTCTAGTTTACTTATTTTCATGCACTGCCACATGAGCCAGCACACGAAGATAGAGAACACGAGCTGACAAGGCAGCATGGGGACTGGTTGACCAGTCAACTAAACAATATACGGAGCTATACGCTGACACAGTGAGCGTATAATCTATCGGTACAGAGAGTTCATGTGAGAGGGGGGGCCCGTGAGAGATAGCAGAGAGAGAGAAAGAGCTACTCCCTCCGTTCGATAATGTAGTGCCAACATTTTTTTTAAAGTCAAACTTTTGAAACTTTGACCAAGTTTATAAAGAAATTACTTATATCTACAATACCAAAGATAAATGATAGTATGAAGTAAGTACATGTTGTGATGAACCTAATGATCGTTCCAGATGTAAATGTTTTTCTCCACATATACCTGGTCTAACTTTTCTGAGGTTTGACTTTTCAAAACATCCATATGCATATGGGCGTGAGAGAGTACCTAACTGCAGAGTGTGTGTGTGAAATAGAAAGAGTGACTGAAAAAAGTGTGTGTGCGTGTGTGAAAGAGACATGGACAACACACGATAAAAGTAGAGAAAAAGCGTGTGTGTCTTATGCAAACATATCACACATGCATCTTCGACAGCGGAAGCAAGGTGAGGAGATAGTGTATGGTTGTTTTCAACCGAGAGAGAAAGACCCCTAGCACATGGCCAAGAGGGGTCTGACAAACAAGGGAGAGAGGTCGAGAGAGACGCACAGAGAAAATGCAGACATGGGGAGGAGAGAGTGTATGTTTGTCATAGAGAGATCCCCTGGAGATCGTGATGGGACTACATGGGTGGGAGATCAAGTGACAAGGTGTGGGGGGGGGGGGGGGGGGGGGGGGGGGGGGGGGGGGGGGGGGGGGGGGGGGGGGGGGGGGGGGGGGGGGGGGGGGGGGGGGGGGGGGGGGGGGGGGGGGGGGGGGGGGGGGGGGGGGGGGGGGGGGGGGGGGGGGGGGGGGGGGGGGGGGGGGGGGGGGGGGGGGGGGGGGGGGGGGGGGGGGGGGGGGGGGGGGGGGGGGGGGGGGGGGGGGGGGGGGGGGGGGGGGGGGGGGGGGGGGGGGGGGGGGGGGGGGGGGGGGGGGGGGGGGGGGGGGGGGGGGGGGGGGGGGGGGGGGGGGGGGGGGGGGGGGGGGGGGGGGGGGGGGGGGGGGGGGGGGGGGGGGGGGGGGGGGGGGGGGGGGGGGGGGGGGGGGGGGGGGGGGGGGGGGGGGGGGGGGGGGGGGGGGGGGGGGGGGGGGGGGGGGGGGGGGGGGGGGGGGGGGGGGGGGGGGGGGGGGGGGGGGGGGGGGGGGGGGGGGGGGGGGGGGGGGGGGGGGGGGGGGGGGGGGGGGGGGGGGGGGGGGGGGGGGGGGGGGGGGGGGGGGGGGGGGGGGGGGGGGGGGGGGGGGGGGGGGGGGGGGGGGGGGGGGGGGGGGGGGGGGGGGGGGGGGGGGGGGGGGGGGGGGGGGGGGGGGGGGGGGGGGGGGGGGGGGGGGGGGGGGGGGGGGGGGGGGGGGGGGGG
This sequence comes from Thinopyrum obtusiflorum, assembly GCA_036873465.1. NCBI lineage: Eukaryota > Viridiplantae > Streptophyta > Magnoliopsida > Poales > Poaceae > Thinopyrum > Thinopyrum obtusiflorum. Next base: position 117,025 of record JAAAWM010012131.1, on the reverse strand, counting down.
GGGGGGGGGGGGGGGGGGGGGGGGGGGGGGGGGGGGGGGGGGGGGGGGGGGGGGGGGGGGGGGGGGGGGGGGGGGGGGGGGGGGGGGGGGGGGGGGGGGGGGGGGGGGGGGGGGGGGGGGGGGGGGGGGGGGGGGGGGGGGGGGGGGGGGGGGGGGGGGGGGGGGGGGGGGGGGGGGGGGGGGGGGGGGGGGGGGGGGGGGGGGGGGGGGGGGGGGGGGGGGGGGGGGGGGGGGGGGGGGGGGGGGGGGGGGGGGGGGGGGGGGGGGGGGGGGGGGGGGGGGGGGGGGGGGGGGGGGGGGGGGGGGGGGGGGGGGGGGGGGGGGGGGGGGGGGGGGGGGGGGGGGGGGGGGGGGGGGGGGGGGGGGGGGGGGGGGGGGGGGGGGGGGGGGGGGGGGGGGGGGGGGGGGGGGGGGGGGGGGGGGGGGGGGGGGGGGGGGGGGGGGGGGGGGGGGGGGGGGGGGGGGGGGGGGGGGGGGGGGGGGGGGGGGGGGGGGGGGGGGGGGGGGGGGGGGGGGGGGGGGGGGGGGGGGGGGGGGGGGGGGGGGGGGGGGGGGGGGGGGGGGGGGGGGGGGGGGGGGGGGGGGGGGGGGGGGGGGGGGGGGGGGGGGGGGGGGGGGGGGGGGGGGGGGGGGGGGGGGGGGGGGGGGGGGGGGGGGGGGGGGGGGGGGGGGGGGGGGGGGGGGGGGGGGGGGGGGGGGGGGGGGGGGGGGGGGGGGGGGGGGGGGGGGGGGGGGGGGGGGGGGGGGGGGGGGGGGGGGGGGGGGGGGGGGGGGGGGGGGGGGGGGGGGGGGGGGGGGGGGGGGGAAACACATTACTCCCGAGCATCATCTCTCCATCTAAAAAAGAAGTGGCAAGCTAATATTTCAAAATTTGATTCGAATCGACTTGGTAAGGTAGACGTGGATGCCCGTTCTCCAAAAATTTGAACGAACCGTTAACCACCCTTTGCTCGGTGGAATTCGCCCAAGCAAATAAATGGGAGACGCGAAATTACCGGCCTATGTGGGACACACATAAATTGGCCCATTGTACATAGAGGGTAGGTTCGTAACTTCATCCAAGCGCGCCTTCTCCTCGGCCGAAATGACATGTGCCAAATAATTCATAAACCATGGTCGGCAAAACACCCTCTCTTCGCCCGAAATAGCTCGCGCCCACTATTTCAAAACACGCTCTCCTCGCCCGAAATCGTTCGCACCCACTATATTTCAAAACACGCCCTCCTCACCCAAAATTGCTCGCGCCCACTATATTTCAAAACACGCCCTCCTCGCCCAAAATCTCTCGCACCCACTATTTGGGTGAAGCAAAGTTACTCTACTATCCCCGACCCTCAGTACACAGACCCAAGCCGAGAAGCCTAAAGGCAGGGGTAGAACTGTAACTCCCTCCACATTTCAGACAAATGCGTTCGTAAGACATGGTTCTCCCTCCCAATTCCCCATTCATACCTCGTGGGCGCCAAACCACCTTCTCCCTGGAAGCTTCCTTCTCCCGAGCCTCGAAACCGCAGCCCCTCCTCCATGGCGCCCCCACCACACCAAATTCATAGCCGCCCTCCTCTCTAATCCCGGAGACGCTGTCCATTTGCCGTCGTGCACTGGGCCGTGTGCCTCTTACTCCGTGCTGCCGGAGCTTCCTCGACGACGGCCGCGTGAACCGTACCGGAGCCGATTCACCCCCGTCATTGTTCACGGTGCCGGAGCGGCTCCAACTTTGGATCCGTCCAGAGCCCCGGTGCTGCTTCCCCGTAGCCGTCGACCATCGCGACATCTGTGCTTCTCTGCCGCCGGTAGCCACCGCAACCACGCCGGCCTCACCGACTCGGCAGCTGGAGCTGCCTATTTCACCGGCCGCCAGATAGGTCGCACCCTCATCTCAAATCACTTTATTTAGGCGTCAGTTGTCTGATTTTTTATTCTGGGCCAATCGATTCCCAATGGGAAGCAGCAGCCCTCGAGCCGTCGTAGCTCCTAGGCTGCCGGTTGGCTGGTGTCTAACGTAAGGGTGCAGGGGCGCAAGCGTAAGCAACGCTTAGATGGCTATCTTATAGTTGCGTGGGTTGAAGGTACTGCCGCCGCCGAATCTAGATGACGGCGAGTCTTTGTGGATTGGCCCGAGGGTGGCGCAACCACGGCAGTGCGGTGGGGCGGGGTTTTGGTCGGGGCCACAGACGGCGGAGGCAGGCTGCTCTGCCGGTGGTCGCTGGCTCTTCGGGGAAGATTCCGAACAATGTCAACCGGGAGGCACAAGACGGCCATCAAGCCATCCGGCGTAGATCGGACAGTACCAAAATAAAATAAAATCATGTGACCCCAATTTAGTCTTCAGTCAACAGACGTGTGACCACTCTCGTACCTTGCTGTTGATCTCTTAGGGCATTTCTTCAGATCAGAGAGATGTGTCGTTCTTAACATTATGCATTTTCTGCATCTTCAGCCACATAGTCTTCCGACTCACCGCAGCTGCTCCAACAAGGGAAGCATACACCAGAAGGGAGCTATAGTCCCCACTCAACAGTTCCCTGCATCGAATGCGCGTGCCCGACATGGACAGCCACAACAACTACAGGGCCATCGACAAGTCAGCACATGATGCTCACTCCTATGGATGGCGGCCAGATAGGTTGTACCCTCATCTTACTTGTGTGCAACATTTATGGCTTTGTTATTCATCTAAGCATGGAAAATATATTATCACATTTCACTGTATATTCATGCTGATCTCTTACGGGTCTTGTTCAGGAGTTAACGCTGTTCCATAGTTCAGCTAAGAGACTTGTTCTTTAGGTAACGACGTTCCATAGTTATCATCCATCAGCCAATGCTATCCCACAGGCTGGTGATTATAGTATTATACCACTTCTAGTATAACCTATGTTGTTCTTCAATACTTTTGTGTGTCATCTAGTTAATCTCGAGTACAAACGATACATATTCTATAGCTTTCATCTATGTTCTCCCTTTAGTTTTTGAGACCTGTTGCTGCTAGTTAACCCCAGTCCTACTATTTATGTCATCTCCTACATGCACTCATTGCATAAATCTAACTACTAGTTGTCTTCCATGCATGTCTGATATAATTGCACATGCTGATTTATCCACAAGAACCTCACGGAGCAATGTAACGGCCAACAAACTTGACGTCAATGATACCCAATATGATGGAACATGTAAAGGCAGTTCTTCACAAGACTTGCAGAAAGATGATGAATCCTATTCACCCCACAAGGTCCTTGCTCTAACTTGGCCCTTGATATGGGTAGAACATGCATATAATGTCCTGGAGTGCATCTACTCTGTTGCAACGCCTTGTGCTTAACCTGCTGATCATGCATGTAAATATGGCATGCCTTCCTGTTTTTCAGTACCTATTCCATTCATGATAACATGTTTTCAAATTCAAGTACTGTCATTCTACTCTATCGCAATGCCATCTGCTTAGTTTGGACATCATGCTTCTCAATATCTTATGCATTGTTATTCATCAGTATGTACTTCAACTGTCTACCATACCATGTTCTTTTTTTAAATTGAAGTGTTGTTCTAGTGGTCTCTTGCAATGCCATCTTAGTTTCCCAATCATACACGCATATGTTGCCTTAGTGTTTTTCTGTATGTATTCCTCTAGCATACAGTTTTACATTCAAGTAGTGTTTTTTTACACTGTTGTCATGTCATATCCCTAGCTCTTACATCATACTCCCTCCGTCCGGATTACATGTCGCAGAAATGGATAAAACTGGATGTATCTAGAACTGAAATACGCCTAGACCCATCCATTTATTTCCGGATGGAGGGAATACATGTCAATATGTCATGCCTTTCTATTCTTCAGTACCTATTCCATCTCTGTTGTAGCATGTTTTATAATTGAAGCACCATTCTTCTATATAAGGCATGCAAGGGGAAGACAGCTATGTTATAATCTGAAGGGTTACAAACCAGGTCTTTGCAAAAGATCCAAACGCCAGGAGATAATAAACCAACTCCAGTTTTCCTAGATACTTCTCCAGCACAGAGAAACCCAACTCCCACTGATAATAAGCAGATTCCAGTGGCCAAAGAACTAGTCCGCTCCAGTCCAGCAAAAATATGTCAACTCCATTCTAAGAAGCGTGTGCGTATCCTCGCATCATGAAATTTTATAGCATTCTGATCATATTTTCTACATGTTTCTTACCCATCTCTCTTTTAGAAAATAAGGTTAAACGATAGAAGACTTCCTCCATTGGGATCGTATTCGAGGAAAGTATCTTGCGGGAATTCTCTGTGCTCCAATGCTGATGTAAGTACCTGTTGTATATCACTATATTTTTACATCAGCATGTATTTTGTTAATCGGCGGAATCCAACCTTTATCTTATCTAAAATTAGTTGTAGCAAAATGTTAAAGGCAACAATGTTGATTTTTGTAAGGAAAACTGCCTGGTAGTTTTGCATACTGAGCTGCATGAGTGTACTATCTCATATCATGCACATTACTGAATTGTTGTGCTGCTCTGGTTGCCCATTCATTCATTGTGTCAATATTGCTTTTGTATTACCTTACCTAGATGATGATAGCTATGCCATATTGTGTTAATTTGGTGTAGGCTGGTGTGGTCTGGTTGCCCAAACATTCGTTGTGTCAATGTTGCTTTCCTATTATCTGACCTGGCCAATGATAGCAATGCTAGTGTGTTAATTTGGTGCAGGCTGCTGAAGATAAGAAGACAAACTCTGAAAACATCAAGGCAACCCCATTGTTTCTTTCCAATAAATCTAGGCCAGGTAATGTGGTAATAACTCTTGATTAATCTGTTTGGTTCCCCTCCTAATTTATGTTATGATGCAGTGGTCGAGACACTCTCCACTATCAATAATACAAGCCTGCCAAAATTGCCATCTGAATCTGTTCAGTTTCCTCTGTCTCGAATGCAATGGAAAAAATGTATGTTTGTGAACCAATTAATGGCTGAAGCAATGATGGAAATGGTGGAGGAATCAGAGGTGCACATTCGTTCGCAAAAACAACTAATCAATGTTTTCAGAGACAGAGTAGCAAAGCAGCAAGAACTTGCCCACATGCTTATGAGCGTCATCCGCGCTGAGGTTGCAGATTGTGACGTTGTAGATCATTAGGTTCTGTTCATTTATTTGCACTGGCATCAATCTTTGATTGCCCAGTGGATGTAATTTCCTGTAATATATGCTGGATGTGCAACGTTTTTCCCTGTATGCCGTACCTTTGCTTGATCGGTATTGGTCCTGTGCATAATTGCTCGTCGTAATGGGCTCAAATTATCTAATTGGGCCTAAAGACATGTACGAACTTTAGTGGGCCCATTAAGTTAATGGGCCGTTACCAGGCAAAAGTTAATGGTCGGCCCTCTTACCTCCCGGGTCGTTAACAGGCCGGCATCAAAGCGGGCAACAGGTGGGCCTATTTGATTTCACGGGCCGTTAACAGGCCGATACTAGGTCGGGCTACATATGGCCCAACTATACTGTGGGCCTTTAGCAGGCCGAAAGAGACAGCGGGCTTGTCCTGTACCATGAAGAGCATGGGCCGCGAAGAGGCCGAAAGTTAGATCGTACTGTAAATGGCCCAACTGTGTTGTGGACCTTTAGCAGGCCGAAAGAGAAACCAGGCTGGTATTGGACCATGAAGAGCATGGGCCGTTAAAAGGCCAAAACTCAGGTCCGACTGCAAATGGCCCAACTCACTTATGGGCCGTCAACAGGCTGAAAGACACACCAGGCCAGAAATTGGCCCAACACTTAAATGGGTCGCTAAAAGGCCGAAAGATGTACATCTCGAAAATTGGCCCATCCCTTGAATGGGCCGTTAACAGGCCGAAACCACATCGGGCCGATATTGAGCCCAAATATATAGCGGGCTGTTAACGGGCTCGAACTGACGATGGGCTGCAATGGTGTCAAATCGTTAACGGGCCATTGACGGGCCGAATTGGCACATCTCGTATGCGCCGTGGGCTTAAATGGACCTGACACAAGTAGGCCTTATATGGGCCGGCCTGCTAATTCTTACTGGGCAGGCCTTTTTCACCAAAATGGGCCACTGTTGGGCCATGTCACATGTCGATCTATCATAGGCGCTCTTGTCCAATGGACGGACGACATCTGGCCCACCGAGGAGCCGACACATGTTTCCTCCAGCCAATGAGAATTTTACACGTGGAAAATCCCCATTGGTCTGGGCTGTTAACGGGTTATCGGATCCAAAACCGGACCCGATAGCTTAACGGTGACCCGTTACGGTCGATGCCACGTGTCGGTCACCCTTGACAAAAGCACTTCTATGACGCACGATTTATCGTCATGGAAGTGGACACTTCCGTGATGATAATTTTGGCAATGTCATGGAACACTTCTACGACAGCACAGGTATGACTATCTTGATTCTGTCATAAAATCATCATGGATGTACATGCATGACAGAAAACGTGACCTACTGTGACAAACACGTATCATCACGGAAGTGTTTTTTTTGTAGTGCTTTGATTGAGCCTAACGAGGAGAAGTAAGTGCATTTACTCTTTTTTAACCTTTGTCCTTCATGTTTCTTCAAATTAATATCTAATGTGTTGGCCTTGTCATACTGCAGGGGTTGGATATATGCCGATGGTGTCTATAGGCCCAACCAGGTCCTTGGTGTGCTTTGCCGGCACCACTTCCCGGGGTGGGTCACGTTGCCCGGTGAGGGACAGGTTCCACAGCTAGCACTGAGCTGGGAGCTGTACATGGCTTCCCGTGCCCCACCGAAGGAGAGGGTCGACGGTGTCTTGTGTGAGACGGTGGCCGACATTGTGAGGCGGCGGTTTTGGGTAATTTCTCCTTTACAGAATAAAAAATCAACATTACCTAGTGATTGGACTAATCAGTGTTGTCTTGTTCGATTGCAGACCTTCTACAGGGTTGCTGAGGAACACGAGGCAGAGGCGGCTAGGGTTCTCGAAGCCGAGTGCAAGCGCCTACTTCAGAACTTACGACACGAGGCTAGGGTGCAGGCTGTTCGAGACTACTACGCCTCGACTAACATTAGGAGGGCGAAGGAGAAGTGCCGCCGCAAGTATCTGAGTAAGGAGAAGTACATGAAGGTAATTACCTATTCTTAAGGCCTTGTACTTAGTTTCCTTGATTTCATTCGTAGGCGTAGCGCTGAAATTTCTCTTTGCCAAACTTAGGTGCCCCCGAGATGGTGTGCAGATATGATGGACTGTTGGGAGGCGTTGGTGGATGAGTGGTGCTCTCCCCAATGGCTAGCCGAACACAACAAGGCCAGGGATAAGCGTGCCCAAATGCAAGGTGTGCCACACCATCAAGGGAGCTCCAACCTATTTGAGTACGGGGATCACTGGGTATGTGGTTTCAGCCCTTAATGATTCATGTAATTTCATTCTTCATGCTAGCTTCAACCCTTAACTAATATGTTGTTCCTCTCTTTTAGGCGAAACACAACAAGAAGGAAGTGCCACCGATGTACGACCTCTATTCCATGGCCCATATGGCCCCGTTCAAGAAGGCCAAGGCATTCTCTGAGGATGACCTCGATCATCCAGAGAGCTTCACCAACATCTCCTCCCACAACAAGCTCATGAGGTACAGAGACTTTGGGAAGGCGACGAAAGGGGATGACTTCAACCCGAGCCAGAGTCCTTTTGATACAGAGCTCGTGATGCTATCTGGTGATGGGAGGAAACATGGCTCGGTAGCCATTGGGGATGGACTGATACGTTGTCCTAGAAGTCTCCCGGAGATCAAGAAGCGCCACACGAGGTCTCTTCCTGAGATACCGCCAAGACCACAACCAATGGAGCTCACCATCGAGGCTAGGGCCCAGGAGCTTCTGGCGGAGGCAAACAGGCAGGCCAAGCAGAGGGAGATCAAGCTGGAGGAGAGGATGGCTAGTCTGTTGGAGGCGGAGAGGAACCGGAACAACGCGTCTCACCGGGCCCTATACGAGCTCCTCGTGGTAAGTTTTCCTGCTTATTAGCCAAATCATGCATTTATGTTCGTTTCATTATTAACTAATATGACTGACTCGTGAAAACAAAATGTGTAGTCCGTGTGCGAGAAAAACGGTCAGACCCCTCCGCCGATGTCTCAGATTGGTGTAGTGGACACAGTGAGTTTCATTTGAATTGTCATTAGTTACTACTATTCACATTTCAGTTGCATCATGCTAACGAGACATTGCAAATGATCTTTGGTGCAGCATGCCTCCTGACAAGCATCGATCGATCCTTCTCCGTCTCGCACTGGCGCAACCCCGACCCCGAACGGTCCTTCTCCGCCTGGCACTGGTGTAAACCCGACCGGTCCTACACCTCCGTGATGACGGTAAGTTTTCTCTAGTGTTTTGCCTACCAAATGCATAAAGACCTAGACTTAGCTTAATTTCCTCCAAAATGCTTACCATAATGACCTAGACTTAGCTAATCTTCCTCCAAAATGACATAATTAGCTTACTTAGCTCCAAAATGATCTATACTTAGCTTTGTTCCCTCCGAAATGACCTAAGTTATCTCTAATATGCTAAGTTATCTCTAATATGCTTAGTTACCTAGGTTTGCTCAATAATGACATACACATAGCTTTCTTATGTAAAACAAGGCATAATTAGCTTACTTAGGTTTGAAATGGCATAACAATGTTGGTAACCTCATATATGTCAAATAGTTAGCTTATTATCCTCGACAATGACATAATAAGCCTAATTAGCTCCAAAATGATCAATTTACCTAAGTTAGCTCCAAAATGACCTAAGTTAGCTCTAAGTTAGCTCTAAAATGCTAAATTAGCTCTAATATGCTTAGTTACCTAGGTTAGCTCAATAAAGACCTATACTTAGCTTACTTATGTAAAAAATGGCATAATATGCTTAGTTAACTCAAAAATGGCGTAAATAGTTAAGTTAGCTCCAAAATGACCCATTTTACCTAGGTTAGCTCCAATATGATCCATTTTACCTAGGTTAGCTCCAAACTGACCAAGTTTACCTAGGTTAGCTCCAATATGATCCATTTTAGCTAGGTTAGCTCCAAAATGATCCATTTTACCTACGTTAGCTCAAAAATGGCATAATTACTTATGTTAGCACAAGAAAGACCTATACTTACCTTATTTTCCTCCAAATTGACATAATAAGCTTAGTTAGCTAAAAAATGGCATAATTACCTATGTAAGCTCTAAAATGACACAAATAAGGAATAAGAAGAAGAAAAACAAGGAAGAGGAGAAAAAGAAAGAATAGAAGAAGAAAGAGAAGAAAAAGAAAGAATAAAAGAAGAAGAATGAGAAGGAAAAGGGTAAAAACCTTCTTCTTCTTCTTCTTCTTCTTCTTCTTCTTCTCCAAAATGACCTAAGTTAGCTCTAAGTTAGCTCTAATATGCTTAGTTACCTAGGTTAGCTCAATAATGACCTATACTTAGCTGCTTTATATCAAAAATGGCATAATATGCTTAGTTCACTCAAAAATGGCATAATTAGCTAGGTTAGCTCCATTTTACCTAAGTATGCTTACTTCTTCTTCTTCTTCTTCTTCATTTTCTTCTTCTTCTTCTTCTTCTTCTTCTTCTTCTTCTAGTCTTCTTCTTCTAACTTTCTTGTTTCCCATTTTGCAGATTTCATTTACTTCACGGAAGCTTGCATGGATGGAGTGCTTCTTTTCCCTTTCTACTTTTCTTTTGTATCGATGAACAATGTGGAACTTGTTATATGGATGGATGGATAGGTGTTGGATGAACAATGTGAAACTATTGTAATATGTATGGATGGAACTATGTGTTGGTTATGTATGTATGATGAAACTTGTGTGTTGGATATGTCATATGCCTGATGTGAAATTTGTGTGTTGAAATTGAATGAATTTAAGAAAAAACAGGAAAAATAGGGGTATACAGGCTCTTTGCCGTCTGCTGGCAGACGGCAAAGAGCTTTGCCATCTGCCAGCAGACGGCAAAGCTGGCACATGACAGCTACCTGTGCAACCTGGGGCACTGGTTGGCCTATTTGGTTACTTTGCCGTCAGAAGGCAGACGGCAAAGACCGTTGCACCTTTGCCATCTGCCAGCGGACGGCATAGCATGCCACGTGGCAGCACCTGGGGGCTGGGCTATTCGGTTACTTTGCCATCCGCTGGCAGACGGCAAAGGTGCAATGGTCTTTGCCGTCTGCCAGCAGATGATAAAGCACGCCGTTAACCCCCTAACGGACCTAACCTGCTGTGTGTGCCTTCCAGGTTCTTTGTTGTATGCTGGCGGACGGCAAAGACCGTTTCATCTTTGTCGTCCGCTAGCAGACGGCAAAGAGCCCTTCGCCGTAGCCTATTCAGCCAGACCTGTTGCTGTCTGCTGGCGGACGGCAAAGGCCTTTGCCGTCAGCCATGGCAGACGGCAAAGTGCCTGATTCCTGTAGTGATATGGACCTCTTCCCGCCATAACGACGACTTCCGAGGTGGTGACACCCCATTTTCCTCTATTGAAGCCCCTTCATGTATTTCGACTTTTCTTTGGCAGCTTCGGCGTCATAAGCCGCCTTGAATATTTTGAACTGCACTTCCATGATTGTTGGATTATCCTTTACAATCTCGGAGTAGGGTTCCTTTTTGTTGATGATCGACGTTTCACCCTTGCTTTCCAGGCGGCCAACATGTCGCCAAACTTGGTCATGGCGCGTTTGTTTATCTTCTTCATTGCCGGGTCTTTATCTGGATCAGTATATTTCTTTTCATCCCGATGCGGGAACAAGAATACCTGGTGCAGCTTCTTTAGGAAGGGGGGCCTCATATTTTCTATCTTATTTAGTTTCTCATCGTTGATGGTGGCGGCTGTCCCTACGATGCTGTCGCGGGATATCCGCGGCCACCTATGGGACCGGGCGGTCCCTTGCTGGTTCGACGGGGGGACGTCGCATTGCACAAAGAGCAGATCAGCGCACGGCAGCACGACAGAGAGCACACAAGCAATTTACCCAGGTTTGGGCCGCCGCGAGGCATAAAACCCTACTCCTGCTTTGGTGGATTGATGGTGGAATGAGTGTGCTGATGCATAGTACACTTGCCCGGCAGGGTTCACCCAGGGGCCGCAGCGACTACGAGCGTATGGTGGCTTGGGTTCATCAACCTTCTAACCCATCCTACAAGTGCCATGGGCCTCCTTTTATAGATTAAGGGGTCACCACAGTGGCAAAGTGGTCATTATCCACTGATATGATAGCAAACAGTGCTATCATACCTAACTCTGCGGGCTAACAGGGTGCATTAAATGTGCCGCTTAGTGTTACATCATTGGTTGCCTGGCAAGGCCTGCCGGGCTATCTTGCCAGCTCCACGTCTGTTCCCTTGACACGTCGTAGGGCGGGTGTCATCTGAGGGTTTCTTCTGTAGGAAATGGCTGCCATGTGGTGAATGGCTACCACTTAATCACCTTGCGGCTTGACACCACACTGATTGACGACGTGAGTCGTGTTTGAGTGGTTGGCGGGGTGGTTCAACCCCCATGAGCCCCGGCAGGCTCTGCCGGGGAGTCTTGGTTGCTTGCTTCTGGTGGTGGCCTCGCCCCTTGCCGGGCTCTCCTGCCCAGCAAGGGAGGCCCTTCTCTTGCCGATATCTTGCTCCTCTGGTTTGATTTTGGTCCCTCTGAGCTGCATGTTGGTTCTTCAAATCTCTTGGTTATTCAATCTCTGACTTAAGCTGGTGCTTCAACCTTGATCTTGTGCCTGTGCACAGTTGGGCAACAGACCCAGGGTTTGTTGCACCAACAGAAGCCCCCGGGCCTGCCCCGAACACGCTGCTGAGCGTCGTCGGGGTAGGGCCTAATAAGTTCACAGGCAGAATCGCTGAAGGGGTTGGCCCCTTGAGGTTTACATTGCTGCTTCATTAGTCTTGATCTTGGGGCAGTTTCTGATTTCCCCATGTGTGGTATAAAGCCAATAGTGGTGGGGCCGCGGCAGTGATGGCCCGTGAATGACTTTAACGCATGGGGTAGAAACCGCCAAATTACTCTTCCCACAGCACACCCTTATCCCACGTATGCTGCATGCATCTCGCGGGGTAGGTAACGGAGGCGCGTGGTGCTACAGAGTATCTTTGAGGTGGGTGATACGTCTCCAACGTATCTATAATTTTTGATTGTTCCATGCTATTATATTATCTGTTTTGGATGTTTAATGGGCTTTAATATGCTCTGTTATATTATTTTTGGGACTAACCTATTAGCCGGAGGCCCATTGCCAGTTTCTATTTTTTTTGCCTATTTTAGTGTTTCATAGAAAAGGAATATCAAACGGAATCCAAACGGAATGAAACCTTAGCGATGATCTTTCTTGGACCGAAAGCAAACCAGAAGACTTGGAGTTGAAGTCTGGAATGACACGAGGCGGCCACGAGGCAGGAGGGTGTGCCCAGGGGGGTAGGCGCGCCCCCCACCCTCATGGGCCCCTCATAGCTCCATCGACGTACTTCTTTCGCCTATATATACTCTTATACCCTAAAAACATCAGGGGGAGCCACGAAACCACTTTTCCACCGCCGCAACCTTCTGTACCCGTGAGATCCCATCTTGGGGCCTTTTCCGGCGATCTGCCAGAGGGGGAATCAATCACGGAGGGCTTCTACATCAACACCATAGCCTCTCCGATGAAGCGTGAGTAGTTTACCATAGACTTTTGGGTCCATAGTTACTAGCTAGATGGCTTCTTCTCTCTCTTTGATTCTCAATACAAAGTTCTCCTCGATGTTCTCGGAGATCTATCCGATGTAATACTCTTTCGCGGTGTGTTTGTCGAGATCCGATGAATTGTGGATTTATGAACTTGATTATCTATGAATATTATTTGGTTCTTCTCTGAATTCTTATATGCATGATTTGATATCTTTGCAAGTCTCTTCGAATTATCGGTTTAGTTTGGCCTACTAGATTGATCTTTCTTGCAATGGGAGAAGTGCTTGGCTTTGGGTTCAATCTTGCGGTGTCCTTTCCCAGTGACAGTAGGGGCAGCAAGGCACGTATTGTATTGTCGCCATCAAGGATAAAAAGATGGGGTTTATATCATATTGCTTGAGTTTATCCCTCTACATCATGTCATCTTGCTTAATGCGTTACTCTGTTCTTATGAACTTAATACTCTAGATGCATGCTGGATAGCGGTCGATGTGTGGAGTAATAGTAGTAGATGCAGAATCGTTTCGGTCTACTTGACACGGATGTGATGCCTATATTCATGATCATTGCCTTACATAACTTCATAACTATGTGCGCTTCTATCAATTGCTCGGCAATAATTTGTTCACCCACCGTAATACATGCTATATTGAGAGAAGCCACTAGTGAAACCTATGGCCCCCGGGTCTCTTTCTTATTATATTTCATCTCTTTTATTTACATCGCATCTCATTTACTAATTTGCAATCTTTACTTTCCAATCTATACAACAAAAATACCAAAAATATTTACTTTACTATCTTTATTAGATCTCACTTTTGCGAGTGGCCGTGAAGGGATTGACAACCCTTTTATCGCGTTGGTTGCAAGGTTCTTGATTGTTTGTGCAGGTACTAGGTGACTTGTGCGTTGTCTCCTACTGGATTGATACCTTGGTTCTCAAAAACTCAGGGAAATACTTACGCTACTTTGCTGCATCACCCTTTCCTCTTCAAGGGAAAACCAACGCATGCTCAAGAGGTAGCAGTGGGTCCGCCTGCCTTGAATTGGAGGAGGAGGGCGGTGGTCACCCATTGATGGAGCAGCTGCCCCTCCCCGCCCGGCCTATAAAAGGAGGGGCGGAGGAGGGTGAAGTCATCCATCTTTGCATTCGCCTTCTTCTTCTCTTGTTATCTGCTTCCGCTGGTGATGTTGAAGGGGAGAGCCTAGGGCCCGCCCTGAGCTCCCACTTGGGGCAATCATTGCCCCATGCCGGTGCTGACGCTCGTGGAGTGAGCCTGGTCCTTGGTGTGGTGAATCTCTTGGTCTCTTTGAGGCTCGGCCGGGTGGTGGGGTTGGAGATCATTGGTAATCCCAGCATCGCCCCTCCCGGAGGTCTTGGGGCTGTTGTCGATGAGGGGCGCCCCTTCCGGTCCACCGAGGTGATGGTAGCGTTGCATGCCCGTTGTGGGTGATGCCGCTACCATCTCTGTCCCTCCCCCCTTTTCTTATCCTCTCCTCTTTTTTTGTGGGGAGGGGCGACGGGCCTTGCTCGTCACCTTGCGCAACTCCTGGGTGTACGCCACCTACGGACCGCGGCGGATGACCGCTCCGCCGGTCCCTTCGTTGCCGCCCTCTCCCAACTGCTCCTTTTATTCTCCTTTCCCTCTTGCTTTAGTATCATGGGGAGGAGGAGTAGAGAAAGGAAAAGAGGGGTTATTGGGTTTTTATCTTTTTTTAATCTTAAACTGGCAAGCAATTGCCAAATTTTAATTCAAATAATGTAATCTCTCAAGCCCATCTTTGTGTTCTGTAATGCTTGTACTTGTGTTAGCATATGAATGAAAAAGATGAACCTTGCCAGGAACCTGTGCATGTATATGTCCATGCGGAGGCGGAGCGCCTCTTTAATAAAAAGAAACGAGTTTTCCCCGGCAGGATATCCTGCCGGCACCCTCTTTGTTTGCCGGAGAGCTATGTCTGCCGGGGAACAGACAGAGGGACCAGCCCCCCGCTAACTCCTTTTCATCAAAGACTACTGTGACCATCCTGACCGAAGCAATGTTCGAGTCATAGATGGGAGCACCTAAGTTTCAAAAGAGAGGCGAGGTTTTCTCATGCAAAGTTATACACTACAAAAAAAGACACATCCGTGACATTTTGGGCCGAACGAATTTTTTTTCTGTCATACTTATGACACTTCTATGACGGTAATTGTGACAAAACCCGGTATCATCATAGATGTGGTGGGCTCCTACTTCTATGACAAAAAATCATGACAAAAAATGGGCTTTTCGTCCTGGGCGGGCCGGAGACGCAACTGCATGACATTCTTTGGGCCGTCGATGACGGAAAAAACCGTGGTAGAAGCGAGGGCGAGGAAAATATCGGGGAGTTCCCGGTTACGGTTCTCTTGTACGTACGCGCGTTTGTGCGAGGCGTTGCGCTCTAACTGAACCCGAGCGAGGCGTTGGGCTCTAACTGAACCCGAGCGATTGCACTGCAGGCTACGCGTTACTGAACCCGAGCAATTGATCGATCCCTTGCTGTTAACTAAACCCGAGTGATTCCTTCGCTACTGCTGCTAACTGAAGCCGATCGAACACTCCTTCCTCCTTCCCTTGATGAACAGTGAGCATTGTTGGGGGGGGTTTGGATGAACAGTTCCTGGTGGGGGATTGGATGAACAGGACCTCGTGGTAGTAAAGGCCGTCGCCGCTGGATGAACAGGACCCCGATTGATCGAGCCGGTGTATGAACAGGACCCCGTGGAGGGCTGGATAACAGGACCCCATGGAGGGATGGATAACAGGACCCCGTGGAGGGCTGGTTGAACAGTAGCCGGTGGAGGCCTGGTTGAATAGTAGCCGGTGGAGGGCTGGATGAATAGTAGCTCATGGAGGGGTGGTTAAACAGGACCCCGTGGAGAGGGCTGGCTGAACAGTAGCCGGTGGAGGAGCGCGCGGTGGAGGCTGGATGAACAGGAGCCCGTGGATGAATAGTCACAGGTGGAGGCTGGAGGAGGTCCATGGGGGGGGGGGGGGGGGGGGGGGGGGGGGGGGGGGGGGGGGGGGGGGGGGGGGGGGGGGGGGGGGGGGGGGGGGGGGGGGGGGGGGGGGGGGGGGGGGGGGGGGGGGGGGGGGGGGGGGGGGGGGGGGGGGGGGGGGGGGGGGGGGGGGGGGGGGGGGGCAAAAAAATACAAACGAGGTGGAGGCTGGAGGAGGTCCATGGTGGATGAACAGTAGCCCGTGGAGGCTGGAGGAGGTCGACGGTGGAGATGAACAGTATCCCGTGGAGTCCCGTTTTGCGGTACGCCACACCCCTCCCGATGAACAGGACCCCCGTTTCGACCGTAGCGCTCCAACACAAGTCTGTTTCCTCCGTTTTGCGGTACGCCACACCCCTCCTGATGAACAGGACCCCGTTTCGATCGTAGGAGGTCCGTTTCCTCCATTTTGCGGTACGCCAGACCCCTCCCGATGAACAGGACCCTGTTTCGACCATGCCCGGTCGAACACAAGGCCGTTTCCACCGTTCTGCGGTACGCCAGGCCTCATTTCCATCGGCTATTCTGTCCAAGCCAGTTGGCTTCCGATGAACACGATGTATTCCGACCCAGTCGGTTGCCTCCCGATGAACAGGACGACGTTTCTCCGTTCCGACCAAGCTGGTTCGTTGCCCGATGAATAGGATGCCGTTGCTGCCGTCCGTTGCCTCTCCTTGTACACAAGCCCTGGCCGTCCGTATATATATGTGCGAGTATGCGCTCGAGACCTCGCCCGTATGTACGTACATGGCCGTATTTTCTTTCTTGCACCCTGGAGGCTGTACTTACGTGTACATGCTACGTGCGCGCTGTACTACGACTATCCCTTCCTTACACGACCATGGTTCATCACTGCAACCTGCAGACAGACCGATCGTATGTACATACATGTTCGCGACCAGAATGACAACGCTATGTATGCTTCGACCAAGTGGGTCCCGACTGTCAGGCACATCCTTGCGTGCGAAGATGCTGCTGGTGGGTCCCAGCAGTCAGGGGGGCGAATCTTTTTTGCCCGTAATATGGACACACTTCCTTGCGTGCGAAGATGTAGCTGGTGCGTCCCAACAGTCAGGGGGAAACTTTTTTTCACGAAATACGGTGGCCTGTCCGGTGGGTCCCTGCTGTCAGGTGCAGGAATCATTATTTTGTGCGTAATAAGGAGGCATTTCCTTGTGTGTGGCCGTGGACCCAGCTGTCACCCTCTCCACGTATAGTACTCTTCCGATGGAAGTCGGTCGTTGACCATATTGACCATGCCGCGCCAAGAGCACCAAGGCGGTGGACGACGGCGAGGCCTAGGAAGGGGACGGCGCGGAGCCGGGGAAGACGCGATAGTGGATGCCCACGCGGAGAGGACTACGAGGGTTCACTGGTTCGGCTGCGGTGTGAGGCTGCCGTCGCCGTAGGGCCTGGCCATCGGTGGGACTAGTAGGGTCGGTGAGGCCTTCGAGGCAGCACAACCGACCACGAGAGGCAGGAGCAGGCGGCATGACCGGCGCTGGTTTGGGCGGCTGGAGCAAGAAGACCAGAGGTTGAAGAAGCACTACGGACGTTGGATGGACATCATGCGGTCACTGGAGCTAGAATCATTCATATTGACTAAGTTGACAAAGCCCTCCATCCTCGTCAACTTAGTAGGCCCATAAGTCAGTGTCCCACTATGCTGGGTCCCAGCTAGCAGGGGGTATTCATTTTTTTGTGCGTAATAAGGAGGCACTTCCTTGCGTGCGAAGATATAGCTGGTGGGTCCGACCTGTCAGTGGGGGGAACATTTTTTTCGCGAAATACAGAGGCCCTTCCGGTGGGTCCTATCTGTCAGGTGGAGGAATCATTATTTTGCGCGTAATAAGCAGGCATTTACTTGCGTGCGGCCGTGGACCCAGCTGTCAGCCTCTCCACGCACAGTCTAGTTCTGATGGATGTCGTTCGTTGACACATTGACCACTCCGCGCCGAGCGCATCCAAGATGGTGGACGACGACGAGGCCCCAGACAGCAACGAGCCGGAGATGGGAAGACGTGGGAGTAGAGTCACAGACGAAGAGGTGTACGAGGGTTAACTGGTTCTGGAGCGGTGTGGTTCGGCAGTCGGTGAAGAAGAACATGAGGTGTGGAGGGATGGCCTGGCCAACGGTGGGGTAGCGCTTCACAGCGAAGCATGCTAAGCAGAGCTGCTAGCAGCAGGAGGCGGGAGCAGGTGGTCCTGGCTGCGCTGGAGGAAGAAGACGAGATATTGAAGATGGATACCGGTCGTTGGATGTAAATCCAACGGCTAACGATGACAGAATGATTTGTTGACTAAGTTGACACCGACTTGCGTTAGCTTCGACCTATTGGCCCACATTTCAGCCTCCAAAAATGTGGCATGTATTCAACCCATTTTTCAGAATTTACAGTCAATTTGATCTCTTTTTTTTAGAATTACAGTCCATTTGCTAGGCTGGGTGAACAAATAATGTAGCGTCCATGCGGCCCATTTATTTTTTTTCCTAAAAAATTACAGGCCATTTGCACTTTCACGAAATACACGATTTTGCTGGGCTGATTCTAATTATAATGTTGGGTTGGGCGCAGCAATGTTATCAAAAAATAAACATGGGCTGAGCATTTTGATATAAATGTATTTAAATAATAAGTGATTTATTACATTGGTCCTTAAATCTTACCTAGCTTTTGTACACAATCACCGGGATTTTTGTTGCCAAAAAATCCAGGATTTTATTGTTAAGAAATTATTTTTATAAGTTAATAAGATGTGGGATATTATTTTTCTTACATATGTAAGTATCTGTTAAATATATGATGACAATAACAATAATATATAATAACATATAAAATAATTTAAATATATATAATATAGTTAGAAGGGAAACATAAGTTGGACCAGGCGTTCCCATTCTTATATAGAAAAATAGAACAGACCTCTGCGTTTTCTTCAAAAAAATACATATATTGGGCTACCGATGTTTCAGGAAAAATAAAACCTCGGATGGGAGGTCCATAGGCCGGTCGATACATGACGGCCCTCAAAAAAATACAAACGGGCATATCGTGGGCTGCGCATGTTAAAAAAAAGCCTAGACGGGGCAGCCCAAAACCCAGCTGATACTTGCTGCCCCAGTGATAATAAATGATACTTGCCAGCTCCCCGGGTTCGTTGTGAATTTATCTCCTATAGTAACTACGTTGAAGCACCTAAAAAAATGTAACTATGTTGACAAACCCGTGGGCCCCAACGTCAGTATAGCATTAGGAGGAAGTATTTTTTCGATGAGGCACTTGCTTGCGTACGGCCATAGACCTGGTGGGTCCCGACTGTCCGCCTCTCCACGTACAGTCCTCTCCAGATTCCTCTCATTTGTTCGCATGTTCACAACGGCAGACAGCGGCGCTGCCGCGAGCGAACAAAGGCGCAGGAGGAGATCGGACCACCTAAGGCAGTGCCTCATTTGTAATGAAAGTACTGAACTAGCCCAGTGGCCAAGTGACACTACCCGACAGCTGTTCCGCCCAGGTTCGATTCCACCTGATGCAGGGAAAATATCTTCAAATTTTTTGCCTCTGCCATTATTGACATGTGGGTCCCCATTGTCATCTACGCACACAACATCCAACACTTGCCAAAACTTCGTCCCTCATTTTCTCTGTTTTTTGCACACTCGACATTGTGTGGGCATTTTGAAAATAGCATACTTTTTGGACTGTGCATCATATGAAGATGTGCTATGCATAAATCTTGATCAGCATGATGTTAACTGGCTGGTAGTTCCATTTTCGACCATGAATAAAACTTCCAACATGATGTTTACCCTGTTTGAAAAGACCGTGTTAATATAAATGCTCTGCCTCTGAAAGTTGCAGTTTCTTATCTGAAACTAAACTTGCAGTTTCTTATCTGAAACTGAAACTTGCAGTTTCTTCTCTGAGAATCACATTGTCTACACTTTTATACTCCTATGAAACTACATTTTTTTAAGTGCTAAAAATAGATCTCTAGAATTCATAAAATACTTCATATGCTCAATACTGCAAATCTGAAATTCAAAAGACATTCATATCTGAAAGTACTCTCAAAATACACAACACAAAACACAATTCACAACCTACAAATACTGACAACCCTAAGCTCCTCCTGACAATTCACAACCTACCCGACTATTGGGCTGGGGGGGGGCAGTCCCCTCCTATTCCTCGGCGGCAGACAGCCGCCCCGTGAGACGATGTGAACGGCGAGTGAGAGGATGGCGGGGAAGCATCGTAGGGCCAACTGCTTTTCTCCTCTTGCAGTTGGGTTCGGTCGACGAAGACTCCACTGGCTCGCTCTGGCACGACACCCTCACAAACGGCACCCTGTAGATGCTCGATCCTTCAATCTCTGGTGGATGCTCCGTCTGGGATCGATACTCCCACCACCGCTCCCTCACGATCGGATTCGGTGAATCTGTTTGCTCCATGGCCCAGAGGAGCAGCTCTATGTACTCCCGTGTGACTCCCTTCGGGAGTATCACCGCCTTTTCGCTCTGTTGCAGATATTTGGCCATGGATGTCACCGTCGCCGCTAGTTGGTCCTTGTTGTCAAACCAAGATTGTATCTCCAACATCCTAGCTAGCTTCACAGGGTCGCCGTCTGCGATCCTCATGTATCGGTTGTACTCCTCCATCGTCTACTTTTCCACAGCACCTTCACTCGCCGGCTGTGGTTTTTGAATGGAAGAGGAGAGGAGCAGCGCTGGTTTTGGATTAGAACGGGAGAGGAGCGACGCTGGTTTTGGATTGGAAAAGGAGAGGAGGGGCGGTGGTTTTGAAATGGAAGAGGAGAGGAGCGGCACTGGATTTAGATTGGAACAGGAGAGGAGCGGCGGTGGTTTAAGAGGAGTGGAGCGGCGCTGGTCTTGGAAGTATTTTTTTGTTTTCCGTATTTTGGGTCAAAGTTTGACCACATACTGTATTTAACAAGCAAACTGTGAATGCATGTCACCAAAAATTGTATCGTTTGGTTCATATCTGAATGTACTTTCAAATTATATTATTTTTGCAACGTATAACATATATTTTATTTGTGAAAAGGGGGGGGGGGGGGGGGGGGGGGGGGGGGGGGGGGGGGGGGGGGGGGGGGGGGGGGGGGGGGGGGGGGGGGGGGGGGGGGGGGGGGGGGGGGGGGGGGGGGGGGGGGGGGGGGGGGGGGGGGGGGGGGGGGGGGGGGGGGGGGGGGGGGGGGGGGGGGGGGGGGGGGGGGGGGGGGGGGGGGGGGGGGGGGGGGGGGGGGGGGGGGGGGGGGGGGGGGGGGGGGGGGGGGGGGGGGGGGGGGGGGGGGGGGGGGGGGGGGGGGGGGGGGGGGGGGGGGGGGGGGGGGGGGGGGGGGGGGGGGGGGGGGGGGGGGGGGGGGGGGGGGGGGGGGGGGGGGGGGGGGGGGGGGGGGGGGGGGGGGGGGGGGGGGGGGGGGGGGGGGGGGGGGGGGGGGGGGGGGGGGGGGGGGGGGGGGGGGGGGGGGGGGGGGGGGGGGGGGGGGGGGGGGGGGGGGGGGGGGGGGGGGGGGGGGGGGGGGGGGGGGGGGGGGGGGGGGGGGGGGGGGGGGGGGGGGGGGGGGGGGGGGGGGGGGGGGGGGGGGGGGGGGGGGGGGGGGGGGGGGGGGGGGGGGGGGGGGGGGGGGGGGGGGGGGGGGGGGGGGGGGGGGGGGGGGGGGGGGGGGGGGGGGGGGGGGGGGGGGGGGGGGGGGGGGGGGGGGGGGGGGGGGGGGGGGGGGGGGGGGGGGGGGGGGGGGGGGGGGGGGGGGGGGGGGGGGGGGGGGGGGGGGGGGGGGGGGGGGGGGGGGGGGGGGGGGGGGGGGGGGGGGGGGGGGGGGGGGGGGGGGGGGGGGGGGGGGGGGGGGGGGGGGGGGGGGGGGGGGGGGGGGGGGGGGGGGGGGGGGGGGGGGGGGGGGGGGGGGGGGGGGGGGGGGGGGGGGGGGGGGGGGGGGGGGGGGGGGGGGGGGGGGGGGGGGGGGGGGGGGGGGGGGGGGGGGGGGGGGGGGGGGGGGGGGGGGGGGGGGGGGGGGGGGGGGGGGGGGGGGGGGGGGGGGGGGGGGGGGGGGGGGGGGGGGGGGGGGGGGGGGGGGGGGGGGGGGGGGGGGGGGGGGGGGGGGGGGGGGGGGGGGGGGGGGGGGGGGGGGGGGGGGGGGGGGGGGGGGGGGGGGGGGGGGGGGGGGGGGGGGGGGGGGGGGGGGGGGGGGGGGGGGGGGGGGGGGGGGGGGGGGGGGGGGGGGGGGGGGGGGGGGGGGGGGGGGGGGGGGGGGGGGGGGGGGGGGGGGGGGGGGGGGGGGGGGGGGGGGGGGGGGGGGGGGGGGGGGGGGGGGGGGGGGGGGGGGGGGGGGGGGGGGGGGGGGGGGGGTAAATGATAAAAACAGAATTTTTGATGTGGAATGCTTTCTAGCATATTCTTCAATGTAATTTTCTTTATTGTGGCATGAATGTTCAGATCCGAAAGATTCAAGACAAAAGTTTACTGTTGACATAAAAAATAATAATACTTCAAGCATACTAACAAAGCAATTATATGGTTTGGCCATGCTTCATTTTCGTCACACAAAATGCTCTCATCTTGCACAACCCCGATGACAAGCCAAGCAATTGTTTCAAACTTTAGTAATCACAAACTTTTTTCAACTTTCACGCAATACATGAGCGTGAGCCATGGACATAGCACTATGGGTGGAATAGAATATGACGACGGGGGTTGTGTGGAGAAGACAAAAAAGGAGAAAGTCTCACATTGATGCGGCTAATCAATGGACTAGGGAGATGCCCATCAATTGATGTCAATGCAAGGAGTAGGGATTGCCATGCAACGGATGCACTAGAGCTATAAATGTATGAAAGCTCAACAAAAGAAACTAAGTGGGTGTGCATCCAACTTGCTTGCTCACGAAGACCTAGGGCATTTGAGGAAGCCCATTGTTGGAATATACAAGCCAAGTTCTATAATGAAAAATTCCCACTAGTATAAGAAAGTGACAAAATAAGAGACACTCTATCATAAATATCATGGTGCTACTTTGAAGCACAAGTGTGGAAAAATGATAGTAGCATTGTCCCTTTTTATTTCTCTTTTTTTTCTTCTTTTTTTTCTTTTTTTTCTTTTTTTGGGCCTTCCTTTTTTTTATTTGGCCTTTCTTCTCTCTTTTTTGGGACAATGCTCTATTAATGATGACCATCACACTTCTATTTATTTACAACTCGATGATTACAACTCAAAACTAGAACAAAATATGACTCTATATGAATGCCTCCGGCGGTGTACCGGGATGGGCAATGAATCAAGAGTGACATGTATGAAATAATATGCATGGTGGCTTTGTCACAAATACGATGTCAACTACATGATCATGCAAGGCAATATGACAATGATGAAGCGTGTGATAATAAACGGAACGGTGGAAAGTTGCATGGCAATATATCTCGGAATTGCTATGGAAATGCCATAATAGGTAGGTATGGTGGCGGTTTTGAGGAAGATATAAGGAGGTTTATGTGTGATAGAGTGTATCTTATCACGGGGTTTGGATGCACTGGCGAAGTTTGCACCAACTCTCAAGGTGAGAAAGGGCAATGCACGGTACCAAAGAGGCTAGCAATGATGGAAGGGTGAGAGTGCGTATAATCCATGGACTCAACATTAGTCATAAAAAACACACATACTTATTGCAAAAATCTACAAGTCATCAAAAACCAAGCACTACGCGCATGCTCCTAGGGGGATAGATTGGTAGGAAAAGACCATCGCTCGTCCCCGACCGCCACTCATAAGGAAGACAATCAAAGAACACCTCATGTTTCAAATTTGTTACACAACGTTTACCAGACGTGCATGCTGCGGGACTTGCAAACTTCAACACAAGTATTTCTCAAATTCACAACTACTCTACTAGCACAACTTTAATATCACTATCTCCATATCTCAAAACAATCATCAAGTATCAAACTTCTCTTAGTATTCAATGCACTTATATGAAAGTTTTTATTATATCCCTCTTGGATGCCTATCATATTAGGACTAATTTTATAGCCAAAGCAAATTACCATGCTGTTCTAAAGGACTCTCAAAATAATATAAGTGAAGCATGAGAGATCAATAATTTCTATAAAATAAATCCACCACCGTGCTCTAAAAGATATAAGTGAAGCACTAGAGCAAAATTATCTAGCTCAAGAGATATAAGTGAAGCACATAGAGTATTCTAATAAATTCCGATTAATGTGTGTCTCTATCAAAAGGTGTGTACAGCAAGGATGATTGTGGTAAACTAAAAATCAAAGACTCAAATCATACAAGACGCTCCAAGCAAAACACATATTATGTGGTGAATAAAAATATAGCTCCAAGTAAAGTTACCGATGGACGAAGACAAAAGAGGGGATGCCTTCCGGGGCATCCGCAAGCTTAGGCTTTTGGGTTGTGCTTATATTTTACCTTGGGGTGCTTTGGGAATCCCCAAGCTTAGGCTCTTGCCACTCCTTTTTCCATAATCCATCAAATCTTTACCCAAAACTTGAAAACTTCACAACACAAAACTTAACAGAAAATCTCGTGAGTTCCGTTAGCGAAAGAAAACAAAACACCGCTTCAAGTGCTGTAATGAACTCATTCTTTATTTATATCAGTGTTAAACCTACTGTATTCCAACTTCTCTATGGTTCGTAACCTCCGATACTAGCCATAGATTCATCAAAATAAGCAAACAACACACAAAAAACAGAATCTGTCAAAAACAGAACAGTCTGTAGTAATCTGTACCTAACGCAAACTTATGGAACTCCAAAAATTCTAAAATAAATTTCTGGACGTGAGGAATTTATCTATTAATCATCTGCAAAAATAATCAACTAAATAGCACTCTCCAGTAAAAAGTTGTAACTAATCTCGTGAGCGCTAAAGTTTCTGTTTTTTACAGCAAGATCAAAAAGACTTCACCCAAGTCTTCCCAAAGGTTCTACTTGGCACAAACACTAAATAAAACACAAAAAAACATCTAACCAGAAGCTAGATGGATTATTTATTGAATAACAGCAAGGATAAATATTGGGTTGTGAAAGTGCTTGTTATCGACTAGAGGGGGGGTGAATAGGCGATTCTTATGAAAGTCTTCAAAACATGGGAGTTTCGAAGACAAACAATAGAAATGAGCCTATTGACATGCGGCGAAAGGTAGACTACACTAGGCAAGCAATAGTCAAGTATTCAATTAAGTGAAAGCACAAAGACTAGTAGCAGCTAGGTAGTGATGATCAGGATGGAAGATAGTATGAAGCCAAACAACAATGGTAGACACGCAGTGAAATCAAACAGATAATGCAAGCAAGCAATGACTTCACGAAGACAAACTGTAAGTAAAGAGAGGAAGAAGATAGAACCAGTCGCTTGGTGAGGACAAGGATTTGTTGGACCAGTTCCAGTTGCTGTGACAACTGTACGTCTGGTTAGGGAGGCTAAGATTTAACTCAGAAGACCGCGTCTTCACCTTATTCCCCTTGAGCTAAGGACACCCAGTCCTCGCCCAATCACTCTGGTAAGTCTTCAAGGTAGACTTCCAAACCTTCACAGACTTCGTTCACCGGCAATCCACAATGACTCTTGGATGCTCAGAACACGATGCCTAACTGTCTGGAGGATTCACAGTCCTCAAGTGTAACAAGTCTTCAGGTCACGCGGACAAAAAGGCTTCAGTGATGCCTAACACTCTTTGGCTCTAGGTGTTTTGGGCTTTGTCCTCGCAAGGGTTTCTCTCTCTCAAAAGCTTCGGAGGTGGGTTGCTCTCAAACGACAAAAGCCGTGCACTAACTCTGAGCAGCCACCAATTTATGGTGTAGGGGGTGGGCTATTTATAGCCACTAGGCAACCCGACCTGATTTGTCCGAAATGACCCTGGGTCACTAAGGAACTGACACGTGTTCCAACGGTCAGATTTCAAACACACGCGGCAGCTTGACTTGGGCTACAAGTAAAGCTGACTCATCTGCCTCTGGATAAGATTTGCTCTCATTGTCTTCGCTTGAAGACGTAGGATTTGGTTGAGCATCACTTCAGTCACTCTGACTTTGTTCACTTGGACCCCACTTAATAGTACGGTGGTTCCTATGACTCAACAAAGAAGAAAATGAAACTACGAAACAACTATGTCTTCGCGCTCCAAAGTCTTCATGCGATGTCTTCTCATGTCATAGTCTTCAATGTGAATATCTTCACATACCACCATTGTCTTCAATGTCTTCACACATTTTTAGGGGTCATCTTCGGTAGGTAAACTGAATCAATGAGGGACTACTACCTCTGTTATCCTGCAATTCTCACAAACACATTAGTCCCTCAACCAGGTTTGTCGTCAATACTCCAAAACCAACTAGGGGTGGCACTAGATGCACTTACAATCTCCCCCTTTTTGGTGATTGATGACAAACTGGTTGAAGTTTTCAACGGGGATAAAATTATGTGAAATTGTAAAGGATTAAGATATTGTCTTCATAGGTAGCAAAAGGCTCCCCCTGAAGATGTGCATATAAGTATTTTGCTTTTGGAATGCAAATGCACATGGCAGGTTGTACTTGTGGAGATCCTCTTCAACTTATGAAGACAATTCATCATGCATAAAAGATATAATGAGGATAATGTTATGCATAATGAAAAATGGACGTCTGCAATATGACTTCGTGTGGGATTTATCATCACACATGCGGAATTTATCATCGCGGCACAGAATAGCAGAAAAAGTAGCAGACGACCATCAAGTTTAAGTGTTACAACTCAAAGAACCAAATGTATCAAAAGCGAGAGTTGTAAACACTTGGCAAAAGTATAGCAACCACCCATATGAACCCGCTTGAAGACTATCAACTCATATGCTTCTCCCCCTTTTGTCAGTAAGGACCAAAAAGGTTTGAAGACATAGAGCCTCTACTCATTCCCATGAGGAGAAGGTGAGGCAGCAGGGTCATCGTTGAGGTTTGGTGGTGCAGAAGAACTTGGTGCAGTATCGATACGCGCCGACGTTGGAGGTGGTGAAGTAGCATCATCTTCGTCATCAATGACTCTGGCATTAACTGTTGTAGCTGAGGAGGAATAGTCAGAGTCTTCAAGTGAGGGAGTCCGACGTAAGACAGCATTCCTTGGAGGAGTGGAGTCAAACTTGAATCTCTCTGTGAAGCCATCGTCTTGAAGATCAGCTTCAGCACTGAGCAATGTCAAACTCTTCCATGACCTCCTACAGGTCTCATGTGTGACAAATGCATTCTTGGTGGCAAGATTGCGAATTCGGTTGACATCCACCAAGAGGCTTTGCATTTGTCGCTTCAGCCAGTAGTGATGCTTATCCTATTTTTGATGCAGGGCGACGAGAAGCTCTCGGTCATTGAGAACACGAGACCGCTTCCGAGGCCATTGAGCAATAGTGCTTTCAGTGGCTTCAGTATAGGCACGGTGAGGTGCACGTGTATTGCCAGCCAAAGGATAAACACGGGTGACGGCCTGAACTCCTTCAATGGGCTGAGTGAAGCTTTGGTGATCAGCATTATGAAGATAAATAGGCTCCTTGGCAGGTTCTGGGTAGATGGCTTCAACAGACATATCAACCTCTGGCAAGAATATCAGATAGTTGCGTGCAGAGGGCTGATAGTTGACAGCTGAATGAAGCTTGATAAGGCGCATCACCCATGGAGCGTAGAACTTCAGACCAAAGATATCAGAGCCAGATGCAGCCAATTGCCTGATGAAGAAGTCTTGAGCATTGAAGTTGATGCCATTGAAGATATAAAAGACCAATGTCTTCATTGCTCCTTCAAGCTTCGCTGCAGAAGAATGTCCCTTGACAGGCCATAGAGTTCGCCTGATGATATGATAGATAGTGCGGGGCAGATACTGTAGGTCTTCAATAAGGAATTCCCTTGGATATTTAGCGTCGCGAGGCAGAGGCTTCATCATGCTCAGCATTTGGCTCATGTTGGGCTCAGGCTTCTGGAAGATGCTCTCCAAAGCATTGCGGTGAAGCTGACAACTAGGTTCAAAGAGTTCACCTGGAGTGGGCAGGCCAGTTAGTTCAATGATATCAAGAGCTTTGGCTTCGTGATGGACATTGCCTGTCATCCACTCAAGGATCCATGTCTTCGGATCCCTGTTGTAGCCGCGAATGTGGAGGGTGGCATAGAATTGCAGCAGAAGCTCTTCGTTCCAGTGCTCTTTATCAGTCACAAATGGCAGCAGACCAGCATCTCGGAAACAGTCAAGGGCTTCTTCTAAGCAGGGCAGTCCAGCAATAGCTTCACAGTCTAGACGCATATGGGGAAAGATGCGCCCTTGATCATAAAGAACACATGAACAGTAACTGCGTTGCTGGTAGCTCCAGAATCGATCAGATGAAATTCTTGGCCTTGAGTATGGGTTCTTGTCGCTGTCAAAGAAGGTGTTGTGTGCAATGAAGCCATTCACATTGAAGGATCCTGGTGAAGTTGCAGCACCTGGAAACCTTGGCAACCTTGGCTTTGGCTTCTGGACCTGAGGCATGTGCTCTACATGATAGTCAAATTGTGGACCGGCAGCAGGTGGAGGAACCAAAATGGGCCAGCGAACCATGACAGGTTGGCCGCGATCAAATGCCAGCTCGATAGTGTGTGGCCTTGGAGGCGGTACAGGAGCATCGGCATTGACGTGAGCTGCAAGTGGTATAATGGCTTCAGGTGCAACAGCAACTTCAGGTGCATTAGAAGCTTCAGGCTCATTAGCTTCAGGCGCCACATTGACTTCAGGCGCCACATTTGCTTCAGCCATGACAACATCATTGGCTTTAGTGTTGGTGTTGGTAGCCGCCTCAATATTATCAACCTTCACTTGAGTAGCTGGAGGGTCGGACACGTTCTCCTCGAGAACAACTTCAGGGTTGGACGGGGGTGTAGCAGCACGTTCTTCTTCTTCTCTTGGTTCTCCTTGTTCATCGGCTGATGCAGCCAGAATGTCTTCAGCAGCATTGACTTCAGACACTGAGATGTTCGCAGTTGGAGTGGCTTCAGGAAACACTTGGCGTGATACGGAGTGGTGGTGCTCTTCTCCTTCTGGAACACTCGAAAGAGTGACTTGTGGCCTTGGTCCTTTGCGAAGCCTGCGAAATGCGGGCGACGCATGTGGAGATGGAGTTGTCTGGGCCACAAAGTCTTCATCATCAAGCACCAGAGTGGTGACTTGAGTTGGGGGAGTATGAGGTGATTCATCTTGACGGGGGAAGACTTGAGGGTGATCAGCCCATGAATCATCCTGAGCGATTGGCGTCAAGGGACGACCAATGCTGATGAGTTCGCTGTTCATGAGAACAGGCGATGATACCATTGGGTTCTCAATCTGAGGAAGGACTTCATCATCTTCTACATTGTCTTGGGGACCAATGTCTTCAGCTGCAGTGGGGTCAACAGCTGGAATGTCTTCAGCTTCAGGAGCCTCTGTGGTAGCAGGCTCATGAACAATCAAATGATGCTCTTGGTGTGCAGACGCAGGACGAGCAACTGAAATTGGCTCGACGACAAGGGGCTCTGTGGGAGCAGCCTGGTTTTTCTTCTTAGTCTTTCTCTTCTTGGTTGGTGGCGCATCATCAGTGGTGTTCTTGTTCTTGCGCTTTCTGGCTTCGGCTTCAGTTGTTCTTGTTTTCTTGAGTTCCGAAGCCACTGTGGGGACCTTAGGCTTCACGCCAGTCATGCTGGCGGGGAAGACAATGCGAGGTTCTTCCCGCCTGGATGCTTCAGCTGGGGTCAGAGTTGGCTTCTTCTGCTTGACAGCCATCTTGGGGTCAATGCCAGGATGCCCAAGTGCCTTGCGCTTCTCAGCTTCATTGTAAGCTTGAACACACTTGGCAGCGATGAGCTTCATGCGCTCTCGTGAACCTTTAGCTTCGTCACGTTTCTTGTGAAATGCCTCCTTGAGCTCATGCAACATCTGCTTGAAGTTCTGGACATCAGTCACACTGAGCTTGGCCATATGCTTCTTGAACTGGGCTTTTTCATAGTCAATCTTGTGCTTCAGTTCAACAATTCTCTGAGCTAGAGCCAGCTCAAGAGCAATGGCTCCATGGAAGGAGACGCTGAGGCCTATCGGGAGCTGAAGATCATCAAAACTGAGGTTGGGGCTGTCAAACCACTCGTCAATGAACTTGTTCAGGATGTCCACATCGAAAAGGGGAAGATCGTTGAAGATTTCCGCCTCTTGGTTGCTCTTTATCTGCAGCTCAAGAGCATCATCGCCAAGATCATCGTCACTAGATAGATCAATGGCTTCGTTCTCATTCCTCAGAACTGCAGCTGGGGTCAGTGCTTGACCAGTGATCTGCATGGGCTTCTTCTTCTTCTCAGTCTTGGATATGCGAGAAAGATCTTCAGAATGCACACTTGGTGCAGGAGGAGCAGTGGCCAAAGGCTTCGCACGTGAAGCTCTTGGTGTAGCGGAGGGCTTTGAAGCCTTGGGTTTCTTCTGCTTTTGAGGCTTCGGCAGAGCAGGAGCTTCATCAGAATCAGCTTCATCTCCAGACTGATCCACTGTGGCCCTCTGAGCAGCGATGTAGGAGAGGAGACCATCAAAGTTGTCGAAGGGGCCGATGACGTTGGGATTGGCATCACGTGTGCCATCAGCCCGCGGAGCAGAAGGACTTGGGTTGAAATTGCATCCAAGACTCTTCTTGTTCTCTTTGGCCGATGCCTTTGCATGCTGGAAGTTGCGCTTGAAAAGATTATCGTCGCGACACCATAGCAATGATGATGGGTCGGCATTGGCAGGCTGTGGTCCACGGATCATACAGGGGTAGAAACCATGAGCAATAGCTTCAGCTCTGTTCTTGGGTTGAAGATTTCGAAAAAGAATATCACCCCAAGGACTCTTGATGGCATTCTTCTCAGCATACTCCTGGGTCACGAATCTGTATTTGAACCATTGCTCGGCCCAATATCATCGAATCCACTGGATTCAAGTTTTGCGCTGATTGTAATCCTCTTCTGGATCAGTCTTGTACAGCTCATAGAGATCTGGTGGCAAATCCCTTGATGTCCCCCCTCGGCGCTGCCTGCCGCCCTTCCTTGCAGACTTTTCTGTTGCCATAAAGTTCAGACTGAAGGGCTTCAAAACTGTCAAAGGCTTCCGTCTGCTGGTCAGACAAGAACTAGCTTCGGGAGAATTGATGTGATGCTGTAAGAATTCTGCAAATGAATGCAGACTATGAGAACCAAGGGATTCTCCCACGGACATGTACCTGTGACAACATTAGAGATGCGAGGGAAGGGGAAGAGGTCATATGCATTCTCAGAAGGTTTTGAAGATAAATCAGTTTGAAGACATTGACCTCATAGCGTGAAGACATTCACTTATATGTTGAGAGTTGGTTCCAGATTTGTACGAATCCAAGAATAGGTACAAGTGAGGAATCTAACTATGTGTGAAGCATAAGTGAATACCCTAGGCTAGTTATGAGATGCAGAACAGGATAGATCCAAATTTGTGGAGGCAGAAACCACTTTTGGTATTGAAAGATGAATCCATCAGATCAAAAAGTCAGTAAAAAGTGAGTTTTAATTATCACACAATGAACTGCTAGACGGAGTAGAGAGGAGGCTGAGCAGTTCGATCTTCTGTGCCCTAACTTGGCAACGGAGGACACCTACGGCAGCGACGGAGAAGACGAGGTCCGCGGCCGGCGTGAGGACGGCGTCGGTGAGGTCGCGGCAGCTAAGCGCTTCATCGCCAGCGTTGTCGAGAGCTAGCGGTGGCGCTAGGGTTTGTCGAGGTGGAGAGGTGGAAGAAAGATTTTGACCGTGATGTGATGTGCATTTATAGGGAGAGGGACAGCACAGTGCAATTACACAGGTGCCCCTGGCGGTTCACATTTGAGGGACACGTGGCGAACATGCAACACATTGGAAGTTGTTCCATGTTCCCACGCACGCCTGGACTGTCGGGTGGTCGTTCCGGCTTCTCTGGGTTTCAGGCAATAAGGACTAAGCATTTAAAATAGATTTAATGTTTGTCTCTGTATCTTCTGCTGACAAGGACACAGAGAAGACATTCGACAGTTTCAACAGAATGCATATGATTTGGATAGATAGAGTTTGAGGTAGAAGCATAGAGAGGTTAGGGTCCGATCACATTCACTTAGTCCAAAAGGTTTAAACGAGAAGACATAGCTATAAGTGAATGTTGTAGAGGACAGAACACAAGTATATGAATATATCTGAGTAAAACTAAATCAACAAGGTGAAAATCATTAGGAAGACAAATCAATGTTGAAGATAAATCAAAACGCGAAGACTTAGCAAATGTAACGCCAGGAGAAAAAACACTTCAAACAAGAATTTGGTGGTGGCGTTACCCACCGTATAGGAAGTAATAGACCCAGACACGGCACACAATTATCGTGGCGCTCCGAAGTCAAATTCCGCATTAATGTATTCACACTCAGAGTGTAAGTCTTCATTGATTGAAGATATACATTACTTTGTGTGTTGCACATCTAAGTCATCAACATGCATAAGTGTTAGGATGTGTGCCTAATCATAGGACATTCGAGGATTCCAAGATATTTAGCTCACACCGCAACTTGCAAAACCTTTTCTCATCCCAGGGCTTTGTGAAGATATCTGCCAATTTCTCTTCAGTGTTGACATGTATGATATCAATATCTTCCTTCATGATATGATCTCTGAGAAAGTGATGATGAATTTCAATGTGCTTTGTCTTCGAGTGCTGAACTGGGTTGTTGGCAATCTTGATGGTGCTTTCATTGTCGCAGTAGAGTGGTACTTGTTTCAGATGGATGCCATAGTCCTTGAGTGTTTGCTTCATCCATAGAAGCTGAGTGCAGCAAGATCCAGCAGCAATGTATTCAGATTCAGCAGTGAAGAGAGATACACAGTTCTGCTTCTTTGAAGACCAACAGACAAGTGATCGTCCCAGAAAGTGACATGTGCCTGATGTAGACTTGCGATCCACCTTGTCACCAGCATAATCAGCATCCGAGAATCCAACTAGATCAAACTCTGAGCCCTTTGGATACCATAATCCTAGTGTTGGGGTGTAAGCCAAATATCGAAGAATTCGCTTCACAGCTAAGTGATGCGATTCCTTTGGTGCCGCTTGGAATCGAGCACACATGCAAACACTAAGCATTATATCTAGCCTAGATGCACATAAATAAAGTAAAGAACCAATCATGGAGCGGTATACCTTTTGATCGAACTCTTTACCATTGGCATCAGGACCCAGATGACTTTTGGTTGGCATTGGCATCGTGTAACCTTTGCAGTCTTGCATTCCAAACTTCTTAAGGCAGTCTTTGAGGTATTTCTCTTGAGATATGAAGATGATGTTGCTTTGCTGACGAATTTGAAGACCAAGGAAGAACTTCAGTTCTCCCATCATGGACATTTGATATTGCTCTTGCATCATGTGTCCAAACTCATCACTGTATTTCTGGTTAGTGCAGTCAAAGATAATGTCATCCACATATATTTGGCACACAAACAGTTCACCATCATATGTCTTCGTGAAGAGTGTGGGATCCAGGGAACCAGGTTTGAAGCCTTTGCTCTTCAGGAAGTCTTTGAGTGTGTCATACCAAGCGCGAGGGGCTTGTTTGAGGCCATACAATGCCTTGTTGAGCTTGTATACCATATCAGGATGTTTTGGATCTTCAAAGCCAGGTGGTTGTGCAACATACACTTCTTCTTCAATCTTGCCATTGAGAAAAGCACTCTTCACATCCATTTGATACAGAAGGATGTTATGATGATTTGCGTAGGCTAGCAGTATGCGAATGGCTTCAAGCCTATCCACAGGAGCGAATGTTTCATCGAAGTCAATCCCTTCAACTTGAGTGTATCCTTGAGCAACAAGACGAGCCTTGTTTCTGACAACTTGACCATGCTCATCTTGCTTGTTACGATATATCCATTTGGTACCTATTATGTTGTGCTTGCGAGGGTCAGGACGCTTGACCAATTCCCATACATTGTTCAGCTTGAACTGTTGGAGCTTTTCTTGCATGGCTTGAATCCATTCAGGTTCCATGAAGGCTTCGGCAACTTTCTTGGGTTCAGATATTGAGACAAATGCATAGTGCCCACAGAAATTTGCTAGCTGTGTTGCTCAAGAACGAGTGAGTGGACCAGGTGCATTGATGCTATCAATTATCTTCTCAATCTGTACTTCATTTGCGACACGAGGATGAACTGGACGAAGATTTTGCTCTTGCTGATCATTGTCATCATTTGGAGGATTGTCTTCAGGTTGATTAGGTGCAGAAATGATAAGTTCCTCTTCAGCCTGAGCCTCAGAAGGTATGATCTCTCCAGTTCCCATGAGCTTGATGGATTCACTAGGTGGAACTTCATCTATCACATTTGGCAGGTGCTCTCTTTGCGAGCCGTTAGTTTCATCGAAGCGCACATCTACAGTTTCAACCACTTTATAGTGAAAGAGGTTGAAGACTCTGTAGGAGTGCGAATCCTTTCCGTAACCAAGCATGAAACCTTCATGTACTTTCGGTGCAAATTTTGAAGTGTGATGTGGATCCTTGATCCAGCACCTAGCACCAAATACTCTGAAGTAACTGACATTTGGCTTCTTACCAGTTAGGAGTTCATAGGATGTCTTCTTCAGAAGCTTGTGAAGATAAACACGGTTGATGATGTGGCATGCAGTATCAATGGCTTCGGGCCAGAACTTTCTTGGAGTCTTGTATTCATCAAGCATTGTCCGAGCCATCTCAATGAGTGTTATGTTCTTGTGCTCCACAATGCCATTCTGCTGAGGTGTGTACGGAGCAGAGAACTCATGAGTGATTCCCAATGTATCCTGGCAAAGGTCGAGGCCGGTGTTTTTGAACTCTGTGCCATTGTCACTTCTGATATGCTTGATCTTGATGCCATAGTTGTTCATGGCACAGTTGGCGAAGCGTCTGAATACATCCTGCACTTCAGTCTTGTAGAGGATTATGTGTACCCAAGTATATCTTGAATAATCATCAACAATGACGAAGCCATAGAGACAAGCCGTAGTAGTGAGAGTAGAGTAGTGAGTAGGACCGAATAAGTCCATGTGTAGCAGCTCGAAGGGTTGAGATGTCATCATGATTGTCTTCGAGGGATGCTTGGCTCTCGTCATCTTTCCAGCTTCACAGGCATCGCACAGATGATCTTTCTTGAACTTGACGCCCTCAATGCCTATGACGTGCTTCTTATTTGTGAGAGTGTGTAAGTTCCTCATGCCAGCATGCCCTAGCCTCCGATGCCAGAGCCAGCACTCTGAAGCTTTTGCTAGAAGACATACGGCAAGCTGTGGTCCTGCTGAGAAATCTACCATGTACAAATCATCTTTTCGATACCCTTCAAAGACTAGAGACTTGT
Source organism: Thinopyrum obtusiflorum (assembly GCA_036873465.1). Taxonomy (NCBI): domain Eukaryota; kingdom Viridiplantae; phylum Streptophyta; class Magnoliopsida; order Poales; family Poaceae; genus Thinopyrum; species Thinopyrum obtusiflorum. The sequence continues at coordinate 81,939 of JAAAWM010012131.1, read as the reverse complement.
CAGATTCCATTAGTACAAGGCAACGATACTTTCCAAATATCACAATCATGTTCAAGTCACAAAGCATTGAGACAGACATTAAGTTGAAACCAAGGGATTCAACAAGCATCACTTTATCCATGTGCTGATCCTTTGAGATTGCAACTCTACCTAGACCCAATACCTTGCTTTTACCAGTGTCAGCAAATGTGATATGGCTCTTGTCAGATGGACGTAAGGTTGAGTCCATGAGAAGACTTCGATCACCAGTCATATGATTAGTGCATCCGCTGTCCATAATCCATTCTGAAGCATGTGGTGTCATACCCTACAGTACAGTTAGGGGGATAGGCTTCACCAAGAGTATTGTGAAGCATAAACATTTGACGGACAAGAGGATTATCAAAGCTCAGATCAAGGTTAGGACTGATAGGATGATTGGCAAGCGATTCAGGAACAAAATACATAGTAAGACCATTTGGGCATTTTTATCTTGCGCCCTACAAGATGTTTTAGGTCCCCAGCATTAGTATCAGACGCCTTTGATTTTCGGCTGGAGACCTTTCCCTGCAAAAGAGAGTTAAGTTTTCTTAACCACCCACATTTTCAGGGGTGGCTTCGAAGCAATGAGTCTAAGTGCAGCATCTGAGAACTTCGGCTTTGGAGCCCTAGCAAATAGCCTTGCAGGAGGAGAATAATACTCATATGAATAAGTAGAAAAGTTCTTGGTCTTATGAACATAGCGGTTTGAAGAAACATGCTCATATTCATACATCTGAGTATGATTTCCCTACAAAACATTGGCGTTAGAGTGACTCAGGTGAGTCCTGTGTCTGTATGAAGCCTTTGGACCATATGAAGCCTTTGGTCTGGGGTTTGTCTTCTTCCCTTGTGTTGTCATGACGACATTCACAGGAAGATTCTCAAGACATCTTTTGGGTACCCAGATCTTCTTCATAGGTGTTCCATTCCTGTAGTTAGTACCAATATACCTGGCAAACACTTCACCATTTTGATTCTTAAACAGTTTATAGTTTGCATCAAAGGATTCATCAATGATAACAGGGTTAGCACAAGTGAAGCCAGATAAGGTGGATGGATCCACTGAAGGTTCCTTTGCAGCAACCCATTTGGTTTTGGGGTACTGCTCAGGTTTCCAGTAATAACCATCAACATTCATTTTGCTCTCGAACCCAACACCCTCTTTCCTAGGGTATCGGTTCAGAATCTGCTTTTTGAGGACATCGCACAGTGTCTGATGCCCTTTGAGACTTTTGAACATCCCTGTCTCAAGCAATGTCTTCAACCTAGCATTTTCATCAGCAATAGTAGTGGCATCCTCAGTAGAGGGGTTAGTTACCACATCAACAGTTGAAGATATTGCACCAGTAGCAGCAGTAGAACATTCAGCAATAGAAGTAGCATTATCACGCTCAAGGCATTTTAAACATGGTGGTTCAAATCCTTCCAGAGCGGGACTGATCTGTTGAGCGCGAAGTGACACATTCTCTTTTTGAAGATCTTCATGAGCCGCTCTCAATTTCTCAAGTTCTTGCTTCCTTTGAAGATAATCGTAGGAAAGCTTTTCATGAGTTGTTGAGAGCGTTTCATGACGACTTTCAAGTTCCTCGTACTTAACATGAAGATTTTTTATGTCTTCAATTAAGGACTGAGATCGGGTCATTTCCGCGTCCAACAGGTCATCGCTATTGTCTAACAGTTTTTGAATATGTTCCATAGCTTTCTGTTGTTCAGTTGCAATTTTAGCAAGTGTTTTGTAGCTGGGTTTGGATTCACAATCAGAGTCATCTTCACTAGATGTTTGAAAGTAAGCATCGCGTGAGTTTACCTTGGCACCGCGTGCCATGAAGTAGTAGGTGGGAGTGGAGTCGTCCTTGTCATTAGCATCAGCGTTGGTGACGGAGCCATTGTCTTCAGTGTTGAAGATGGACTTGGCAACGTAGGCTGTAGCTAGAGCCAGACTTGCAACGCTAGAGTCGGACTCCTCCTCAGACTCCACCTCCTCAGAAGCAGACTCCTCCTCTGAATCCATCTCCTTGCCAACAAAAGCACGAGCCTTCCCAGATGAGCTCTTCTTGTGTGATGAAGACTTCGATGAAGATTTGGAAGAAGACTTTGAGGATTTCTTCTTCTTCTTGTCATCAGAATCATATTCCTTGCTCTTTTTCTTCTTCTTGTTTTCATTGTCCCACTGTGGACACTCAGAGATGTAGTGACCAGGTTTCTTGCACTTGTGGCATGTTCTCTTCTTGTGGTCATGAGTGGAAGCTTCATCATTTCTTGAGCTGGATCGTGAAGACTTTCTGAAGCCTTTCTTCTTGGTGAACTTCTGGAACTTCTTCACAAGCATAGCAAGCTCCTTTCCAATGTCTTCAGGATCACCAGAACTGTAGTCAGATTCTTCTTCAGATGAGGAAACGACCTTAACCTTCAAAGCGCGAGTTCGGCCATAGTTAGGACCATAGATGTCTCTTTTCTCAGATAGCTGAAACTCGTGTGTGTTGAGCCTCTCAAGTATGTCAGACGGATCGAGTGTCTTGAAGTCAGGGCATTCTTGAATCATCAGGGCTAGCGTGTTAAACGAGCTGTCAAGTGATCTCAGGAGTGTCTTGACGACATACCATAGATCGACATCAATGGCTTCAAGATGCATGCGCATCTTATTCTTCCAGTAGGGGTAATCAGTGCCATCGAAGACAGGGCACGCAGCGGAGACTTTGATTATCCCTGCAGTCGACATAGCTAAAACTCCAGGTGGTTAAACCGAATCACACAGAACAAGGGAGTACCTTGCTCTGATACCAATTGAAAGTGCTAGTTATCGACTAGAGGGGGGTGAATAGGCGATTTTTATGAAAGTCTTCAAAACATGGGAGTTTCGAAGACAAACAATAGAAATGAACCTATTGACATGTAGCGGAAGGTAGACTACACTAGGCAAGCAATAGTCAAGTATTCAATTAAGTGAAAGCACAAAGACTAGTAGCAGCTAGGTAGTGATGATCAGGATGGAAGATAGTATGAAGCCAAACAACAATGGTAGTCACGCAGTGAAATCAAACAGATAATGCAAGCAAGCAATGACTTCACGAAGACAAACTGTAAGTAAAGAGAGGGAGAAGATAGAACCAGTCGCTTGGTGAGGACAAGGATTTGTTGGACTAGTTCCAGTTGCTGTGACAACTGTACGTCTGGTTAGGGAGGCTGACATTTAACTCAGAAGACCGCGTCTTCACCTTATTCCCCTTGAGCTAAGGACACCCAGTCCTCGCCCAATCACTCTGGTAAGTCTTCAAGGTAGACTTCCAAACCTTCACAGACTTCGTTCACCGGCAATCCACAATGACTCTTGGATGCTCAGAACGCGACGCCTAACCATCTGGAGGATTCACAGTCCTCAAGTGTAACAAGTCTTCAGGTCACGCGGACAGAAAGACTTCAGTGATGCCTAACACTCTTTGGCTCTGGGTGTTTTGGGATTTGTCCTCGCAAGGATTTCTCTCTCTCAAAAGCTTCGGAGATGGGTTGCTCTCAAACGACAAAAGCCGTGCACTAACTCTGAGCAGCCACCAATTTATGGTGTAGGGGGTGGGCTATTTATAGCCACTAGGCAACCCGACCTGATTTGTCCGAAATGACCCTGGGTCACTAAGGAACTGACACGTGTTCCAACGGTCAGATTTCAAACACACGCGGTAGCTTGACTTGGGCTACAAGTAAAGCTGACTCATCCGCCTCTGGATAAGATTTGCTCTCATTGTCTTCGCTCGAAGACATAGGATTTGGTTGAGCATCACTTCAGTCACTCTGACTTTGTTCACTTGGACCCCACTTAACAGTACGGTGGTTCCTATGACTCAACATAGAAGAAAATGAAACTACGAAACAACTATGTCTTCACGCTCCAAAGTCTTCATGCGATGTCTTCTCATGTCATAGTCTTCAATGTGAATATCTTCACATACCACCATTGTCTTCAATGTCTTCACACATTTTTAGGGGTCATCTCCGGTAGGTAAACCGAATCAATGAGGGACTACTACCTGTGTTATCCTGCAATTCTCACAAACACATTAGTCCCTCAACCAGGTTTGTCGTCAATACTCCAAAACCAACTAGGGGTGGCACTAGATGCACTTACAGGCTACATAGCAACATGCATTGTACTAAATGACTAAATATGCAATCCCAGGCTACATAGCAACAAGGAAGAGTGTTACCTTAATGTTCTGATGATGTCTAGATATACATGTAATAAAATCTTATATAATGGGATGGAGGGAGTGTTGTACTACATCATTTTTCAATTGTTGTTTAGCTTCTAATATTAACTTGGTGCTTTTAGGTACATATATCATTGCCAAAGTTCCACACTTGACCTTTTCTGGGGCAATGAGATATTCATGAACCAGCATCAAGTGAGGAAACTAATAAAGATTGTTGTTAAAATGGGTCCAAAGACGTCAATCAAACTATTTGTTTACACTTTTTGCAAGACAATAGTGAACTGCAGGATGGTAAGTAAGAACCATGTAGCCTTCTTTTTACTGCCCGTAATGAGTTGTGTTAGATGACAATGTATGAATCTTTTTTCTTTTGTAGTGGATCCTGAAGCAGTTTACTCAAGATTACCTCTCAAACTACATGATTGGCGTCCGACCATCACAAGGGGTTGGACTAGAGTCCTGCATGCCTTCTGCATCCAGGAGAGCACAATAGGGCCATTCCGCTTTGAGTGAGTCCTGGATTAAGGGGTCCTCGGGTGTCCGGGCCGTGTGTTATGGGCCGGACTGATGGGCTGTGAAGATACAAAGTAGAAGGCCTTCCCCGTGTCCGGATGGGACTCTCCTTTGCGTGGATGGAAAGATTGGCATCCAGATGTATAATTTCCTTCCTCTATAAACCGACTCTGTACAACCCTAGGCCCCTCCGGTGTCTATATAAACCGGAGGGTTTAGTCCGTAGAGGCAATCAGAATTCATATAGGCTAGACATCTAGGGCTTAGCCATTACGATCTCGAGGTAGATCAACTCTTGTAACCCCTATACTCATCAAAGTCAATCAAGCAGGAAGTAGGGTTTTACCTCCATTAAGAGGGCCCGAACCTGGGTAAACTTTGTGTCCCCTTTGTCTCCTGTTACCTTCGATCCTCAGACGCGCAGTTCCGGACCCCCTACCCGAGATCGGCCGGTTTTGACACCGACATTGGTGCTTTCATTGAGAGTTCCTTTGTGTCATCGATGGAAGGATCGATGGATCACCTTGTCATTAATGACAGCATCACCTCTGGAAGGGCCCTAGCTCCAGGATAGGTCCTCCAGCTTGGTGGTTTCACCATGGGCGCCCGCTTGGCCGTTAAGCGAAAGGCAGCCCCCGCAATCGCCAAACATCACCTCCGCATCAGCCTCGAACACTCCGAAAAGATGGATCCGGTAGATGTCTCGTCCTTGAACGAACTGCTAGATCGAATCGCCGCCCTGGGGGTCGCCACAGACTATGATCGGATTGGGCTTTAACCCGATCAAATGGAAATCAAGTCCCCGCCGATCACCCATCTGGTAGCGGTCATGGAGGAGCAAGCTGAGAAGACTTCTCCCCCTAAGTTAAGAACAAGCTATGTTAGGATTTCCGCGCCCTGCGTGAGGGATACATGTCTTCGGGAAGAGACCGTATGTCCTCCGAACATAGAATCAGGCGTCAGTCTCCAGGACCCTCCGGATCCGGTACTAGTGACATCGGAGATTCTTCAAACTCCAGATGCAATGGCGGGTCAAGGTTCGGATTTTAGCCCGCCCACCCACCACAAGCAATATTCCCCAAGCAATTTAGGTCCTCCAAACGTATGTAACCTAATGTACGTACAACACCAACCTCAGGAAATGGTCCTTCACTTCTGGGCCAGGTTCCTCCTTGTTAAAAACAAGATTAAAGATTGATGCGACGACGACGCGGTTTTAGTTTTCTGCCGCAACTGTACGGATGAGGGAATCCTCAATGCCCTCAACCGCCGCCGCATATGGCACTTTGCAGATTTGGCACACATAGTACAGAAGTACTGTGCAATGGAAAGCGCCTGGAAAGCCCAGACAACCCAATGGGATCCTCCTGCCTTTAAGCAGCCCACCGGATCGGCAAAAAGGATGCACCCTTACGGGGCACCCGATCATCATCTCATTGACAAGAGAATCAAATCCTTCACGGGACATAGAACTGTCCTTGACGAATTGCTCGACAAGCCCTGTCATATACACACTATGCCGAATACCGAACCAACACATAGCCTTCGGGCATGTTGGGTGCTCCGGCAAGTGGCCTAGAGCGGCGAGGCCATCCTCACAAACATTACCCAGGAGACGCACTCGGACGACGATCTCAATGTCTTTACGGTCTTTGAAACCTTTTCTTCAAATAATCGGCGCAAAAGGGCGCTCCGCGACCTCATCGAAGTCAACCAAGTAGCCGCAATAAATCCTTGGAATGATATGGCCATAACTTTCACCGTTGACGATGAGCCAAGGGCCCGATCAGTCCGAGCACCAGCCGACTTGGTCCTAAATCCCATTGTGGATGGCTGTTGGCTCACTAAAGTGCTCATGGACGGCGGCAACGGACTGAACCTCACCTACACAGATACGCTCCAAAAAATGCAAATGGACAAGAGTCGCATTGAGCAAAGCTGCACCACCTTCCAAGGCATTATCCCCAGTCGAGAAGCATGAAGCTCGGGGAAAATTAAGCTTGACGTGGTGTTCGGCACGCCGGAGAACTACAGGTCCAAAGAGTTGCTCTTCCACTTGGCACCTTTCAATAGCGGATATCACGCCTTGTTGGGGCGAGACGCATTCACACGCTTTCAAGCCATACCCCATTACGGGTACATGAAGCTCAAAATGCCAGGGCCCAATGGAGTTATCACTATCACTAGTGATCCGGATATAGCACTCGGCGCCAAAAACAAAACTGCATCCTTGGCCCTCAAGGCACTATCCGAGGCCCTTGCGGCTGAGGAGCTAACCACCATGCGCTCCACAGTGGGCAAAGACAATGTAATCCTCGACAAAAGGCCCAAATCCACTTCTTTCAAGCCAGCAGACAAAATAGTCAAATTTCAAGTAAAACCAACGGATCCTAACAAAATAGCAGCCATTGGAGCACAGCGGGATCCAATGATCGACACCGCCCTAAGAGCGTTCCTGCGCGAAAATTGGAATATCTTCGCCTGGTACCCTTCGGACATGCCCGGGATCCCACGCAGACTGGACGAACATAGCCTCAATATCATAAAGGGGTTCAAACCAGTCAAGCAGACACTGTGGCAATTTTACGAACCCAAACGACAAGCTATGGGGGAGACGCTAGCCAAACTACTTGAGGCCGAATTCATCAGAGAAATCAAGCATCCAGACTGGCTAGCCAACCTGGTCATGGTGCCAAAGAAGGATAAATCCTGGCGCCTTTGTGTCGATTTTAAAGACCTCAATAAGGCTTGCCCTAAGGACCCTTTCCCACTGCCCCGCATTGACCAAATCATCGACGTGACCGCAGGACATGACTCATTATGTTTCCTTGACTCATACTTCGGATACCATCAAATTAAAATGAAGGAGTCCGACCAGGCCGCAACGACATTCATTACACCCTATGGGCCTTTCTGCTTCAACACTATGCCCTTTGGGCTCAAAAATGCTGGCGGCACTTACCAACGCATGATTCAAACATGTCTGGAAAAGCAAATTGGCAAGACAGTGGAGGCATACGTAGATGATGTCGTCATCAAGACTAAACATGTCAAATCATTGGTGGACGATCTACGTCTCACATTTGATAACCTCTGAACATATGACATACGGCTCAATCCAGAAAAATGTGTCTTCGGCGTTCCAGCCGGAAAACTACTCGGGTTCATCGTCTTCAATAGAGGAATCGAAGCGAACCCAGCCAAAATCCGAGCCTTGTCACAATTGGCAACGCCAACAGACTTAAAGCAAGTCCAAAAACTAGCTGGGTGCGTGGCAGCCTTGAGCCGCTTTATCTCCAGATTAGGAGAAAAGGAGCTGCCACTTTATTGACTACTCCGACATACTGACCACTTTGAATGGATGGATGCGGCTACATTCAGATTGGAAGAAATAAAAACTTTGCTAGCAAGCACCCCAATCCTTGCCGCACCAAGTGTTGGCGAACCTATGTTGCTCTACATATCTGCGACTCACCAGGTGGTGAGTGCGGTACTCATCGTCGAACGACATAAATTCCCACTCCAGAAACTAGTGTACTACATATCGGCTGTTCTAACACCATGCAAAACTCGATACCCACACTATCAAAAGATAGCGTATGCGGTCTTCATGGCATCCCAAAAGCTGTGGCACTCCTTTCAAGAGTGTTCGATCACGGTGGCTTCCGAAGTACCACTCAATGACATCATAAATAATTAGGACGCCACCGGCCGCATTGCTAAATGGGCCATCGAGCTCTTACCATTTGAAATAACATACAAGCCACGCCGAGCTATTAAATCTCAGGTGTTGGCCGACTTTGTCGCCGAATGGACAGAAGCCGAATTCCTTAAAGAGTACAACACATACTCCAACTGGGTGATGTACTTCGACGGCTCTAAAATGTTAGCCAGATTGGGAGCTGGCGTCATCCTAACATCCCCTAGAGGGGACACAGCCCGTTACGTGTTACAAATGATGTATGCGGACTCCAACAATGCGGCCGAATATGAGGCACTACTGCATGGTCTCTGAATGGCTGTTTCTATGGGCATACAATGCCTCAAGGTGCGTGGGGATTCGAACCTTGCAATATCCCAAAGAAATGGTGAATTCGATGCAAAAGATCCAAAGATGGCCGCATATCGTAACGCCGTACTCAAAATATCTGCTCAGTTTGAGGGGCTCGAGTTTCATCACATTGCTCGAGACAGTAATCAAGCAGTAGACATCCTTGCTCAAATGGGCGCTTAACGCGACCCCGTCCCACCTAACACCTTTGTGGAAAGGCTCTTCAAGCCATCCATAGTATGGCAGGACGGGAGCGGCAATACTAATCCGGAGCCGATCATACCCCCGGATGCCGAACACAACTCTGATATCATCGAGGCTTCGGGCACCGAAACGACACCTTACGCCCATGTGATCATGGCTATCATTGCTCCATGGACCGAACCCTTCCTAGCCTACCTTAATAGGCGGGAGCTCCCTGATGACCAGAATGAGGCCCGTCGCATAGTTCGATGCTCGAAAGCCTACAAAGTTCATGAAGGAGAACTCTACAAGAAAAGTACTACTGGAGCGCTTCAAAGATGTATCTCTGAAGAGGAGGGACGGCAGCTCCTGGCCGAAATACATGCTGGTCTCGGTGGCCATCATGCCGCAGCTCGGGCCCTCATAAGTAAGGCCTTCCGTACAGGTTTCTTATGGCCCACGGCCCGATCAGATGCACAGGCCCTTGTATAGCACTGTGTCGGATGCCAGCTGTTCGCCAATCAAAGTCATATGCCGCCCCACCGCCCTAAAAACAATCCCCATTACTTGGCCTTTTGTGGTCTGGGGGCTTGATATGGTTGGACCCTTTAAAGGAGGAAGCCACAAGAAGAAATATTTGCTGGTTATGGTGGATAAATTCACTAAGTGGATAGAGGCCAAACCAGTAAAAACAGCTGAAGCTGGGCCAGTGATCGACTTTATATCTGGCGTTGTACACCATTATGGTGTCCCGCACAGCATCATTACTGACAATGGCTCTAACTTTACAGTCGTTGAGGTGAAAAACTGGTGTGCTAACCTGGGCATTAAGCTCGATTACGCCTCCGTATGTCACCCTCAAACAAACGGTCAGGTCGAACGGGTAATGGCCTGATAATGAGCGGCATTAAACCGAGACTAGTGCGATCCCTACGGGAGTCAGATAAACACTAGGTTGAGGAACTTGATTCCGTACTCTGGGGATTGCGCACCACGCCCAATCGCACGACCGGATACACCCCCTTTTTATTGGTGTACGACGCAGAGGCTGTCTTGCCCTGTGACATTGTTCATGACTCACCTCGAGTGCGCATGTATGAAAAAAGACAAGCCGAGCTTGATCAGCAGGACGACCTAGATGGCCTGGAGGAGGAGCACGATGTTGCAAAAGCCCGTTCCGCATTCTATCAACAACAGGCTCGGAGATACCAAAGCAGAGAAGTGTGGGCCAAAACTTATAATGTCGGTGAATTCCTTTTACGCCTCCCACAGAATAAGAAGGACAAGCTCAAACCAAAATGGGAGGGCCCCTTCATTATAGATGAAGTTCTCACAGGAGGAGCCTACCGCCTTCGTAATGCGTCGGATAATCGCCTCGAGCCAAATCCATGGAACGCTTCTCGGCTCTGAAGATTCTACGCATAAGTTCGGCCATACTTCTTTTTCGTTCCTTTTTCTCCTCTTCATTTATTTGTTTTCTCATTTTTGTACGATTTCTGACACGTGTTCGGATAAGCAGAACACTTGAGGGGTACACATCCTTAAATGTATACACCCCACCATAAGCTAGGGGCTTCTTTAACTAGGAGCTTATTATTATTCCGAGCCTGGAGCTCACAGTATACGCGTCGTTCGCTCATAGACATCTTTTTTGCCATTATATGCACCTCTACTAAAGATTTTGCCAAGCTGGGTTGCCTTGCTCCTGTGCTTACGCCCTACATTCCCGATTGTTCGGCTAAAGCGTAAAGGGAGCACCTCTGCGATTGTTACAACCAGGTCATCCAGACATGTACCTCAGACGGGTGAACCGAAAGCTAGCGTTCTTAAGAGAATAATTGGTCAGAAATCAAAATGACAGATTGTTACATTACTGTAACTACTCTCACACTGCGGGACACCTTTTCCGCATTGCGGACCCACGCCACGGCACGCATAATGAAAGCATGCCAACCCAAGGAAAGGAACCCTTAACGGAACTATTTTCCTTGGAAGATGTTTCTTACATATGTAATATAACATACATCTTGAACTAAAATATTTTGTCTGTTCGAGCACAATGACTGGGTTGCCTGGTTTCTGGACATAGTGAATGCTCCTTTTCATTTTGAGTAGTATCCGGAAACACTCCACCATTTTTTTTGGGTTCGGAGGTTAAAGCTAAAATCCGGCGATGATATTTTTTTTACATGTTTGGATAAAGGTACATGTTGATTTTTTTTTTGCGAATGAAAGGTACATGTTGATTAATACATTAAAATCATAAACCTATTCCTTATCTATTCCATCTATAAGACTGTCTAATCTACAGTCTTCCTGCGAATACTTCGCAGCTACCATTACTTGGTCATACACCAAATTCACTGGAATTTCTTTCCCGTCTGGTCCCTATGGTCCCATTCGGGCCATATGATTTGGATCCAGTTTGGTCAAACGTGTATTCACCATGGCCCTGGCTTCTCGTGTGCCTTCATGGTAGGTGGATGTCTTCCATAGCTCGAACCAGCGCTGGGCACCTTTGAACAGGTCTGCCAGGCCTTCCATACTTTCTGGGGGGGTATCAGATGGCCATAAAGCCTTCACCATGCTTTTCATGGCTTTCTGGGCCCGAGCATGTACCACGGACAGTTCCTTCAGCACGTCGCCTTGGAATCTGGATACTTCTTCTTCCGGTCGACCAGTCAACAGGCCTGCGACAACAGAGTCATGATATTCCGAACTATGGACTAAACATAAGCACCTAGGGTGGTTTTGCACATAAAAAGGAATGACATACCGAACAGGCCGCCCTTCAGTTTTTCATTTTCTTTCTGCGCGGCCGATAACTAAGCCCTTAAGCTCTCTATCTCTTCGGACTGCTTGTTTTTTCCTCTTTGTGATTTTCTCCCCGGATGTGCCCATTGCGTTCTTTTTCATTTCCGCCAGTTCGGCGGTGACATCATTCAACCGCGTCTGGTTTGTTTCCAGCTCCTGGGCTAGCGCAGTGTTCTTTTCTTTCAGAACCTGCAAATAGTATCGATCCTTAAATCGGTTTTGCTTTACCGCTTCAAGTCTCGGGGGATACTGGTATATGACTATTCAAATTGCATAAACTTTTACCTATATGTCCTTTGAGAACAGCTAGGTGACTCCGGCGAGCCTGTCTCGAGCCGCTCGGATGTATGCATCCATCGAACTGAGTGCTGTAAATTCCTGCTCAGAAAAGGCCAGAGGGCGCATGCCCTCTTTCAATCGATGGTGATTCATCATGCTCTCCACTTCAGAATTCATGACGGATATGTCATCCGAATCCTCATGAGGCAGCGGAACGGGCGTCGCTATCGGCTCCCATCCTAATTGACGAGTTAGGCACTGGATTGGCGGACATTCGGCTAACAGGGCATTTGCCCACCGTCTGCCGCGTGTTTCTCCTGACATCAAGAACAAAGGAGACCTTGAACAATCCGGACTCATACCCAGGCATGTATTAAAGCGGACATACCTCTTAGAAGGCGGTGATGTTTCTGCAGCACTCCTGGTCCCCCTTCGCTTCGAATGACTACCCCGTGTGGGGGCTACCCTGGAGGAGGTACGGTCCGCTGAGCGCCGATCCTATTAAAATCCGGATCAGTATAATGAGAAAAAGTATGAATAAGGGTTTCCTTTCAAGAGCCCTCCGAATACTCACGATGCAGAAGGGATAGAGGCGGGGGTAGTCGGCGGTGATAGCCACTTCTGAGCCGTCAAAACTCGCATGATAAAATACCGCGTCATCGAACTCTATATATATGTCCAGATCCTCATAAAAGCCAGGGTCTTTATCACGGTTATGATCCTCTGGCTGGGGAGCAGGACAGTGGATGTCCTCGGTCATCTTCCTCCATGACTGTTCGTGGCAACAAAGGGCAAATTTGATTAGTGTCTGTAACGGTAATACAATAACACCGACGATCAAATTCTTACCCATTCAATAGGGTTGTACATGGAATAGCCCTCCGGTTAGTTTAACCGGAGAAAATCTTCTTTCTCGCCCTTATACAGATCGGCCAATATTGTGGCCAGTTCGACTGAGGTATTCGGTGAAGCAAATATGCCCTAGAGGCAATAATAAAGTTGTTATTTATATTTCCTTATATCATGATAAATGTTTATTATTCATGCTAGAATTGTATTAACTGGAAACTTAGTACATGTGTGAATACATAGACAAAACAGAGTGTCCCTAGTATGCCTTTACTTGACTAGCTCGTTAATCAAAGATGGTTAAGTTTCCTAACCATAGACATGTGTTGTCATTTGATGAACGGGATCACATCATTAGAGAATGATGTGATGGACAAGACCCATCCGTTAGCTTAGCATAATGATCGTTTAGTTTTATTGCTATTGCTTTCATCATGACTTATACATGTTCCTCTGACTATGAGATTATGCAACTCCCGAATACCGGAGGAACACATTGTCTGCTATCAAACATCACAACGCAACTGGGTGATTATAAAGATGCTCTACAGGTGTCTCCGATGGTGTTTGTTGAGTTGGCATAGATCGAGATTAGGATTTCTCACTCAGTGTATCGGAGAGGTATCTCTGGGCCCTCTCGGTAATGCTCATCACTATAAGCCTTGCAAGCAATGTGACTAATGAGTTAGTTGTGGGATGATGCATTACGGAACGAGTAAAGAGGCTTGTCGGAAACGAGATTGAACTAGGTATGATGATACCGACGATCGAATCTTGGGCAAGTAACATACCGATGACAAAGGGAATGACGTATGTTGTTATGCGATTTGACCGATAAAGATCTTCGTAGAATATGTAGGAGCCAATATGAGCATCCAGGTTCTGCTATTGGTTATTGACCGGAGATGTGTCTCGGTCATGTCTACATAGTTCTCGAACCCGTAGGGTCCGCACGCTTAACGTTCGATGACGATTTGCATTATGAGTTATGTGATTTGATGACCGAAGTTTGTTCGGAGTCCTGGATGAGATCACGGACATGACGAGGAGTCTCGAAATGGTCGAGACGTAAAGATTAATATATTGGAAGGTAGTATTCGGACACCGGAAGGGTTTCGGAGAGTATCACGTACATACCGGAGTACCGAGGGGTTACCGAAACCCCCCGGTGTCGGTGTCAAAACCGGCGAATCTCGGGTAGGGGTCCCGAACTGTGCGTCTAAGGTCGATGGTTACAGGAGACGGGGGACATGATGTTTACCCAGGTTCAGGCCCTCTCTATGGAGGTAATACCCTACTTCCTGCTTGATTGATCTTGATGAATATGTGTATTACAAGAGTTGATCTACCACGAGATCGTAATGGCTAAACCCTAGAAGCCTAGCCTGTATGACTATGGTAATGAGTATATCCTTTTCGGACTACACCCTCCGGTTTATATAGACACCGGGGGGATCTAGGGTTACATAAAGTCGTTTACATAAGAATAAATCTTCATAGTTGGTCACCAAGCTGGCCTTCCACGCCAAGGAGAGTCCTATCCGGATACGGGTACAGTCTTCGGCCTTCATGTCTTCACAGCCCACCAGTCCGGCCCATTGATAATAGGCCGGACGCCCGAGGACCCCTTAGTCCAGGACTCCCTCAGTAGCCCCCGAACCAGTCTTCAATTGCGAGGTGTTCGGCACACAAATTGTCTTCGGCATTGCAAGGTGGGTTCCTCCTTCAATGATTTCCAAGTAGTGTATTCGGCCGTAGATCCAATGTCCCCCCTCGGCTTCTACGCATTTTAATAACTCCGTCTTCCACGTGTCGAGCGAATGCGGGGGGTCAGGGTATTTTTGCAAACAACACCCCGTTTAGGTCAGGAAGAGCGCCTATTTAAAGAGATCGGATCTTAGATCCATTCAATATCTCGCGGAGAAAAAATCCCCAAAGAATACTAGGAGAAGCCATTCCAACATGGCTAGCATTCCCAGTTCCTCCTTCGACTCAGAGAGAGGCGAGTGGGAGAGGTGCTCAGTGGCCTACAGCCAATTAGAGAAGCTGCAAACGCAAGGATTCCTCCCTCCTGCAGATCTGGTCCCTGTTCGAGCAGGGCAAGCTTCCCTTAATGGTGAGACCCAGGCGGAGGATTTTCCCAATCCATCCGGGAGGGAGCGGGGTTGTTTCGTCCCTTATCTGCTAAGGGGCATTGGGTTTCCAGTCCATCCGTTCCTCCGGGGGCTTCTGGAATACTATGGCCTTCAGCTGCATAACTTTACTCCCGCCTCCATTCTGCATATTGCGGGCTACGTCACTTTGTGCGAACTATTCCTGGGCATTGAGGCCCATTTCGAACTGTGGAGAAAGTTGTTCTGTCTTGTCCCGCGCAACCACCAGGGGTCAATATTTGAAGTGGGCAGAGCTGAAGTATGGCGCGTCGCCGATACCGGATACCTGTCCGACACACCAAGGAAGGCATCTGAAAAATGGCCTTCCGAATGGTTCTATATAGAAGATGTCGCTCTTCCCGACCCGGTTCGCAAGGGTCTCCCAGAATTTGCAACCGTTCCGTTGAGGAAACATCACTAACGTTCGATGACGATTTGCATTATGAGTTATGTGATTTGATGACCGAAGTTTGTTCGGAGTCCTGGATGAGATCACGGACATGACGAGGAGTCTCGAAATGGTCGAGACGTAAAGATTAATATATTGGAAGGTAGTATTCGGACACCGGAAGGGTTTCGGAGAGTATCACGTACATACCGGAGTACCGAGGGGTTACCGAAACCCCCCGGTGTCGGTGTCAAAACCGGCGAATCTCGGGTAGGGGTCCCGAACTGTGCGTCTAAGGTCGATGGTAACAGGATACAGGGGACACGATGTTTACCCAGGTTTGGGCCCTCTCTATGGAGGTAATACCCTACTTCCTGCTTGATTGATCTTGATGAATATGAGTATTACAAGAGTTGATCTACCACGAGATCGTAATGGCTAAAACCCTAGAAGTCTAGCCTGTATGATTATGATTGCCTCTATGGACTAAACCCTCTGGTTTATATAGACACCGGAGGGGACTAGAGTTGTACAAAGTCAGTTACAGAGAAAGGAATCTTCATATCCGAACGCCATGCTTGCCATCCACGCCAAGGAGAGTCCCATCCGGACATGGGAGAGAGTCTTATGTCTTGTATCTTCATGGCCCATCAGTCCGGCCCATGTCCAATAGGTCAGACGCCCGAGGACCCCTTAATCCAGGACTCCCTTAGTAGCCCCTGAACCAGGCTTCAATGATGAGGTGTCCGGCGCGCAGATTCTCTTCGGCATTGCAAGGCGGGTTCCTCCTCCGATCACTTCAAAGTACCTGACTTAGAGAGCGGGGGGGGGGGGGGGGGGGGGGGGGGGGGGGGGGGGGGGGGGGGGGGGGGGGGGGGGGGGGGGGGGGGGGGGGGGGGGGGGGGGGGGGGGGGGGGGGGGGGGGGGGGGGGGGGGGGGGGGGGGGGGGGGGGGGGGGGGGGGGGGGGGGGGGGGGGGGGGGGGGGGGGGGGGGGGGGGGGGGGGGGGGGGGGGGGGGGGGGGGGGGGGGGGGGGGGGGGGGGGGGGGGGGGGGGGGGGGGGGGGGGGGGGGGGGGGGGGGGGGGGTACTAATACTATTGCTGATCGCATAATAGGATAACCCGATCAACTTGAAGAGAAGTTGAAGATCGCCCAAGAGGGAGAAAAACAGGCGAAAAGGCTATGCGCCACAGGCGAGCGTGTGCTGACCCGAGTCAGAGGGGAGAAAAACAAGCTACAGGATTCCAACACCGCATTGGGTGAAGAATTGAAAGATGTGCGAGCCCAGCTAGCCGACTCCGTGAAGGAGAACAAGAAGCTGCGGGGCGGTATATTCAGTATGTGTCTGAACTATTTTTAAAGTAGTTCGGAGATAAATGGAACTGATATAGTTATGATTGCAGGTATATTGACGGGCCATCCTGAAGAGGAGGTGTCCGGATCATCAAGTGGTCTGCTGCAAGGGCTGTCGCAAATGCACGAACAGACTCGGCTGGCGATGCGGAGTGTTGCCAAGGCCCTATGGCCATCCGCCTCCCCTCCGGGAAGTATGGAGGAGCTTGTAGAGTTGTTCAAAGGAGCGCGGCGGCATCTCTAACTATGGAAGATATCGGCCTGCCGAGAGGGTGTGCGAGAGGCCTGGGCCATGGTGAAGACGCGATATACCAAGCTGGATCCTAATCACATGGCCCGTGTCGGACCGCTAGGGTCGAATGGGGAAGAAATTCCTGTTAGTTTAGTATATGGCCAAGTAGAGGTGGCCGCCAGATATTCCCAACAAGATTGTAAGTTAGACCGCCTTTTGGACGGTGTAGAAGAGGAAGTGTTTGAGTCCAAGTGACTATGTACTTTCCTTGATATATGTAACTCTAGCTGAATTGTATAGCATTTGTCATGGCAGACCTTTTCGCTTCAGCCTCCGGACCCGAAGGTGTGGAGTGTTTTCGAATACCCACATGGCCGAATAGACCGGGGTATGCGTGGAAACTAGGCGTAGGGGTCATAGTTGCTTGAACAGACAAGTTGTATCCGGCTAGCTATGTTATATTACATTTAGATTGTAAGCAACATCTTCCAGAGAGAATAGTTCCGTTAAGGGTTCCTTTCCCTGGGTGTGCATGCATTAGTATACATGTCCAAATTGTGATGTGAAAATCACAGTGTGTATAGCTTCTGGGGGTTCACAATGGAGTGAGTGCAAAAAACATCTTTAATTCACCGACCGAATATTCCCTTAAGAACGCTACTTTCGGCTTCACCCAGTCTGAGGTACACATTCGGATGACCCGGCAGTAACAATCGCAGAGGTGCTCCCTTTATGCCCTAGCCAAACTAACGGGAACGTAGGGCATAAGCACAGGAGCGAGGCAACCCAGCTTGGCCAAAACTTAAGTCATATCGATGCATATAGTGGCGAAGAAAAGGTACATATGGAAAAACTCATATGTGAAGAGCTTGATGCTCAAGGAATAATAATAAAAAGCTTCTGTCCAAGAAGCCCCCAGGTATAATGGACGTACATATTTAAAGATGTATGCATCAGGGTTGTGCGGTCTAGCCGTACGAAAAGCTTTAAAGCGAGAAAGAAAAAAAGTTATCAGAAAAGAGAGAAAAAATAATGGAAACTACAGGGGAAAAGGAGACGAACAAGGATTTCGGCGCTAGGCATAGAATCTTCGGAGTCTGGCCGCGTTCCAGGGGTTCGGCTCGAGGCGATTGTCCGATGCATCGCGAAGACGGTACGCCCCTCCGGTGAGAACTTCGTCAATTATGAAGGGACCCTCCCATTTGGGCTTGAGTTTGTCCTTTTTCTTCTCCCGCAGGCGTAGAACGAGTTCGCCAATGTTGTAGGTCTTGGCCCGTACTTCTCTGCTTTGATATCTTCGAGCCTGCTATTGGTAAAATGCTGAACGGGCTTTTGCGACATCGCGCTCCTCTTCCAGGGCATCTAGGTTGTCCTGCCGATCGAGCTCGGCTTCTCTCTCTTCGTACATACGCACTCGAGGTGAGTCGTGGATAATATCACAGGGCAATACAGCCTCCGCGCCATACACCATGAAGAAAGGTGTGTATCCGGTAGTACGGTTGGGCGTGGTCCGCAGCCCCCAGAGTACGGAGTCGAGCTCCTCAACCCAGTGCTTGTCTGATTCGCTCAAAGACCGCACTAGTCTGGGCTTGATGCCGCTCATAATAAGACCATTGGCTCGTTCGACTTGACCGTTGGTTTGCGGGTGGTAGACGGAGGCGTAATCGAGTTTAATGCCAAGATTAGTACACCAGGTTTTCACCTCGTCGGCTGTGAAATTAGAGCCGTTGTCGGTGATGATGCTGTGTGGGACACCATAACGGTGCACAACACGGGATATGAATTCTATCACCGGGCCGGACTCAGCCGTTTTGACCGGTTTAGCCTCTATCCACTTAGTGAATTTGTCCACCATGGCCAGCAGATATTTTTTCTTATGGCTTCCCCCTTTAAGGGGTCCAACCATATCCAGTCCCCAGACCGCAAAAGGCCAAGTAATGGGGATAGTTTGTAAGGCAGTTGGGGGCATGTGGCTTTGTCTGGCGAAGAGTTGGCATTCGACGCAGCATTGAACAAGGTCATGCGCGTCTACTCGGGCTGTCGGCCAATAAAACCCAGTACGGAAGGCCTTGCTAACAAGGGCCCGAGCTGCGGCGTGGTGTCCGCCGAGACCAGCGTGAATTTCCACTAAAAGCTGCCGCCCCTCTTCCTCAGAGATACATCTTTGAAGCACTCCGGTAGTACTTTTCTTGTAGAGCTCTTCGTCGTGAACCTTGTAGGCCTTCGAACCCCGGACAATGCGGCGAGCCTCATTCTGGTCTTCGGGAAGCTCCTTCCTATTAATGTAGGCCAAGAAGGGTTCGGTCCATGGGGCAATGACTGCCATAATGAGATGAGCCGACGGCATTATTTCGGTGGCTGATCCCCCGATACTATCGGTGTGTTCGGGATTTGGGGTTGTATTCGAATCTGGACTGTTGTTGCCGCCCTCCCCTTGCCACACCATGGATGGCTTGAAAAGCCTTTCCAGGCAAATGTTGGGTGGGACGGGGTCGCGCTTGGCGCAGATGCGAGCAAGGACGTCCGCTGCCTGATTACTTTCTCGGGCGACATGATGAAATTCAAGCCCCTCGAACCGAGCTGACATTTTTAAGACGACATTACGATAAGCTGCCATCTTTGGATCTTTGGCATCAAAGTCTCCGTTTATTTGAGATATTGCGAGGTTTGAATCCCCGCGCACCTCTAGGCGTTGGATGCCCATGGATACGGCCATCCGAAGACCATGCAATAGGGCCTCGTATTCGGCTGCGTTGTTGGAGTCTGTGTATAGTATTTGGAGTACATACTGGACGACATCTCCAGTGGGGGATGTTAACACGACTCCCGCTCCTAGCCCCGCCAGCATTTTGGAGCCGTCAAAATACATAACCCAATTGGAATATGTGCTGTACTCTTTAGGGAGTTCGGCCTCTATCCATTCGGCGACGAAGTCAGCCAGCACTTGGGATTTGATGGCTCGACGTGGCTTGTATGTTATGTCAAATGGAAGTAGCTCTATGGCCCATTTGGTGATCTGTCTCGTGGCATCGCGGTTGTTTATTATGCCATTGAGTGGGACTTCAGAAGCCACCGTGATTGAACACTCCTGGAAGTAGTGTCGTAGCTTTCGGGATGCCATGAAGACCGCGTATGCTATCTTTTGGTAATGGGGGTACCGGGATTTGCATGGTGTGAGGACAGTAGATATGTAGTATACTGGTTTTTGAAGTGGGAATTTGTGTCCGTCTTGTTCTCGTTCGATGACGAGCACGACGCTCACCACCTGATGTGTTGCCGATATGTATAGCAACATGGGTTCGCCAGCGTTTGGTGCGGCCAGGATTGGGTTGCTTGCTAGGAGGGCCTTTATTTCCTCCAGTCCGGCAGTCGCCGCGTCTGTCCATTCGAAGTTATCGGTGCGCCGTAAGAGGCGATAGAGTGGTAGTGCCTTTTCTCCTAATCTAGAGATAAAGCGACTTAACGCTGCCACGCAACCAGCTAGTTTTTGGACTTGTTTGAGGTCTGTTGGCATAGCCAACTGTGACAGAGCTCGGATTTTAGCTGGATTTGCTTCTATTCCTCTATTGGAAACGATGAAGCCCAGCAGTTTTCCAGCCGGGACACCGAAGACACATTTTTCCGGGTTGAGCTTAATGTCATACGCACGGAGGTTGTCGAATGTAAGACGTAAGTCGTCTATTAGTGTTTCGACGTGCCTAGTTTTGATGACGACGTCATCGACGTAGGCTTCTACTGTCTTGTCGATCTGCTTCTCCAAGCATGTTTGAATCATGCGTTGGTATGTGGCACCGGCGTTCTTGAGCCCGAAGGGCATGGTGTTGAAGCAGAATGGCCCGTATGGGGTAATAAATGTTGTTGCAGCTTGATCGGACTCCTTCATTTTGATTTGATGGTATCCGGAATATGCATCGAGGAAACACAGTGAGTCGTGTCCTACGGTGGCGTCAATGATTTGATCAATGCGGGGGAGGGGGAAGGGATCCTTAGGGCAAGCCTTGTTGAGGTCTTTAAAATCGACACACAGTCGCCAGGATTTGTCCTTCTTTGGTACCATCACCAGGTTTGCCAGCCAGTCCGGATGTTTGATTTCTCTAATGAATCCGGCCTCGATAAGCTTGGCCAGCTCCTCCCCCATGGCTTGTCGCTTGGGTTCGGAAAAGCGCCGCAGTGTTTGCTTGACTGGTTTAAATCCCTTTAATATATTGAGGCTATGTTCGGCCATCTTGCGTGGGATTCCTGGCATATCTGAAGGGTGCCAGGCAAATATGTCCCAGTTTTCACGCAGGAATTCTCGTAGTGCGGCGTCAACTGTTGGGTTCAGTTGCGCTCTGATAGATGCTGTCTTCTTGGGGTCCGTTGGGTGGACCTGGAATTTGACTATTTCTTCTGCTGGTTTGAAGGAGGTGGATTTGGGGCGTTTGTCGAGGATCACATCGTCCCTGTCCACCGTGGAGCGTAGCGCGGTTAATTCTTCGGCCGCGAGGGCTTCGGATAGTGCCTCAAGGGCCAGGGATGCGGTTTTGTTTTCAGCGCGGAGTGCTATGTCCGGATCATTGACGAGAGTGATTATACCGTTTGGTCCGTGCATTTTGAGCTTCATATACCCGTAATGAGGTATAGCTTGGAAGCGTGTAAAAGCATCCCGCCCCAACAGGGCGTGGTATCCGCTGCTGAAAGGGGCCACTTGGAAAGTGATTTCTTCGAACCGATAATTCTCCGGCGTGCCGAATACCACGTCAAGTGTGATTTTGCCCGCGCACCGCGCCTCCCGACTGGGAATGATTCCTCGGAAGGTTGTGCTACTTTGCTTGATGCGGCTCCTGTCTATTTCCATTTTGTGGAGTGTGTCCTCATAAATGAGGTTTAGTCCACTGCCGCCGTCCATGAGGACCTTAGTGAGTCGAAACCCGTCCACGATGGGACTGAGGACTAATGCGGCTGGCACTCGGACTGTCCTGTACCTCGGTTCGTCACCGGCATTAAATGTTATAGCCGTGTCGTTCCAAGGGTTTATTGCAGCGATTTGGCAGACTTCGGCGAGGTCGCGAAGTGCCCTTTTGTGCTTGTTGTTTGAAGCGAATGTCTCGAAGACTGTCAATACTCTTGTGTCGTCGTTTTCTGGAGGGTGCTGCTCTTGGGTGTCCTTGATAAGGATGTCCTCACCGCTCTTGGCTACCTGCCGGAGTATCCAACATGCTCTAAGGCTGTGGGTTGCCATGGTATCTGGTGTCGTGTGTATTTTGCATGGGCCATCGAGCCATCCCTCCAGAACGGTGCCGTGCCACGTAATGGGTTTATGTTTCTTGACTGTTGGACTGGGCGTGCCACGGGGGTGCGCCCTCTTCGCCTGTAGGACGAGTTGAGTTGGGACCGACGGTTCCCAGCAAGCTGCCTGAGTTTTCCAGGCGCTTTCCATCGCGCTGTACTTTTGTACGATAGTTGCTAAGTCAGCAAACTTCAGTATGCGGTGGCGATTGATGGCGTTGAGAATTCCTTCGTCCGCGCAATTATTGCAGAACGCTGATATCGCGTCCTCGTCGCGGCAATCTTTTACCTTGTCTTTGACAAGGAGGAGTTTGGCCCAGAAGTGGTGGACCGTTTCCTGAGGCTACTGTTTTATGCTCATGAGAGCGTCTATGTCCAGGTGGGTGGGTGGAATTAAATCCGAACCCTAACCTGACCGATTATCCGGAGTCTGAAGACCTTCCAGACTCAACAGTCCGGGCTCCGGAGTATCTTCTGATTGTTTAGGACTGCCGTCCGATTCTATGTTCGGAGGGCTGGTCGCATCCTTTCGCTGGTGGGTATCCGGTTCTTCCTGATCGGCGATCCGAACATAGTCCGTCTTCGATATAGAAGAAGACTCGCCGTCCTGCTCCTCGACTACCGCTATCTAGGGGGTGACCGGTGGAGTTTTGATTTCTCCTTGATCGGTTTTAGGCCCGATCCGATCGTAATATGTAGCAATTCCCAATGCGGCAATACAATCTAGGAGCTCGTTCAAGGATGAAAACTCTGCCGGATCCATCTGCTTGGAGTGTTCGAAGTTGATGCGAAGGGAGTTTTCGATGGCCCGAGAGGTCATCGTCGGCTCAACGGCCGAACGGGCGATCATGGTAAAGTCGCCCAGCCGGAGGGTTTGGCCTGGGGCCAGGATCCCCCGGAGGTGATGTTGTCTTTAAGGACAAGGCGAGCCATCGAACCTTTCGTCGACGTCACAGTGGAACTCTCAATGAAAGCACCAATGTCGGTGTCAAAACCGGCGGATCTCAGGTAGGGGGTCCCGAACTGTGCGTCTAAGGTCGATGGTTACAGGAGACGGGGACACGGTGTTTACCCAGGTTCAGGCCCTCTCTATGGAGGTAATACCCTACTTCCTGCTTGATTGATCTTGATGAATATGAGTATTACAAGAGTTGATCTACCACGAGATCATAATGGCTAAACTCTAGAAGCCTAGCCTGTATGACTATGGTAATGAGTATATCCTTTCCGGACTACACCCTCCAGTTTATATAGACACCGGGGGGATCTAGGGTTACATAAAGTCGGTTACATAAGAAGGAATCTTCATAGTTGGTCACCAAGCTTGCCTTCCATGCCAAGGAGAGTCCTATCCGGATACGGGTACAGTCTTCGGCCTTCATGTCTTCACAGCCCACTAGTCCGGCCCATTGATAATAGGCTGGACGCCCGAGGACCCTTTAGTCCAGGACTCCCTCAACACCCATCGGCTTCTGTGCCTTCACACCTTCTGCTTCCACGTGTCGAGCGCATACGAGAGGTCGGGGTATTTTTGCTCATAACCCCCCGGCCACGCAAGAAAGGCCTCTATTTAAAGGGATCGGATCTCAGATCCATTCCACATCCAGCGGAAAATCCTTAGAGTCTTGCCAAGGGAAACCATCCAACATGACTAGCATCCCCAGTTCTTCCTCCTGCCCTCATGGCTCCGAAAAAGGTGATTGGGGGAGACGTTTGGTATCCCACGAGCAGTTGGTTAAGCTCCAAACACAGGGATTCCTTCCCCCCGCGGATCTGGTCCCTGTCCGAGCAGGATTGACCTCCTTCACAGGCGAAGTTCAGGCGGAAAATTTACCCTATCCAACTAGGGGGGCACGGGTGTGCTTCGTACCCTACTTGTTGAGAGGTGTTGGGTTTCCAATCCACCCTTTCCTCCATGGACTCCTGGAGTATTACGGCCTCCAACTGCACAACCTGACACCGGCCTCTGTTCTGCACATCGCGGGTTTTGTTGCCCTTTGCGAGCTTTTCCTGGGCTGTGAAGCCCACTTCGATTTGTGGAGGAAGCTATTCTGCCTCGTCCCTCGCAACCAAGAGGGGTCGATATTCAAGGTGGGCAGTGCTGAAGTATGGCGCATAGCTAGGACTGGATACCTGTCTGGCACGCCCAAGAAGGCGCCCGAAGAATGGCCCTCAGAATGGTTCTATATCGAGGACGTCGCTCTCCCCGGCCCAGTTCGAATAGGTCTTCTCGAATTTTCAAATGCTCCATTGAAGAAACGCCACAGCTGGCGCCCTCGGAGCCTCGAGGAGGAAGATAGCGCGGAAGTCCGTCAATTGATGGGCAAGATAAGGACACTTGCCCAGTCCGGACTATCAATAATCGAGGTAATGGCGACTTCCATAGCGCGGGGGGTCCAGCCACTCCAATACAGAGGACTTCCCATGTGGCACTATAATGGGGAAGATGACGCCTCACGCTGCGGTCGGAAGGGTCCCGACACCCCTGCCGCTTTGGCCAAAATATTGGCCGAACTGTACAAAGGGGAGAAAGAGGAGTTCACTCGTCTTAAACGTCGAGATGGATTTTCCATGTACAATCCTCCTAGCTAGGTGAGTTCTAATCACACCACTTTACTCAATCCTCTCCCTGAGTCACTTTTAATGAGCATCGACCCATCCATTTGTAACAGAAATGGTGGAAGGTGACCGAGGGGATCCATTGCCCTGCCCCACAGCCAGAGGATCACAACCGGGACCTTGACCCCGGATTCGAAGAGGATCCGGATATATTTGTGGAACTTGAGGATGGAGTATTCTACCAAGCGAGCTATGATGGCATGGAAGTGGCCATCATCGCCAACTATCCCGGCCTCCTTCCTGCCTCGCATGTAAGTAATCGAGAGACACCTTCTTCGAAAGAGCTTCCTCATTATGCCTCACCCACCGCACTATTTCGTGCTCTAAAGGGGAGGCGCCCGACGCCTCAACGTGCACCAGAGGCATCTCCTAGGAGAGCGGCGCCCGCGCCGAGCAAATCTTTGAAGAGGAAGGCGAGCGACAACACGGCAGAGCCTTCATCAAAGAGGTATGGTTATTTTAATCATGCCCCCTAGCAGTCACATCAAACTGTGACATTATCCGCTGTGTCTTATCAGGAAAAGCGTTCGCCGGACTATGTCCAGGGATCCTGCCGGCCACGCCTCCACAAGTCAAGTTCCAGACCCTGCCTTAAAGGCGAGGGCTGATGCAAGAGCGACGCCGGATTGTCCTTCCGCAGAGGATTCGGATGATGTATCCATCACCAACTCTGAAGTGGAAAGCGCTATGAATCATCGGCGCCGGCGGGCCGCTCTTCGCGACCCCAGCTTTACAAAAGAGGCATTCAACACCTTTAGCTCGGCTGACGCATACATCCGAGCTGCTCGAGACAGGCTTACCAGAGCCACAGACCAGCATTTGAAAGATATGCGGGTAAGTACACATTTGTACAAATCTGATAATTATATACCAGTAGCCCCCGAGACTTGAAGCAGTTGATACAACTGATTTAAGGATCATTGTATAACCAGGTGCTCACAGAGAAGAACAACCTATTGTCTCAAGAGCTGGAAAAGTGTCGAACCCAGCTAGCAGCTGCTACCGCCCAACTGGAGAAATCCATGAAGGCATCGCCTGGTAATGTTCCCCTCCATCGAGAAAATATAATCATATACCCGCAATATTAATGCTGTTGTATTTCCCATGACAGGATCATCAGATCAACTGAAGGAAGCACTAAAAGTCGCGCAAGCGGGCGAACAAGAGGCCAAAAGGCAACTAGCCACGGGCGATCGTGTGCTGACACGGGTCAGGGATGATAAAAATAAGCTACAGGATTCCAACACCCTGCTGGGCGAAGAACTAAAAGATGTGCGAGCCCAGCTGGCCGACTCCGTGAAGGAGAATAAGAGATTACGAGGCGGCATATTCAGTATGCTTTTCAAACTTTGTCTCCTTGTAATTCGGCGAGGGCAGGAACTGACAGATTCATGTCTGCAGGTATACTGACTGGCCGTCCCGAAGAGGAAATGTCCGGGTCTCAAGGCGACCTTCTACAAGAGCTGTCCCAAATGCACGAGCGAGTTCAGCAAGCAATGCGGCGTGTTGCCAAGGCTTTATGGCCATCCTCCTCCCCTCCAGGAAGTATGGCAGAGCTTGTGGAGCTATTCAAAGGAGCACGGCGGCGTATCCGATTATGGAAGATATCAGCCTGTCGAGAAGGTGCACGAGAGGCCTGGGCCATGGTGAAGACACGGTACACCAAGCTTGATCTGAATCATATGGCCCGGGTCGGGCCTAAAGGCTCAGATGGAAAAGAAATTCCAGTTAGTTTAGTATATGACCAAGTAAAGGTAGCCGCCAAATATTCTCAACGGGATTGTAAGCTAGACAGCCTGTTAGACGGTATAGAGGAAGAAGTTTTTGAGTCCAAGTGACTATGTACTTCAATTGACATAATTGTCCCTAGCCGGATTGTAAAACGATTGTCATGGCAGACCTTTTCACTTCGACCTCTGAACCCGAAGGTGCAGAGTGTTTCCGAATACCAAAGCGGCAATATAGACCGGGGTATGCGTGGAAACCAGGCGTAGGGGTCATAGTTGCTTGAACAGACAAGTTGTATCCGGCTAGCTATGTTATATTACATTGTAATTGTAAGAAACATCTTCCAGAGAGAATAGTTCCGTTAAGGCTTTCCCTGGGTGAACATGCGTTAGTGTGCATGCCCGAACTGTGATTGAAAAAATCGCAGTGCATGTGACATTTGAGGGTTCATAGTGTAATGAATGTAACACATCTTTAATCCGCCAACCAAATATTCCCTTAAGAACGCTAGCTTTCGGCTTCACCTAGTCTGAGGTACACGTCCGGATGACCCGGCAGTAACAATCGCAGAGGTGCTCCCTTTATGCCCTAGCCGAACAAACGGGAATGTAGGGCATAAGCACAGGAGCCAGGCAACCCAGCTTGGCCAAAACTTAAGTCATAACGATGCATATAATGGTGAAGAAAAGGTACACATGAGGAAAAAGACACATGTGTGGTGAGCTTGATGCTCGAAAAATAATAATAAGCTTCTGTACAAGAAAACCCCAGGTATTATGGGCGTACATATTTAAGGATGTGTACATCATAGGTGTGTGGATTAGCCGCACAAGAGCTTAAAGCTAGAAGAAAAGTTAAAGAGAGGAAAAAATAATGGAAACAAAGGGAGAAGAAGATGAACAAAGAGTCCGGCTCTAGGAGTAGAATCTTTGGAGTCTTGCGGCATTCCACGGGTTCGGCTCTAAGCAGTTGTCTGATGCGTCACGCAGGCGGTATGCTCCTCCAGTGAGAACTTCATATATGCTGAAGGGACCCTCCCACTTGGGCTTGAGTTTGTCCTTTTTCTTTTCTGGTAAGCGTAAAACGAGTTCGCTAATGTTATAAGTCTTGGCCCGCACTTCTCTGCTTTGATATCTGCGAGCCTGCTGTTGATAAAATGCGAAACGGGCTTTTGTGATGACGCGCTCCTCCTCCAGGGCATCTAAGCTGTCCTGCCGATCAAGCTCAGCCTCTCTCTCTTCATACATTTGCACTCAAGGTGAGTCATGAATAATGTCGCAGGGCAACACAGCCTCTGCGCCGTACACCATGAAGAAGGGTGTATATCCGGTAGTGCGATTCGGCGTGGTCCGCAGCCCCCAGAGTACGGAGTCGAGCTCCTCAACCCAGCGCTTGTCTGATTCTTTCAAAGACCGCACTAGTCTAGGCTTAATGCCGCTCATAATAAGACCATTAGCTCGTTCGACTTGAGCGTTTGTTTATGGATGATAGACGGAGGCGAAATTGAGCTTAATGCCCAGGTTAGCACACCAGGATTTTACCTCATTGGCTGTAAAATTGGAGCCGTTATTGGTGGTGATACTGTGTGGGCCACCATAACGGTGCACAACACCGGATATGAAGTCTATCACTGGTCCGGCTTTGGCCGTTTTAACTGGTTTGGCCTCTATCCACTTGGTGAATTTATCTACCATGACGAGCAGGTATTTTTTTCTTGTGGCTTCCTCCTTTAAGGGGTCCGACCATATCAAGCCCCCAGACCGCAAAAGGTCAAGTAATGGGGATTGTTTGTAGAGCGGTGGGTGGCATATGGCTTTGGTTAGCGAAAAGCTGGCATCCGACACAACGTTGGACAAGGTCCTGTGCATCTGTTCGGGCCGTTGGCCTATAGAAACCTGTACGGAAGGCCTTACTTACAAGGGCCCGAGCCACGACGTGGTGACCACCGAGACCGGCATGAATTTCCGCCAAGAGCTGCCGTCCCTCTTCTTCGGAGATGCATCTTTGAAGTACTCCGATAGCGCTTTTCTTGTAGAGCTCTCCATCATGGACCTTGTAGGCTTTCGAGCGCCGGACAATGCAGCGAGCCTCGTTCTGATCCTCAGGGAGCTCTCGCCTATTAAGGTAGGCCAAGAAAGGTTCGGTCCATGGGGCAATTACTGCCATGATAAGATGGGCCGATGGTGTTACTTCGGTGGCTGAGCCCCCGATGACATCGGTATTGTGTTCGGAATCTGGGGGTATACTCGGGTCTGGATTGGTGTTGCCGCTCTCCCCTTGCCATACCACGGATGGCTTAAAGAGCCTTTCCAGGAATATGTTAGGCGGGACGGGGTCGCGCTTGGCGCCGATGCGAGCGAGGACATCCGCCGCTTGATTACTTTCTCGAGCCACATGATGAAACTCGAGCCCCTCGAACTGAGCCGACATTTTGAGAACGACGTTATGATAGGCCACCATCTTTAGATCTTTGGCGTCAAAATCTCCATTTATTTGGGATATTGCGAGGTTTGAATCCCCGCGCACCTCCAGGCGTTGTATGCCCATGGAGACGGCCATCCGAAGACCGTGCAATAAGGCCTCGTATTCGGCTGCATTGTTGGAGTCTGTGTATAATATTTGGAGTACGTACTAAACTGTGTCTCCAGTGGGGGACGTTAAGACAACGCCTGCTCCTAAGCCCGCCAGCATTTTGGAACCACCGAAGTGCATGACCCAGTTGGAGTATGTGCCGTACTCTTTAGGGAGTTCGGCCTCTGTCCATTCGGCGACGAAGTCGGCCAGTACATGGGATTTAATGGCCCGGCACGGTTTGTATGTTATGTTGAATGGAAGGAGCTCAATGGCCCACTTGGCAATCCGGCCCGTGGCATCGCGGTTGTTTATTATATCATTGAGTGGTACTTCGGAGGCCACCGTGATTGAGCACTCTTGAAAGTAGTGTCGTAGCTTTCGGGAGGCCATGAAGACCGCGTATGCTATCTTTTGGTAATGAGGGTACCGGGATTTGCATGGTGTGAGGACAGTGGATACGTAGTATACCGGCTTCTGAAGCAGGAATTTGTGTCCGTCCTCCTCTCGCTCGACGACGAGCACCGCGCTCAACACTTGATGCGTTGCCGATATGTATAATAGCATGGGTTCGTCGACGTTCGGCGTGGCCAGGATTGGGTTGCTCGCTAAAAGAGCCTTTATTTCTTCCAGTCCGGCCGTTGCCGCATCCGTCCACTCGAAGTGGTCGGTGCGTCGGAGAAGGCGATAAAGTGGCAGTGCTTTTTCTCCTAGTCTGGAGATAAAGCGGCTTAAAGCTGCCACACATCCGGCTAATTTTTGGACCTGTTTAAGGTCTGTTGGCATACCCAACTGTGACAAAGCTCGGATTTTGGCTGGGTTTGCCTCAATTCCTCTATTGGAAACGATGAAGCCCAGCAGTTTTCCAGCGGGAACACCGAAAACACACTTTTCTGGATTGAGCTTGATGTCATATGTACGGAGGTTGTCGAATGTGAGACGCAGATCGTCTATCAATGACTCGACGTGCCTAGTTTTGATGACGACGTCATCCACATATGCTTCAACTATCTTGCCGATCTGTTTCTCCAGGCATGTTTGAATCATGCGTTGGTAGGTGACACCGGCGTTTTTGAGTCCGAAGGGCATGGTGTTGAAGCAGAACAGCCCGTATGGGGTAATGAATGCCGTTGCGGCTTGGTCGGACTCCTTCATTTTGATTTGATGGTATCCGGAGTATGCGTCGAGGAAACACAATGAGTCGTGTCCTGCAGTGGCATCAATAATCTGATCGATGCGAGGGAGGGGGGAGGGATCCTTAGGGCAGGCCTTGTTGAGGTCTATGAAATCGACGCATAGGCGCCAGGATTTATCCTTCCTTGGTACCATCACCAGGTTTGCTAGCCAGTCCAGGTGTTTTATTTCTCTGATGAATCCGGCCACGATTAGCTTGGCTAGCTCCTCCCCCATAGCTTGTCGTTTGGGTTCGGAAAAGCGCCGCAGTGTTTGCTTGGCTGGTTTATATCCCTTCAATATGTTGAGGCTGTGTTCGGCCAACCTGCGTGGGATTCCTGGCATATCACAAGGGTGCCAGGTGAATATGTCCCAGTTCTCACGCAGGAACTCTCGTAGCGCGGCATCAATCGTTGGGTCCAGCTGTGCCCCGATGGATGATGTCTTATTGGGGCCCGTCGGGTGGACTTGAAATTTGACTATTTCATCTGCTGGTTTAAAGGAGGTGGATTTGGGTCGCTTGTCCAGGATTACGTCATCCCTATCCACCGTGGAGCACAGCGCGGTTAACTCTTCGGCCGCGAGGGCTTCAGACAGTGCCTCGGGGGCCAGGGATGCGGTTTTGTTTTCAGCGCGGAGTGCTATGTCCGGATCACTGGCAAGAGTGATAATACCATTGGGCCCAGGCATCTTGATCTTCATGTACCCGTAATGAGGTATAGCTTGGAAGCGTGTAAATGCATCTCGCCCCAATAGGGCGTGATATCCACTGTTCAATGGGGCCACTTGGAAGGTTATCTCTTCGGACCGATAATTCTCCGGTGTGACGAATACCACGTCGAGCATGATTTTTCCTGCGCATCACGCCTCCCGACTAGGAATGATTCCTCGGAAGGTCGTGGTACTTTGCTCGATGCGGCACCTGTCTATTTCCATTTTGTTGAGTGTGTCCTCGTAGATGAGGTTTAGTCCGCTGCCGCCATCCATGAGCACTTTGGTGAGCCAAAAACCGTCCACAATTGGATTGAGGACCAAGGCGGCTGGTGCCCGACAGTCCGGAATTTTGGTTCGTCACTGGCATTGAAAGTTATGGCCGTGTTGTTCCAGGGGTTTGTTGTTGCGACTTGGCAGACTTCGGCGAGGTCGTGGAGGGCCCTTTTGCGCCGATTGTTTGAAGCGAAAGTCTCGAAGACTGTCAGTACGCTGAGGTCGTCGTCTTCCGGGGGGTGTTGCTCTGAGGTATTTTTGGTGAGGATATCCTCGCCGCTCTTGGCCACTTGCCAGAGTATCCAACATGCTCTAAGGCTGTCGGTTGGTATGGTATCCGGTGTTGTCTGTATTTTTGCATGGCCTATCGAGCCATCCCTCCAGAACTATTCCGCGTCCCATAATGGGCTTAGATTTCTTTACTATTGGGTCGGGCGCCCCGCGAGGGTGCATCCTTTTTGCCCGGACGAGGGGTTGAGTGGAAACCGGTGGTTCCCAGTGAGCTGCCTGAGTTTTCCAGGCACTTTCCATTGTGCAGTACTTCTGTACTATGGTTGCCAAGTCAGCGAAGTGTAATACGCGACGGTGGTTGATGGCATTGAGGATTCCTTCTTCCGTGCAATTATTGCAGAATACTAAGATCGCGTCTTCGTCGCGGCAGTCTTTAATCTTGTCTTTGACGAGGAGGAATCTGGCCCAAAAGTGATGGACTGTTTCCTGAGACTACTATCGTATGTACATGAGATCGCGTATATCTGGGTGGGTGGGTGGATTTAAATCCGAACCCTGACCCGATTTGGGATCCGGAGTTTGAGAAACTTCCGAGTTTAATAGTTCGGGCTCCGGGATATCAACTGATTTTTCAGGTCCACCGTCCGATTCTAGGTTCGGAGGACAGGGCACGTCATTCCGCGGACAGGTATCCGGCTCTTCGAGCTCGGAAATCCGAACATAGTTCATCCTCAATATAGAGGAAGAGTTGTTGTTTTGCTCCTCTACTACCGCTATCTGATGGGTGATCAGCGGAGATTTGATTTCTCTTTGATCGGGTTTAAGCCCAATCCGATCGTAGTCTGTAGCGACCCCCAAGGCGGCGATGCGATCCAGGAGTATGTTTAAAGACGACAACTCCATCGGATCCATCCGTTTGGAGTGTACGGAGTCAACGCGGAGGCGACTTTCGATGACCCAAGAAGTCATCGTCGGCTTAACGGCCGGACGGGCGGTCATGGTAAAGCCGCCCAGCCGGAGGGTTGGCCTGAGGCCAGGGCTCCTCCGGAGGTGATACTGTCCTTGATAACAAGGCGAGCCATCAATCCTGTCTTCGATGTCACAGTGGAACTCTCAATGAAAGCACCAATGTCGGTGTCAAAACCGGCAGATGTCGGGTAGGGGGTCCCGAACTGTGCGTCTAAGGTCGATGGTAACAGGAGACAGGGGACACGATGTTTACCCAGGTTCGGGCCCTCTCTATGGAGGTAATACCCTACTTCCTGCTTGATTGATCTTGATGAATATGAGTATTACAAGAGTTGATCTACCACGAGATCGTAATGGCTAAAACCCTAGAAGTCTAGCCTGTATGATTATGATTGCCTCTACATACTAAACCCCCAGTTTATATAGACACCGGAGGGGACTAGGGTTGTACAAAGTCAGTTACAGAGAAAGGAATATTCATATCCGAACGCCAAGCTTGCCATCCACGCCAAGGAGAGTCCCATCCGGACACGGGAGAGAGTCTTCTGTCTTGTATCTTCACGGCCCATCAGTCCGGCCCATGTCCAACAGGTCGGACGCCCGAGGACCCCTTAATCCAGGACTCCCTCACCCGGGGAAAGATATGGGCCTTATGGGCCATAGGAGGGAGGCTAACCAGCCCACAAGGGGCTGGTGCGCCCCCCACAAGGGAGGAGGCCGAATTGGACTTGGGAAGGGGGCGCCTAGCCCCTTTCCTTCTCCTACTCCCTCTCCTTCCCCTTTTCCCCCTCCGGTAGAAGGAAAAAACGGTGGGGCCGAATCCTGCTAGGACTGGAGTCCTAGTAGGACTCCCCTCTCCCTGGCGCGCCCCTTGTTGGCCGGCCTCCTCCTCTCCTCCTTTATATACGGGGGCAGGGGGCACCCCAAAGGCACAACACACAAGTTGATCTTTAGCCGTGTGCGGTGCCGCCCTCCATAGTTTTCCACCTCGGTCATATTGTCGTAGTGCTTAGGTGAAGCCCTGCGTCGGTAACTTCATCATCACCGTCACCATGCCGTCGTGCTGATGAAACTCTCCCTCGGCCTCAGCTGGATCTAGAGTTCGAGGGACGTCACTGAGTTGAACATGTGCAGATTGTGGAGGTGCCGTGCATTCGGTACTTGATCGGTTGGATCACGAAGATGTTCGACTACATCAACCGCATTACTAAACGCTTCCGCTTTCGGTCTACGAGGGTACGTGGACACACTCTCCCCGCTTGTTGCTATGCTTCTCCTAGATATATCTTGTGTGATCATAGGACATTATTGAAATACTACGTTCCCCAACAGTGGCATCCGAGCAGGTCTATGCGTAGATGTTATATGCATGAGTAGAGCACAATGAGATGTGGGCGATAATAGTCATACTGCTTACCAGCATGTCTTACTTTGATTCGGCGATATTGTTGGATGAAGCGGCCCAGACCGACATTACATGACCGCGTTCATGAGACTGGTTCTACCGACGTGCTTCGCACACAGGTGGCTAGTGGATGTCTGTTTCTCCAGCTTTAGTTGAATCGAGTTTGACTACGCCCGGTCCTTGTTGAAGATTAAAACAGCACACTTGACGAAAAATCGTTGTGGTTTTGATGCGTAGGTAAGAACGGTTCTTGCTAGAAGCCCGTAGCAGCCACGTAAAACTTGTAACAACAAAGTAGAGGACGTCTAACTTGTTTTTGCAGGGCATGTTGTGATGTGATATGGTCAAGATGTGATGAGATATAAATTGTTGTATGAGATGATCATGTTTTGTAACAGTTATTGGCAACTGGCAGGAGCCATATGGTTGTTGCTTTATTGTATGAAATGCAATCGCCATGTAATTGCTTTACTAAGCGGTAGTGATAGTCATAGAAGCAATAGTTGGCAAGACGACAACGATGCTATGATGGAGATCTAGGTGTCAAGCCGGTGATGATGGTGATCGTGACTGTGCTTTGGAGATGGAGATCAAAGGCACAAGATGATGATGGCCATATCATATCACTTATTTTGATTGCATGTGATGTTTATCCTTTATGCATCTTATTTTGCTTAGTACGGCGGTAGCATTATAAGATGATCCCTCACTAAATTTCAAGGTACAAGTGTTCTCCCTGAGTATGCACCGTTGCTACAGTTCGTCGTGCCGAGACACCACGTGATGATCGGGTGTGATAAGCTCTACGTTCACATACGACGGGTGCAAGCCAGTTTTGCACATGCAGAATACTCGGGTTAAACTTGACGAGCCTAGCATATGCAGATATGGCCTCGGAACACTAAGACCGAAAGGTCGAACATGAATCATATAGTTGATATAATCAACATAGTGATGTTCACCATTGAAAACTACTCCATCTCACGTGATGATCGGGGGGGGGGGGGGGGGGGGGGGGGGGGGGGGGGGGGGGGGGGGGGGGGGGGGGGGGGGGGGGGGGGGGGGGGGGGGGGGGGGGGGGGGGGGGGGGGGGGGGGGGGGGGGGGGGGGGGGGGGGGGGGGGGGGGGGGGGGGGGGGGGGGGGGGGGGGGGGGGGGGGGGGGGGGGGGGGGGGGGGGGGGGGGGGGGGGGGGGGGGGGGGGGGGGGGGGGGGGGGGGGGGGGGGGGGGGGGGGGGGGGGGGGGGGGGGGGGGGGGGGGGGGGGGGGGGGGGGGGGGGGGGGGGGGGGGGGGGGGGGGGGGGGGGGGGGGGGGGGGGGGGGGGGGGGGGGGGGGGGGGGGGGGGGGGGGGGGGGGGGGGGGGGGGGGGGGGGGGGGGGGGGGGGGGGGGGGGGGGGGGGGGGGGGGGGGGGGGGGGGGGGGGGGGGGGGGGGGGGGGGGGGGGGGGGGGGGGGGGGGGGGGGGGGGGGGGGGGGGGGGGGGGGGGGGGGGGGGGGGGGGGGGGGGGGGGGGGGGGGGGGGGGGGGGGGGGGGGGGGGGGGGGGGGGGGGGGGGGGGGGGGGGGGGGGGGGGGGGGGGGGGGGGGGGGGGGGGGGGGGGGGGGGGGGGGGGGGGGGGGGGGGGGGGGGGGGGGGGGGGGGGGGGGGGGGGGGGGGGGGGGGGGGGGGGGGGGGGGGGGGGGGGGGGGGGGGGGGGGGGGGGGGGGGGGGGGGGGGGGGGGGGGGGGGGGGGGGGGGGGGGGGGGGGGGGGGGGGGGGGGGGGGGGGGGGGGGGGGGGGGGGGGGGGGGGGGGGGGGGGGGGGGGGGGGGGGGGGGGGGGGGGGGGGGGGGGGGGGGGGGGGGGGGGGGGGGGGGGGGGGGGGGGGGGGGGGGGGGGGGGGGGGGGGGGTTCCTAGAGAAAAATAAGTTGAAAGTTGATAGTAGCAATGATGCGGACTAGGTCCGTGATCTGAGGATTATCCTCATTGCTGCACAGAAGAATTATGTCCTTGATGCGCCGCTAGGTGACAGACCTATTGTAGGAGCAGATGCAGATGTTATGAATGTTTTGGCAAGCTCGGTATGATGACTACTTGATAGTTGAGTGCGCCATGCTTTACGGCTTAGAACCGGGACTTCAAAAACGTTTTGAAAACCAAGGAGCATATAAGATGTTCCAAGAGTTGAAATTAGTATTTCAGACTCATGCCCGTGTCAAGAGGTATGAAACCTCTGACGGTACTTTGCCTACAAGATGGAGGAGAATCGCTCAACTAGTAAGCATGTGCTCAGATTGTCTGGGTACTACAATTGCTTGAATCAAGTGGGAGTTAATCTTCCAGATAAGATAGTGATTGACAGAGTTCTCTAGTCGCTATCACCACGTTACTGGAACTTAGTGATGAACTATAATATGCAAGGGATGACGTAAAACAATTCCTGACCTCTTCGCGATGCTGAAATCGGTGAAGGTAGAAATCAAGAAAAGCATCAAGTGTTGATGGTTGACAAGACGACTAGTTTCAAGTGAAAGGGCATGGGAAAGAAAGGGAACTTCAAGAAGAATGGCAAGCAAGTTGCCACTCCCATGAAGAAGCCCAAAGCTAGACCCAAGCCTGAAACTGAGTGCTTCTACTGCAAAGGAAATGGTCACTGGAAGCGGAACTGCCCCAAATACTTGGCGGATAAGAAGGATGGCAAAGTGAACAAAAGTATATATGATATACATGTTATTGATGTGTACTTTACAAGTATTCATAGTAGCCCCTAGGTATTTGATACTAGTTCAGTTGCTATGATTAGTAACTTGAAACAGGAGTTATAAAATGAACAGAGACTAGTTGAGGACAAGGTGACGATGTGTGTTGGAAGTGATTCCAAGGTTGATAAGATCACCATCGGGGGGGGGGGGGGGGGGGGGGGGGGGGGGGGGGGGGGGGGGGGGGGGGGGGGGGGGGGGGGGGGGGGGGGGGGGGGGGGGGGGGGGGGCATGTTTATTGCAATACGGTTATTCATTTAAGTCAAAGAATAATTGTTATTCTATTTACATGAATAAAACCTTCTGTGGTTATACACCCAAGGTGAATGGTTTATTGAATCTCGATCATAGCGATACACATATTCATAATATTGATGCCAAAAGATGCAAAGTTGATAGTGATAGTGCAACTTATTTGTGGCACTGCCATTTAGGTCATATTGGTGTAAAGCGCATGAAGAAACTCCATGCTGATGGGTTTTTGGAATCACTTGATTATGAATCACTTGATGCTTGCGAACCATGCCTCATGGGCAAGATGACTAAGATTCCATTCTCCAAAACAATGGAGCGAGCAGCTGACTTATTGGAAATAATACATACTGATGTATGCGATCCGATGAGTGTTAAGGCTCGCGGCGGGTATCGTTATTTTCTGACCTTCACAGATGATTTGAGCAGATATGGGTATATCTACTTGATGAAACATAAGTCTGAAACGTTTGAAAAGTTCAAAGAATTTCAGAGTGAAGTGGAGAATCATCGTAACAAGAAAATAAAGTTTCTATGATTTGATCGCAGAGGCGAATATTTGAGTTACGAGTTTGGCCTTCAATTAAAACAATGTGGAATAGTTTCACAAACTCATGCCACCTGGAACACCACAGCATAATGGTGTGTCCGAACGTCGTAGCCGTACTTTATTGGATATGGTGCGATCTATGATGTCTCTTACCGATTAACCACTATCATTTTGGGGTTATGCATTAGAGACAGATGCATTCACGTTAAATAGGGCACCGTCTAAAAATCCATTGATATGACACCATATGAACTGTGGTTTAGCAAGAAACCTAAGCTGTCGTTTCTTAAAGTTTGGGGTTGCGATGCTTATGTGAAAAGTTTCAGCCTGATAAGCTCGAACCCAAATCGGAGAAATGTGTCTTCATAGGATACCCAAAAGAGACTGTTGGGTACACCTTCTATCACAGATCCGAAGGCAAGACATTCATTGCTAAGAATGGATCCTTTCTAGAGAAGGAGTTTCTCTCGAAAGAAGTGAGTGGGAGGAAAGTAGAACTTGATGAGGTAACTGTACCTGCTCCCTTATTGGAAAGTAGTTCATCACAGAAATCAGTTCCTGTGACTCCTACACCAATTAGTGAGGAAGCTAATGATCATGATCATATAACTTCAGATCAAGTTACTACTGAACCTCGTAGGTCAACCAGAGTAAGATCCGCACCAGACTGGTACGGTAATCCTATTCTAGAGGTCATGTTACTTGACCATGACAAACCTACGAACTATGAGGAAGCGATGATGATCCCAGATTCCGCAAAATGGCTTGAGGCCATGAAATCTGAGCTGGGATCCATGTATGAGAACAAAGTGTGGACTTTGATTGACTTGCCCAATGATCGGTGAGCCATTGAGAATAAATGGATCTTCAAGAGGAAGACGGACACTGATAGTAGTGTTACTATCTACAAAGCTCGAATTGTCGCAAAAGGTTTTCGACAAGTT
Organism: Thinopyrum obtusiflorum; assembly: GCA_036873465.1. Taxonomy (NCBI): domain Eukaryota; kingdom Viridiplantae; phylum Streptophyta; class Magnoliopsida; order Poales; family Poaceae; genus Thinopyrum; species Thinopyrum obtusiflorum. Next base: position 43,465 of record JAAAWM010012131.1, on the reverse strand, counting down.
CAAGGTGTTGACTACGATGAGTTTTTCTCACTCGTAGCGATGCTTAAGTCGGTCCGAATCATGTTAGCAATTGCTGCATTTTATGAAATCTGGCAAATGGATAAGCAAAACTGCATTCCTTAATGGATTTCTTAAAGAAGAGTTGTATATGATGCAACCAGAAGGTTTTGTCGATCCTAAAGGTGCTAACAAAGTGTGCAAAGCTCCAGCGATCCATTTTTGGACTGGTGCAAGCATCTCGGAGTTGGAATATATGCTTTGATGAGTTGATCAAAGCATATAGTTTTATACAGACTTGTGGTGAAGCCTGTATTTACAAGAAAGTGAGTGGGAGCACTACAGCCTTTCTGATAAGTATATGTGAATGACATATTGTTGATCGAAAATGATGTAGAAATTTCTGGAAAGCATAAAGGAGTGTTTGAAAGGAGTTTTTCAAAGAAAGACCTGGGGGGGGGGGGGGGGGGGGGGGGGGGGGGGGGGGGGGGGGGGGGGGGGGGGGGGGGGGGGGGGGGGGGGGGGGGGGGGGGGGGGGGGGGGGGGGGGGGGGGGGGGGGGGGGGGGGGGGGGGGGGGGGGGGGGGGGGGGGGGGGGGGGGGGGGGGGGGGGGGGGGGGGGGGGGGGGGGGGGGGGGGGGGGGGGGGGGGGGGGGGGGGGGGGGGGGGGGGGGGGGGGGGGGGGGGGGGGGGGGGGGGGGGGGGGGGGGGGGGGGGGGGGGGGGGGGGGGGGGGGGGGGGGGGGGGGGGGGGGGGGGGGGGGGGGGGGGGGGGGGGGGGGGGGGGGGGGGGGGGGGGGGGGGGGGGGGGGGGGGGGGGGGGGGGGGGGGGGGGGGGGGGGGGGGGGGGGGGGGGGGGGGGGGGGGGGGGGGGGGGGGGGGGGGGGGGGGGGGGGGGGGGGGGGGGGGGGGGGGGGGGGGGGGGGGGGGGGGGGGGGGGGGGGGGGGGGGGGGGGGGGGGGGGGGGGGGGGGGGGGGGGGGGGGGGGGGGGGGGGGGGGGGGGGGGGGGGGGGGGGGGGGGGGGGGGGGGGGGGGGGGGGGGGGGGGGGGGGGGGGGGGGGGGGGGGGGGGGGGGGGGGGGGGGGGGGGGGGGGGGGGGGGGGGGGGGGGGGGGGGGGGGGGGGGGGGGGGGGGGGGGGGGGGGGGGGGGGGGGGGGGGGGGGGGGGGGGGGGGGGGGGGGGGGGGGGGGGGGGGGGGGGGGGGGGGGGGGGGGGGGGGGGGGGGGGGGGGGGGGGGGGGGGGGGGGGGGGGGGGGGGGGGGGGGGGGGGGGGGGGGGGGGGGGGGGGGGGGGGGGGGGGGGGGGGGGGGGGGGGGGGGGGGGGGGGGGGGGGGGGGGGGGGGGGGGGGGGGGGGGGGGGGGGGGGGGGGGGGGGTTTTCACGAAAGATATTAAAAAGATGAAGCATATGAGGCACCCTCAATTCCAGCTTTTTGTAGTTTTTTTTTTAAACTAAACAAGTGATAAAACAAGAAACTAAAAGATTCGATTGCAAGATCTAAAGATATACCTTCAAGCGCTAACCTCCCCGGCAACGGCGCCGGAAAAGAGCTTGATGTCTACTACACAACCTTCTTCTTGTAGATGTTGTTGGCCTCCAAGTGCAGAGGTTTGTAGGGCAGTAGAAAATTTCCCTCAAGTGGATGACCTAAGGTTTATCAATCCGTGGGAGGCATAGGATGAAGATGGTTTCTCTCAACCAACCCTGCAACCAAATAACAAAGAGTCTCTTGTGTCCCCAACACATCCAATACAATGGTAAATTGTATAGGTGCACTAGTTCGGCGAAGAGATGGTGATACAAGTGCAATATGGATGGTAGATATAAGTTTTTGTAATCTGAAAATATAAAAACAGCAAGGTAACTGATGCTCAAGGGAAATCAAGTCATCACAATTGTTGGACACGATTCGATCATGAACCAATTTGCATTGGATATTTAAATGACCACATTCAATTCAAAGTTCACAAGGATCGCTAAGAAAATTTAAATTTTCAGTACAAACATCTAGCCTTTCTTGCAACCATTTAGTTTCTAAATACTTATGCCTCTTGCAAAATCTATCTTCCCTATTTGGTGTGTACTTGCAAACTCTATGCACTCCACAAAAATTGACATGCTTATAAGAGGCATTTTCATCATGACTAGTGCAATCATCATTAGTACTATGGATATTCAAAGAGTTTGTACTAACAACATTGCAATCATGCTCATCATTGAAAGATTTAGTGCCAAACATTTTAATGCATTCTTCTTCTAGCATTTTGGCACAATTATCGGAATCCTTAGGGGGGGGGGGGGGGGGGGGGGGGGGGGGGGGGGGGGGGGGGGGGGGGGGGGGGGGGGGGGGGGGGGGGGGGGGGGGGGGGGGGGGGGGGGGGGGGGGGGGGGGGGGGGGCTATCATGGAGCGGCATCAACATGCCGTGGTAAAAAATTTGTCCCATTTGGGTCAGGTTTGGGTATAAGCTTCTCACAAATCAGAGCTTCTCACAACAAGCCTGATGGTTTCGGTAGGGAACGTGCCACCTTTGGGGACGAAACGATATCCGTTGCCTCTTATTGCTTTCAAAAAAATTCTAGTGTCAACATAGAACAACAGGAGTGTTGTGTTAAATTTTGGATTTTTTCGGGGTTCGTTTGGACATTTTTATACATTAACTGGGTTTTCTAGGCATTTTATGTGCATAATTCAAATTTGAACTACATGCACATGCTCCAGTGCATATAAATTAGTTGAAAAATCAAATATGTGTCCTTGGGTGCATGCTTAGGTCCCATGCAAGAAATGAGAATGAATTTCAAACACCAGGGCACTGTTGATTGCCGGCAAAATGTTGAGATACTTTGTTTTTAAATTTTAGTAAATCCAAAACTCGTCTGAAATTCATGAAACTTGGCATGCTATCATGGAATGGCACCCGACATGTTGTGCTATTTTTCATATCCATTTTGAGAGAAGGCGCACTCGTATAACAGCCAACAAAGGCATTTTGAAATAAATAGCTGCCACTGTAACATCTCAAACGTTTTGTATAATTTAAATCGTGTGTGTTCTATTAACCATTCACGTGACGTCACGCCTCACTCTTTTAATGGCTAGGAGGTGCCGTGCGGACAGGTGCTTGACTAAACGGGAGGCGTGTGAGCTGTACTTCAATGCGCAGGCTCACCGGGAAGCGTGCGAGCTGTACGCCGTGCAGGCTCACTGGGAAGCGAGCCCTTTGACTTCCATGGCTGCCCGTCTTGCTCGCATCCTCTCCATTAATGGTGCCCAAGCCGCCGTTTAATACGGTTTTTAAATATAAAACACTCATCGCAAATATTTTAGTTAGAACACCCGTATGCAAACCGACAGCTTCCCCAGGAAGCCAAGCAAAAATGTGCCGAGCAGGATTTGTGCAGCTCTTGATCGCAAACGTTTTAGATAGAACACCCGTATGTAAACCGACAGCTTACTCAGTAAGCCAAGGGAAAAATGTGCCGAGCAGGATTTGTGCAGCTCTTCATCGCAAACATTTTAGATAGAACACATGTATGCAAAGTGAGAGCTATGGTCTTCCGCAGTAAGCCAAGGGAAAATTCGCCGCGCATGATTTGTGCATCTCTTCAACACAAACGGTTCAGATTGAATAAGGTATGCAAAGCGAGACTTCGGCGCTAAGCCAAGAGAAAATCTGGCAAGCAGGATTTCTACCTTCCTTCAATGCAAACGGTTTTTTCGGATGACCCGTGTGCAACAACGTACAGACAATTTGGTAAAATTTGCATCTGTCATATTGGGTATATTGCCATTTGTCAAACTGGAAAGATTGACATTTGTTGATCTAGTAACATTGTCATTTGTCAACCTTGTAACACTGCCATTTATCAAAATATGCAGCTAAAAATCACTAGCACTATCTAATTTTTGCAACTAAAATTCAGTAATTAAGCATGGATTTCATTCATAGATTAAGCAGTCGTTCTTTATACAAACAGTTCAACTCGACAGCTGAACCGACCAAACTTTTCCCCAATTGTTGCCAACCACGTACTGAAATAGCTAGTTCAACTATATATACTAGCTAATTTTAAGTACGTTCTACAGTTCCACCACATCTATAGTCAGATAAACTGAACAAAATAGCCCCTAAATACTACTACTACGAAGGGGCTTTGTACTACTTCGGCAGCCTCTCCTCTGCCGAGCGCGCTCAGTAAGAGGAAGAGGAGGAGGAGCCTACCGACGAGCTGGACAACTGCAATACGGTGCCTGCCGCTGCTGCACCTTCAGCGACGCTCACCTCGAACGCCCTCTGCCGCTCCAGATGACCCCTCTCGAAGCGGTGGGACTGCTCGTAGATCTCTTGATTCCTCGCCTCTGCGTCGGCGTGTGCTGCGGCCACGACTGCGGTAAGGCTCTTTGCGTGCTTGATGAGGCGCTCCTCCTCCTCCCACAGGAACTCGATGTAGCGTGCAAGGTCGCTGACGCACGTGCGGGCCTCCACCTCCGCCTCCCGCCTTTGGGTGGCAGTGGCGAAGCTGGTGATGACCCCGGTGATCGACGGTGGGTTGGCGGCCACGGCGGCCGACGATGGGGGTGGCGGCCACAACCACCACCTCCCACCTTCGGGCCACGGTGGCAGAGCGGGTGATGGTCATGGTGGCCGGCAGTAGGGTGGCGGCCACGACGGCCACCTCCCGTCTTCGGGCCCTAGCTTTCGACGATGGTGTGGTGGCCACGGCGGCAGACAATGGTGTGGCGGCAATGGCGGTCGGCAACAGCTGCCGACGGGCAGCAGCGGCGGAGCGTGTGGTGGGTGTTTCGCGCACACCCAACAGGGACGCCACGCACACTACACTACGCCGGGGACTGCACCGCCGCCGTGGTGTAGCCTCCCAGCTGGAGCTGTCCTCTGATGATGGCGGAGTGGCTGAGCGACGATGACGGACCGATGCCATTGGCGATTGTGGGAGAAGCAGACGAGATAAGCTACAGGGAGGGAGGGGAAAATACGACGCAGGACTCGCCGACCGTGAGGGTTTATATAGTAGGCTGGTAAGCATTGGGATTTTGGGGGGATTTCACTGAGTCGGGCGGGAAGCTTGCGCGGGAACCTGCGTGGTTGCGCGGGAACGGGCTCACCACCGTTTGGCCAAAAGAACGCCCCCGCGCGCTGCTCAAGCTTGCGCTCGAAGCCGTCTGTGGCAGCGGGGTGACAAGACGTGCGAGAGGAGGACGAAAGGACACGTACACATGCGGTTAATAAAAAAATGTTTGCGATTTAATTACCTACTATACCCCCGTCCTGGTTTATAAGTAGGATTTAACTAATAAAATACGAATGCATGTCGTCAAAGATTATATCGTTGGATTCGTATTTGAACATAGTTTCTAATTATATAATTTTTATAACATGCATTAACATTTTGTTGGTTAAATTTAAGGGCAAAGTATGGCACAGAATATAAAGGGGACTAATAGACCAAGATGGAGGTAGTAGCACACGGCCGCTCTCTACGCAGCGACGCAACTGCCGGCCGGCTTGTAGGCGATCATTTCCTGCATGTTCAACTGCTCTATGCGTGTGGTTTCTCGCGGTTGAGGCGGCCGCGGCGCGCTCTGCTCGCGTCCCGCCGCACGCGCTTTGCTCTCGTGTCCGTCTGGGCGCTCTGCCCTCCTCCCTCCACGCGCGCTTTGCTCTCGCGTCCCTCCGGGCACTCTGCTCTCGCGCCCCTCTGGTGCACGATCACGTACGTACGTGCTACCATTATGCATGCGGTTGCGCCGGGAGCGGCGCGATGATTCAGTTTCCCACTGCAAAAACTGCCGTGCAGACGCGCCGAGAATCCAGGCCGCTGGCCCTTGTTTATTCCTGCGGCCATTTACCTTTATCTCTCACGCCACATGACACAATAAGCACACCCACGACGACACATACAGAGAGGACATCCAGCGGTTCCAATGGCGCTCCCAGTGGCCGACGACGACAACGGGGGGCAGTTCACCACGCATCACGTAGTGGACACCCATGTGAGGGGAAGGCCCTCTCGGTCTTGTACACAAACGAGCCGGTCTCGATGGAGAGCTCCATCCAAACTATGGAGCAGTTGCTTGCTGAGGACAAGTACCAAGTGGTCAGCTTCGACCTCGAGTACACCATCGGTCGTGCCGGGCACGATCAGAAGGTTGCCATCGTCCAGTTGTGTGTGCGACATGACATCCTCGTCTACCACTACCACCTGGCCACAAGGCCTTTCGAGCATTTCTCCAGGTTTATCAACAGCTCCGACTACAATTTCGCTACGGTGGACACCACCAACGATCTAAAAGTGCTTAAGGTTTCAGGCTTGAAATGCCAGAATCTTGTCAACATCCAGGACCAATACATGGTCTAGGGCAGCGACAACAACAAACAGAACTCCCTGGTTGACCTCGCCTCGGCCATCATCGACCCCTGCTACATGAAGATGAAGGATGAGAGCAAGAAGGACAAGAACGCCTGGCATAGTGTCTGGCATGAGAGACTGGATGAACAATACATCAAGTACGCGGCCAAGGACGCGTACACAATCTACGAGATGTACATGCGGATCGTTGACATGAGGGAGTGTCTTCTTCCTGCCCCAGACGAGGGATCGAGCCACAGAGCAGTGGCGGGAGTGTCACAAGAAGTAGATGACTAGACGATCGTTTCTCCTAGTTTAGAATGCATGCAATTGTTTATTGAGGTGTGTGCGAATGATCTGTATAGTCACTTATGTAATTGGATGTTTATTTCAGTTATATATATATACATGTTATTCTTCTGTAGACAGAGCAAATCACACGGCTTATTAGCAGCAATCGTCTGTGTTATTATTGGTCTTTGCACACATTTCTGAATACGGATCTGTTTGCCGCATATCACACACATCTTGTTCAGTTGAACCATTTCTATTGTGTTGCCTAATCACACACAGTTCATCCTAGTGAACTGTATGCCATATATCGCACACACCTTGATCTGGCTAACCGTTTCTATTGTGTTGCCTAATCACACACAGTTCATCCTAGTGAACTGTATGCCGTATATCACACACACCCTCATCTGGCTGCCCGTTTCTGTTGTTCTTCCTCATCACAAATAGTTCTTCTGGATTAACCGTTTGCCACGCATCGCACACACAACTCTAATCTGAACCGTGTTGGATGTCACTGCCATCGCAAATGTTTTGCATCTTTTTTCACTGTTTTATTAGAGCACCGTTTGTGATTAATGCATTGCACACAATTTCGTCAAAGGGTCTCTGATCGTAGTGTCGCATTAGCAGCATCCTGCAGTAGTGTATCTCTATTAGATCTCACTCTTGTTCAAGACCGTGAAGGGATTGACAACCCCTTTTTTCACGTTGAGTGCAAGTGTTTGTTAGTTTGTGCAGGTGCATAGATTGGAGACTTGCTTGTGCCTCCTACTGGATTGATATCTTGGTTCTTCACTGAGGGAAATACTTATCTCTACTTTGCTGCATCACCCTTTCCTCTTCAAGGGAAAATCAATGCAAGCTCAAGAAGGAGCATACACGAGCGAGTTGGACAAAATTACGGCTGAGCAGGTGACTTGACATTGCATCATTCATTCTCATGCTTTTATCGTAACTCGACATCAATGTTGCCTTGTTGTATGCTATGTTGCAGGTGGAATGGGAGTCGTATGGCAAAGGGGATAGATTTGGTAACCCTGGAGATTTTGTGCTGAATCCGATGTGCCTTAGGGATAGGGATCTTTGGCATATGCGGTGCCCACTCATATGCAACTGGGCGGTTGAGCTTCACATGCCACATCGGGTGTTCCGCCAGTTTGGTTTGTTCCAGCCTCACCCGCTGGAGTGGGAGGTGATAACCCACAAGTATAGGGGATCGATTATAGCCTTTCTCGATAAGTAAGAGTGTCGAACCCAATGAGGAGCTAATGGTAGAACAAATATTCCCTCAAGTTCTATCGACCACCGATACAACTCTACGCACGCTTAAAGTTCGCTTTACCTAGAACAAGTATGAAACTAGAAGTACTTTGTAGGTGTAAAGGGATAGGTTTGCAAGATAATAAAGAACACGTAAATAAAAGCTAGGGGATGTTTAGATAAAGAAACAATTAAGTTAGTTTTAGTAGAGAGCTTTTTGTCACAAGAAAGCTATTTGTCCCTAGGCAATCGATAACTAGACCGGTAATCATTATTGCAATTTTATATGAGGGAGAGGCATAAGCTAACATACTTTCTCTACTTGGATCATATGCACTTATGATTGGAACTCTAGCAAGCATCCGCAACTACTAAAGATCATTAAGGTAAAACCCAACCATAGCATTAAAGTAGCAAGTCCTCTTTACTCCCATACGCAAACAACCTACTTACTCGGGTTTGTGCTTCTGTCACTCACGCCACCCACCATAAGCAAATCATGAACATATTGCAAACCCTACAGCAGGGATCCCTCACGCTTGCGTGACACGGAGAGCACCATAGGACAACACCAATAATAAAACATACAACTCAAACCAATCACGATCATCAATCAACCCATAGGACAAAACGGATCTACTCAAACATCATAGGATAGCCATACATCATTGGGAAATAATATATAGCATTGATCACCATGTTTAAGTAGAGATTACAGCAAGGAGAAGAGGTGTTACATGGCTGCATAGAGGGGGAGAGACTTGGTGATGACAGCGGCGAAGTTGTTGGTGTAGATCGCCGTCACGGTGATGGCCCCGGCGGTGTTCTGGCGCCACTGGGAGAGAGGGGGAGAGAGCCCCCTCCTTCTTTTTCTTCCTTGGCCTTCCCCCTAGATGGGAGGAGGGTTTCCCCTCTGGTCCTTGGCCTCCATGGCGGTGGAGGGGCGGAAGCCCCTCCGAGATTGGAACTCCCTCTTTGTTTCCTTCTGTTTCTGCGTTCCTGTTTTCTGGCCTTCCACCGTTTCTTAAATTCCTGGAGATCCGTAACTCCGATTGGGCTGAAATTTTAACACGATTTTCTTCTGGATATTATATTTCTTACGGCAAAAGAAGGGCCCCAACCGCCATACGGGGTGGCCACAAGCCTTCTGGGCGCGCGTGGGTAGGGGGCGCACCCCTAGGGCTTGTGGGCCCCTCGGGCATCGTCTCGCGTTGATTCTTTTTCTCAAAAATCACATATATTCCAAAATAAATCTTCGTAAATTTTTATCGTGTTTGGACTTCATTTGGTATGGATATTTTGCGAAACAAAAAAAATGCAACAAACAGAACTGGCACTGGGCACTGGATCAATATGTTAGTCCCAAAAGTAATATAAAAAGTTGCCAAAAGTATATGAAAGTGGTAGAATATTGGCATGAAACAATCAAAAATTATAGATATGATGGAGACATATCAGCATCTCCAAGCTTAATTCCTGCTCGTCCTCGAGTAGGTAATGATAAAAAAAGATAATTTTTGATGTGGAATGCTACCTAGCATAATCTTGATCATATAATCTAATCATGGCATGAATATTAAGATACGAGTGATTCAAAGCAATAGTCTATCATTTGACATAAAGAAATAAATACTCAAGCATCCCTGCAAACAATCATGTCTTTCAAAATATCAATGCTAAAGAATGTTATCCCTACAAAATCATATAGTCTGGCTATGCTCCATCTTCATCACACAAAATATTTCATCATGCACAACCCCGATGACAAGCCAAACAACTGTTTCATACTTTTAATGTTCTCAAGCTTTTTCAATTTTCACACAATACATGAGCGTGAGCCATGGATATAGCACTATAGGTGGAATAGAATATGGTGGAGGTTGTCAGGAGAAGACAAAAAGGAGAAAGTCTCACATCAACTAGGCAAATTAATGGGCTATGGATATGCCCATCAATTGATATCGATGCAAGTGAGTAGGGATTGCCATGCAACAGATGCACTAGAGCTATAAGTTTATGAAAGCTCAAACTGAAAACTAAGTGGGTGTGCATCCAACTTGCTTGCTCATGAAGACCTCGGGCATTTGAGGAAGCCCATCATCGGAATATACAAGCCAAGTTCTATAATGAAAAATTCCCACTAGTATATGAAATTGACAACATAGGAGACTCTCTATATTGAAAACATGGTGCTACTCTGAAGCACAAGTGTGGTAAAGGATAGTAGCATTGCCCCTTCTCTCCTTTTCTCTCTTTTTTATTTTCTTTTTTGTTTTAGGCTCTTTGGCCTCTCTTTTTTATTTTGGGCTCTTTGGCCTCCTTTTATTTTATTTTTAAGTCTGGAGTCTCATCCCAACTTGTGAGGGAATCATAGTCTCCATCATCCTTTCCTCAGATGGGACAATGCTCTAATAATGATGATCATCACACTTTTATTTACTTACAACTCGATAAATCTAATACATGATGACTTTATATGAATGCCTCTGGCAGTGTACCAGGATGTGCAATGATCTAGCATAGCAAATATATAAAAAAAACGGACAAGCCATGAAAATATCATGCTAGCTATCTTACGATCATGCAAAGCAATATGACAATGAACGCTCAAGTCGTATATATGATGATGATGAAAGTTGCATGGAAATATATCTCGGAATGGCTATGGAAATGCCATGATAGGTAGGTATGGTGGCTGTTTTGAGGAAGGTATGAGGAGGGTTTATGCCCCAACGAAAGTTGCGCGGTACTAGAGAGGCTAGCAATGATGGAAGGGTGAGAGTGCGTATAATCCATGGACTCAACATTAGTCATAAAGAACTCACATACTTATTGCAAAAAATTATTAGCCATCAAAGCAAAGTACTGATATGCATGCTCCTAGGGGGGTAGATTGGTAGGAAAAGACCATCGCTCATCCCCGACCGCCACTCATAAGGAAGAAAATCAAAAAATAAATCATGCTCCGACTTAATCACATAACGGCTCATCATACGTGCATGCTTTGGGAATCACAAACCTTAACACCAATATTCTTACTAAACCACAATCATTCACTAGTACCTCCCACATATTACCGTCTCTATATCTCAAAACTATTGCAAGGAATCAAACATATCATATTCAGTGATATACAAGTTTTATGTAGGATTTTACGACTAACCATGTGAATGACCAATTCCTGTTGACTCTCTAAATAGATATAAGTGAAGCAAGAGAGTTTAATTCTTTCTACAAAAGATTTGCCCACACTCGAACAAATATAAGTGAAGCAAAATAGCATTGTACAAATGGCAGTTTCCTATGTGTAGAGAAACAGGCAATCCAAACTTCAAATGATATAAGTGAAGCACATGAAGCATTCTAAAAAGCCATACTCAAAAGATATAAGTGAAGTGCAAAGAGCATTCAATAAATCAACCAAGGACTTTCTCATACTAGCATGGTGCATTATTAAAATAAAAATAAAAAGCACACGACACTCCAAGATTTACGCATATCATGTGACGAATAAAAATATAGCTCCAAGTAAAATGATGGTTGTTAGAAGAAAGAGGGGATGCCTTTCGGGGCATCCCCAAGCTTAGTTGCTTGGGAGTCCTTGAATATTACCTTGGGGTGCCTCGATCATCCCCAAGCTTAGGCTCTTGCCACTCCTTATTCCTTCATCCATCGTGATCTCACCCAAAACTTGAAAACTTCAACCACACAAAACTTCACAAAACCCTCGTGAGATCCATTAGTATAATAAAACAAATCACTACTTTAAGTACTGTTGCAAACCCATTCATATTTTATTTTTGCATTATAACTACTGTACTCTAACTTCACCATGTCTTATATCACCGATACAATCCATAGATTCATCAAAACACGCAAAACAATGCATCAAAAACAGAATCTGTCAAAAACAGAATAGTCTGTAGCAATCTGAACATTGACCATACTTCTGTAACTCCACAAATTCTGAAAAAATAGAAAAAATAAACATTTTGCATAGAAGTACTATGTAAAAATTTCAGAAACTTTTGATGTTCCAGTAAAAAATGCAAATTCACGCACTACAGCCAAAGTTTCTATTTTTGCACTGGATAAACCAAACAAGCAATCTAATCATCCTAAAGGCAAATCTTGGCACATTATTTTTATAATACAATGGATTTGTACAAGGGGATAATTATTTTTGTTGAAAAGTTTCTGTAATCAAGGTTCATAAAGTTTCCATGGGCATGAACAAAGTTCAAGGCTAGCTCCGACTTTAACAATGCTCGTCTTTCTCGCTTTCGCTTTTCTTTTTGATTTTTTTTAAGTTCCCCTCTATATTTTTTTTTGTTTTTAAACTTTTTAAAAGCACACAACAGAATAAAATGACTCTCTAAAACCTCCGGGTTGTCTCCCTGGCAGCTTTTTCTTTAAAGCCATTAAGCTAGGCATTAAGTGCTCAAGTAATTGATCCACCGGGATCCCAAGGTATATCAAAGCCAATTTTAATTAACAATGATTTGTAATTTAGTATTGAGCACAAAGCAACATATATCATGCAACAACAAAGTCTAACTCTCTTCCTATGCATCGGCATGTCATAAAAGAACAATTCATGCACACAAAGTAAAGGCCGATGCATAGCATAAACAGTTTCTTGCAATTTTATTGTGTTGGAAACATAGAGAGGTGGAGATGTAGTTCCTCTCTCATCATAATTGCAAGTAGGAGCAGCAAGCACATGCATATTATATTTATCAAAATCATCATGTGTAGTGGTAAAACGCAACCCATCAATATAATCCTTAATAAGCACAAACTTCTCCGATATAGTGTAGTTGAGAGAATTCAAAAAGATAATAGGACTATCATGTTTGGGTGCAATAGCAACAATTTCATTCTTAACATAAGGAACTATAGCAAGTTCATGTCCATTGTAGGAGATATGCCCTAGAGGCAATAATAAATGTTATTATTTATCTCCATGCTCATAATTATGTTTATGTTTCATGCTATAACTGCTATGGTTCCCGAGCCCGTATATCCATAAAGGCTCTGGGGAAAACCCATGTGCACGTGTGGAATAATAAACGGTAAAATGTATTCCTAGTCATGCCTCTAAGACTAGCTCAAGTGTTGCATGATGATTATGTTTTCCCAATCATGGGCATGTCTATGCCAGCAGCTTTGAGGGCACAATGTTAGAAGAACTTTTGTGTTGAATCGACCCGATTGATGTTATGCTATGAGATACTTTCGTCACAAGTTAATGGTTAATAACACAGAGATGGTTAATGTCTGCATGATTCCTTAGACCATGAGAGTATCGAGTTTCTTCATGCTTGCTTCATGAACTTTGGGGTTTGTTAAACGTCATCCGTAACTGGATGGCTATTACGGCGGCTTACGGGTTCATGGGAAAGTATGTCAAGTAACTTGATAGCTCAAGATTGGGATTTGCTCCTCCGACGATGGAGAGATATCTCTGGGCCCTCTCGGTGTTACGGTATCCATCATCGTCTGGCCAGACACTTTGTGATTTGATCACGGGGATGCCAGAACACGGTAACGAGAAAAGAGAACAATACCGGTAACGAGGTAACTGGCTTAGTGGACAAGTTGTTGATCCACGGGAATGCCAACATGTCTCACCTCGGGTATTTGTAACATATCGCGAAGCAACAGGAATAGCACACGGCAACTGGAGGTTCACTCGAATATTCATTCGTGTGGGTATAGGGGTCAATATGGGTGTCCACGGCTCCGATGCTGATCATTGATCGGAAAGTGTTTCGGTCATGTCTATACTTCACCGAACCTATAGGGTCACACGCTTAAGGGTCATCTATCTGCTGAATACTAGACTAGGAGTCCGAGAGAAAGTCACTGGAAAAGTTTCAGAGACAACGGAATAGTTTCGGAGAGAACACCGAAAAAGTTTTGGTAAAACCGAAAAGTTGTTTCGGATAAAACCATTGATCCAAAAAGGTTTCGGCAAGCACCGGGAATGTTTTGGAGGTTGCCAGATTGGTCTGGTAATTTCTGGAATTTTTCTGGAGAAAAAACCGAAAAAAAGTTTTCGGAGCTGCCGGGATTGTTTACAGAGTAAACGAAGATGGTTTTAAATTAAACCACCATACTGGAAATGTTCCAGAGCACGTCCAGATAATTTTAGAGGGTGCCGGAAATGTTCTGGGACCTTTCGGAATTTTTCAGAAGTAACAATCGCGGAAAACATCTTGTCCCAGCGTGAGGGGACAAGATCCCACGTTACGTGGGGGCTGTTTTGGGGTTCCTCCCCTTGGGGGAGCAGCCCCTTGTGGCTGGACAAAAGGTGTTGGGGGGGCCCCCCATGGTGGGGGGCAGCCCCCACAAATGGTGGAAAATGTTGGGAGGAAGGTGGGGCCCCATGGGGAACACCATGGACAAGGGAACATGTTTTCTCCATGTTTGGTGGGAACATGTTTCCTTGTTTGGTGGGTGCTTGTTTGGTGGGCTGAAATTTCAGCCACCACCACCCCCTCCTTCCCCTATAAAAGGAGGTGGAGAGGAGCTCTCCATCACCACTCCAACTCTCTCACACAAGCCATGCATGATCTGGCATTCTCTCTCCCTCCCACAAAATAGTTTCGTAGTGCCGAAAGGCTGTCTGGGTTCCGGTGGGAACTAGTTCTGGACGGCGAAGCCCTGCTGGATAGATGACACTGTATGTGTGCAACTCTGTAGAGAGGTCGTAGTTTCGTCCTTTTGCCCGAGGGGCTGTTCGAGTGTCCTCCCGAAGGGCTGTCCGAGTAACCGTCCGAGTTTCGGAGTGCCTCCCGAAGGGCTGTCCGCGACACCGTCCGGGGGACGGTTCGACCGACTCCCGGAGGGCTGTCCGAGGGGCAGATGAGGGAGTACATCCTCGCGGTTGGGAGGTTGTAAATCCTAGCTGCGGGGATCTGCACCGACGATCGTCATCGACTCTACTTCCGCTGCGCTACGAGTCGGTAACGAAAAGATCAAACCTTGTATGCAGTCTCCATAGTGGTCCTGGGCTGGTGCGTAGGGCGGAAAATTTTTGTTTTCTGCTGCGTTACCCTACATCCATAAGCATAATTCATACTGGCATCATGGCCACAAGCATAGCAAGCATCAATTTCATCAAAAAGGGATATTTCAAACGAATCCAAGGGATCATAGCAATCATCATAGCATTCATTCTTCAATAAGCATGAAGGGAAATTAAACAATGTATGAGTTGAAGAATTACTCTCATTAGAAGGTGGGCACGGGTAGCTAATCCGCTCTTCCTTCTTTTGTTCTTCGCTCTCCTTGTCATCTTTTTCATCCAATGAGCTCACAGTGTCATCAATTTCTTCTTCCATAGATTCCTGCAAAATATTAGTCTCTTCTTGGACAGCGGAGACTTTCTCAATAAACTCATTAATATCGGCATTATATTCATAATTCTCATAGCAATATTTAATTATAGCATAATTTTTAGGTCTGTAAACATCATCATCATAATTTTCACACTTTTCAAACAAAGATTCGATTTCATAAGCACCCTTAAAAGCAACGAATTCTTCTATTCGTTCCACATCATAGTAATCATATACACCATTAGCATAATAAGCCAAGGTTTCATTGTCATTAAATTTACATGAAAAGGGAAGGTGTGGAGCCTTCATCCTAGAGCAACAAGTATAATCATATCTCAAGCATAGATTCCGAGCATACCAATGCAACATATGAATTTGATCCCATAAGAGTTTCCCTTTTTGAGTCAAGCGATAATCCCTAAAGTATTCACATTGATCCAATGTGTCTCCCATTATCAAGTTAAATGGGGTTTTCTCAGGATTATCAAAATAGTGTTTAATATTTTTCACATAACGAGCATCGAGGGTTTTAGGAGGTTCCCCATCTCCATGAGTAGCAAGTACACCTAATTTTTTTGGTATTTCGTGTTCCATATCCATAGCTAAAGATAGAGAACAACTTAGAATAGAAAATAAAATCTACTTAGTGATAAAGCAAACAAGCACACACGAGAATATTCACCCCACGCTATTGCTCCCCGGCAACGGCGCCAGAAAAAGGTCTTGATAACCCACAAGTATAGGGGATAAATTGTAGCCTTTCTCGATAAGTAAGAGTGTCGAACCCAACGAGGAGCTAAAGGTATAACAAATATTCCCACAAGTTCTATCGACCACCGATACAACTCTACGCACGCTTAAAGTTCGCTTTACCAAGAACAAGTATGAAACTAGAAGTACTTTGTAGGTGTAAAGGGATAGGTTTGCAAGATAATAAAGAACACATAAATAAAAGCTAGGGGCTGTTTAGATAAAGAAACAATTAAGTTAGTTTTAGTAGAGAGCTTTTTGTCACCAGAAACATTATCTGTCCCTAGGCAATCGATAACTAGACCGGTAATCATTATTGCAATTTTATATGAGGGAGAGGCATAAGCTAACATACTTTCTCTACTTGGATCATATGGACTTATGATTGGAACTCTAGCAAGCATCCGCAACTACTAAAGATCATTAAGGTAAAACCCAACCATAGCATTAAAGTATCAAGTCCTCTTTACTCATATACGCAAACAACCTACTTACTCGGGTCTGTGCTTCTGTTTCCTTCTGTTTCTGCATTCCTGTCTTCTGGCCTTCCACTGTTTCTTAAATTCCCGAAGATCCATAACTCCGATTGGGCTAAAAATTTAACACGATTTTCTTCCGGATATTATCTTTATTGCAGTGAAAGAAGGGCCCAAACTGCCATACGGGGTGGCCACAAGCCTTCTGGGTGCGCCTGGGGTAGGGGGCGCACCCCTAGTGCTTATGGGCCCCTCGGCAATCGTCACACATTGATTCATTTTCCCAAAAATCACATATATTCCAAAATAAATCTCCGTAAATTTTTATCGCATTTGGACTTCGTTTGGTATGGATATTCTACGAAATAAAAAACATGCAACAAACAGGAACTGACACTGGGCACTGGATCAATATGTTAGTCCCAAAAATAATATAAAAAGTTGCCAAAAGTATATGAAAGTGGTAGAATATTGGCATGAAATAATAATAAAATTATAGATACAACGGAGACGTATCAGGAGGACACAGACAAGTTGCTACATGGGTAAGAGAGAATGAACCTTGTGCAGTTAGCAGCGTCTCGGCGGTTTTGATGGTGCTAGTATTCTGTTTTCTAACATGCAGGTTGGATATGAGAAGGCAGCGCAAGATCAAGGACTGGGACAAGCATCATAGGAAGTATGTCATACAGTTCGCGCTTAGTGTGGAGCAAGCTAAGGCTGGAAAAGGGTCTAGGCTTTGCCAGCACTGCCCGATCGCGTTCAACAACTACCTCACATGATTTCTTGCAAGTACCTGTGTGGAGATATGCAAGCCGGCGTATAATGAGGAGATTTTGGAAGATCCCACCGTCTTTGATGAGCTAACCCAGCACCAGTACAACAAACTTGTCAGGGAAGGCACCCGAGTCCCTTCAGCTCTAGTGATGAACTTTGTGGTAAAGACTTCCCCTCTGTGCTTTCCCGTTTGCCCTATTCACATCTTTGCTTGCCTAAAATATTTATGTCATTTCTGTTCACAGCGTACCCAGATAAAAAAGTAGCTGATGAGAGCCAGACTATTCTGGAGACAACCCCGGTTGGAAAAAGCGATGGGGAAGGTGCACTTCGAGCATTCATTAAGGTACACATCTCTTTCAATTGTCCATGTTACATGTCTTGCTACATTCGATATCTCATTCACTTGTACATGTTGCAGCGTCAGGGCCACGGGTTAAGGCGGTTATCGGACCTTGTCGGTTGTCGTGACCCCAAATATGTATCACCTCAGCGGTCTAGGTCGGCTACACCATCAGATCCCACTTCTGACAATGGGGCTCCTTTGGAGGACGAGGATGTGGGTGTGGTGACCCAAGAGGTATGCCAATAGCATATATTCATTTCTTGATGCATTGCTAACTTCATCCTCAAGCATGTTCTTTTCCATATCGTTTGTTTTTATAATAGGTTGATGATGACATGACCTTGGAGAACTATCAAGTTCGGTCAGCATACATGTTAAAGCCTAGGAGGGGAATCAATAAATACACACCCGAAGACTTCGCCGAAAAAGGCAAGAGGACGGTCGGCACTTCGCGGATGGCGGCCTTGGATGACTATGTGGACGAGGTGGAGGAGGAGGAACCAGAGCTGGAGCCGGAGCCGGTTGCTCATGCTAGGAAGAAGAAGATATCCGTCAGGAAGGGAAGAGGCGGCAATAAGCGCGGAAGGAACTAGTCATCGTTTTCTTATGTCGAGCTTGTTATTCCATTGAACTTTTAGGCTTGGTTGAACTTGTCATATCATTGAACTTGTAGCAATGTTGAACTTATTGACTTTCGTCAAGTTGAATGGATGTTCGAGTTGATCGTAATAGCTTAAGTTTTATCATATTAATTCATGAAACTGTCATAATATTTATGCTGGAAATCTGTAATGAAACTGCACAGGAGCTGTTTAGCTTCAGCATGTTCAGATATGTGCGGCACCTAGCCCTCAGGCGCTGCACTGCACAGTGCAACGCCCAGGAGGCAGGCATTGCACTGTACAGTGCAGCGCCCGTCAGCTAGGCGGCACACAAGGACTTAGCGAGATTTTGGCCTCGGTTTACCTAGGAAACCTTCTGTTGCTCTCTGGATAGCTTGTCCACATGTGCAATGCCTAGCTTCAAGGCGCCACACCGTATAGTGCAGCGCCTAGCTCCAAGGCGTTGCACTTTATGGTGTGGCGCCTTGAAGCTAGGCGTTGCACATTTGGAAAAGCTATCCAGAGAGCAACAGAAGGTTTCCAGCAAGTTTTGAGGCAATATTTTTGCTAAGTCCTTGTGTCGCGCCTGTAGACTAGGCGGGCGTTGCACTGTACAGTGCAGCGCCTAGGGCACAGGCGCCGCACAAGGACTTAGCAAAAATATTGCCTCAAAACTTGCTGGAAACCTTCTGTTGCTCTGTGGATAGCTCGTCCAAATGTGCAGCGCCTAGCTTCAAGGCGCCACACCATGCAGTGCAATGCCTTGGAGCTAGGCACTGCACATCTAGACAAATGTCCAGAGAACAACATAATGTTACAGCCAGAAACAGAGTAGTGTGACGCCTAGCACGGAGGCGTTGCACCGTGCAGTGCAGCGCTTGAGTGCTAGGCGCCACACTTTGACTTAGCAAAAAATTTGGCAGAGAAGTGGCTACAACCTTCTGTTGCTCTCTGGATAGCTTGTCCAAATGTGCAATGCCTAGCTCCGAGGCGCCACACCTCACAGTGCAACGCCACCGAGCTGGGCGTTGCACATCTGGACCAATATGCAGAGAGCAACAGAAGGTTACAGCCAGAAACAGAGTACTGTGGCGCCTAGCCCGGAGGCGCCACACTAGGCATTACACATATGGACAAATGTCCAGAGCAAAACAGAGTAGTGTGATGATGTGCAGTAGCAGTGATGGCAGTAGAGTAGTGTGATGATGAAAACACATATTGAAAAAGACAACACATGGCACACATAGTAGTTCACAACACATAGTACTTCACAACACATAGTAGTTCAAATAGAGTAGTTCATACAACCAAATCAAGGAGGAGTCCAAAACACATAGTAGTTCACAACACATAGTAGCTAGTTGACAACCAAATCGAAGATCATAGTTTAGAGGATAACACGGTCATAGTCCACAACCAAATCAAAGATGACATAGCTCTATTGCGTCGAGCAAGGCCCCTTTCCCTTCTTCTTCTTCCTCTCTTTGTCTTACGGGAGCGCTCACGAGGCTCTTGGAATCGGTCGTTGCCCGATTCATGGCCGCCACCATGGCCCCATCCATCCATGTCACCTCTAAGACGCTTTGTCTTACGTCTACCTCATTTAACAACCTTCAAATCCGGATCCGGCCATAGTTGAACTCCATGGTACTCCGGCCATTGTGATTGGTCAAAGTATGGGTGAAATCGGGGAGCCCATGTATTCTTGACCGTCATGATTGAGAACTCCGAGAGCCTCACGGTGAGCGGGTGATCGACGTCCACATTCCTAACGCGACCGGTGGTATACAAGTGTGAGCATGGGAGATGAAGCAACAATGGCCTCCCACAAGAGCAATCACACCGTGTTAGGGAGACCTTGAAAGCCCGACCTCCATGTTGGTGGCCATCGTTTGTGGTTCCTCCTGGCTCTTTCACTTCATACAACCAATCGTCATCATTATATAGTATAGCTTCTTGTGAGTCCGCCTTTCATGATTGAAATTCCAACCATTCATCAACCTTGGGTGGGAACTTGTACTTGTACTTCCGCTTGTTCTCACCCGCTATCTGCGCATCCGTTTCCATTGAGTGCTTTAGGAAGTACGCATTCATCTTGTCAAATGTGTTGGGGATATTATTACTGGGTGTAAACCGGCCAGGAGAGGCCGGGTTATCCCCATAATGAGTTATTTATATTTGAAGCCCATGAAGACAAGGAGTATGGCGCTTGATGAAGGCCCAGGGCCCAAAGGCGGATTAAGGGCTTGTAGGTGTAAACCGCCATATTATATGTAACTTGTCTTGTAAGATAAGAAGAGAGTAGAGACCGAGCCAGACACGTTTATGAGCCGGCCTCGGGATTCTGTAAACCGCTGGGCGTCAACCTGTGTATATAAAGGGACGACCCGACGGCGGTTGAAGGGGGTGGTGGGACAACAAATCGAGAGCCAGGCATAGCGGATTCGCTCCCTGGTCATCAAAACCCTAGCAATTCCACAACAACTGGATTAGGCCTTTACCTTCACCGCAAGGGGCCGAACCAGTATAAACTCTCTGCGTCCCTTGTTCGCTTTAACCCCTTTAAGCTAACCCATTGCAATGGCTCCACGACTAAGTCCTTTCTCTAGGACATCTGCCGTGACAAGACCACGACAGTTGGCGCCCACCGTGGGGCTATCGCACTATGGTTTCGAGTTCTTAGAGGGCAGCTTCGAAGGACTCAAGGGATACGCTGTGGGCCAGATGACCAAAAGTCATCGCGGCAAGCTCTACATCGACGACGCAGGCTGGGGCCCCGAGGCCGGTTCAATTGAGTACGGGTACCGGGTCCCCTTCGGCGGCATTCATGTGTTCATTGGCAAGATTGGCGAACCGGGCCCTGAGCCGGACATCTGCATCGACATCGTCGAAACGGCTCAGCGTGCGAGATCTGCCCGGGTTAAACCTGTCATGAAGCGTGCCTTCGTGGGAGTCATCCACGGAGTGGAATCTGAAGATAGATCAGAATATGATGGTGAAACCGTTGTTTATTCCGGTGATGAGTCATCTACTGGAGAGACCGAGTCATTGTACCAGCTGCAGGATGGCCGGTTTGGTGGTTGTTCCGATGGCGACAGTATTCCGGACTCTCTTGACCCGCCAAGCCGGGTTGCGATCTTCATGGTCGGTACACAGTCAGCGCCACAATCTTCGACCGTTGCGGCGATGATCTTCGGTTTAGCAGTGGCGACGGCAGCTGGGGCAGGAGGCCCTGTGCCACCGCCGGCTCAGGCTCTGTCCGATTTATTCGACACCTTGGCAGCACTGTTAGCGGCCGAAGTCAGCCCGGTGGATCAGGAGCGGCACAACGCAGAAGTGGCGAAGGTGAAGGATCAGATAGCCCAAGCCAAGGTGGATTTGGCAGCTAAAAACACCAGGATGGCTGCAGAGCGGGCCGAGTTAGATGCACATGCCTATCGGCTTATGTTGGATCAGAACACGTCAAATGATGTAATGAGGAGAAGGTACCGATCTCACCTGCCTCCGGTTTATGAAGCCAGGAATCTCTTCAATACGCCAGGGGCCGGAACCAGCAACTAGCCAGTGGTAAACTGGGTAGAAGTGCCTGGAACGGGGACGCTGGTTTAGCCACGCGCAATAGATCCGCCTCCTCAGAATATCCCATCCCAGCATGTGCCCACGGGTCATTACTCCAACCCCTTGGATAACATAGTTGCGGCCGCTTCACGATTGGCAGCCCTTCCAGTCGATGGTGAGTCCCCTGTAGCGGTGGAGACGCGACGGGCTAGGGAGCTCCTTCAGATAGCTTTGACTCAGCAACAGGCTTATTCGTACAGTCGTGAGAGGATTCATTCCACCCCCCGCCCAAGCCAGAGCTACAGCAGGCATGTTGATGAACCGGCTGTGTCTAGCAGTGCCCGCAACCGTAATCCGCCACGAGGCCATAACCCGGCGGGTGGCGGTGTTGATGCTCAGGATGTGGTGGACCGTGCTAGGGCACGACGAGAGGCTGAGTTAGCAGCACAGAACGCGGCCCGTCAGCTTACTCCGGTTCGTCCAACAACTTCGGTGGAACCAGGGGTTACCTCTAGTTCTTTGGGGGTGCCGTGTCTCGTCCCAGCATTACGCAATGTACGGCTGCCCAAGGACTTCAAGGGCCCACGTAAAGTGCCGAATTACACTGCCAATTTATCCCCCGAGTCGTGGGTGGAGAGTTATGAGATGGCGATGGAGATGCTGGACGTAGATGAGGCGGCATGTGCTAAGTACTTCACCATGATGTTGGAAGGGACAGCTCGCACTTGGTTGAAAAACCTACCAGCTAACTCCATTGGGTCATGGGCCGAGCTAAGAGCCCGGTTTATTCAGAATTTCAAAGACACGTGCAAACAGCCCATGTCAATTATGAATTTAGCTGCCTGTGTCCAGGAGGAAGGAGAATCAACAACCCATTGGGTGCGTCGGGTTTCAGAGATTTTGCATTCATCAGACCGCATCAACGCTGATACGGCTGTTTTGATGTTGGAAGGCAATTGTCGGTTTACGCCTCTTAAGTTGAAGCTGGGACGGCTTAAACGCCATTGCAATGACATGGGGACACTTATGGCAGCTCTGGTGAAATATGCCGACTCTGATAGTACCAAGGACCCTGAATCTGATGATGACAAGATAGGAAAGGGAAAGAAGGGTGGCAGCACCAAAGGGCAGCAGCATAACTCGGCGGGGCATGGAAACAGTGGTAAGCGTAAAGCAGATAACAGTTCAGATTTTGTAGCTAATACCAACGCGCAGGGTAATGGTCAGTGTCGGAAGGGTAAACCGCCCCCGCGTGGAAGAGAACCAAGTCCCAATCCGGAGCGCCTGAATTACCTGTTGAATCAGCCCTGCCCAAAGCACGGATCGTGGGACAAGCCAGCCACGCACCTCTGGAAGGATTGTTATATTATGCGAGAGTTCAAAGATTCAGAATTTTTCCGGAATGATAATGGATCGGCTGGCAGTTTAGGCCCCGGGTCTCCTGGGCCGGGTTATGGTGGAGGCAGTTCCGGTTCAGGATTCCATGGTAATCAAAGCGGACATGGCAATCAAGGCAATCAAGGCAACCAAGGTGGTTATAATCATCAGGGGAACCAACAGCAGCAGCAGCAGTCGGGTTATCAGAGCAACCCGAAGCAGTTAAACAGTGGACAGTACCATAAAAGGGCAGTGAACTCCGTTGAACCGGCGGTGCCCCGTTACTTACGCTGGTCTGAACAACCCATTGTGTGGAGTCGAGAGGATCATCCAGCTCGGGTTGATAATCCGGGTCATCTGGCGTTGGTGGTGGCACCTCAGGTGGGAGGTTACAAGTTCAGTAAAGTACTCATGGATGGGGGGAGTAGTATCAATATCCTTTATTATGAAACCTTCCATCGCATGGGGTTAACAGATAAAAATCTTAAACCGTCCAGCACGGTCTTCCATGGTGTGGTGCCTGGTAAATCGGCGTATCCGGTCGGTAAGATAGCTCTGGAGGTTGCTTTCGGTGATGAGCATGATTCAAGATCAGAAACATTGACCTTTGAAGTGGTGAAAATCAAGAGCCCGTATCATGCCCTGTTTGGGCGGCCGGCTTATGCTAAATTCATGGCGAGGCCCTGTTATGTCTATCTGCAGCTCAAGATGCCGGGTCATAAGGGGACCATCACGGTACATGGGAGCCGTAAGATCGCTTTGGAGTGTGAAGAAGGTGATGCGGCTTATGCTGAGTCGGTTTGTGCAACAGAGGAGTTGAAGTTTTACAAAGACAATGTTGATCCGGCAGATATGACTTCCTTGAAGAAGCCAACTACAGAGCATGATCCGGCCTTGAAGTTTAAGTCGGCTGATGAGACTAAGCTGGTTGATTTCGTTCCTGGCGATTCATCCCAGCAGTTCAGCATCAGCGCTACCTTGGATCCGAAATAGGAAAGCGCGCTCATCGAGTTCATTCATGAGAACCGGGACATCTTTGCGTGGAAGCCTTCTGACATGCCAGGTGTACCGAGGGAACTCGCTGAGCACACTCTTAATGTTGATCCCAAGTTTAAACCGGTCAAGCAGTTTCTCCGCCGGTTCAATGAAGAAAGACGCAAGGCTATTGGTGAGGAAGTGGCCAGGCTCTTGGCAGCTGGCTTTATTGTTGAGGTATTTCATCCTGAGTGGTTGGCTAATCCGGTGCTAGTACTTAAGAAGAACGGCACTTGGCGTATGTGTGTGGACTACACAGATTTGAACAAGGCTTGTCCAGCGGATCCTTTTGCCCTCCCTCGTATTGATCAAATCATTGATGCTACGGTGGGTTGCGAGCGTTTGAGTTTTCTGCCCCCCCCCCCCCCCCCCCCCCCCCCCCCCCCCCCCCCCCCCCCCCCCCCCCCCCCCCCCCCCCCCCCCCCCCCCCCCCCCCCCCCCCCCCCCCCCCCCCCCCCCCCCCCCCCCCCCCCCCCCCCCCCCCCCCCCCCCCCCCCCCCCCCCCCCCCCCCCCCCCCCCCCCCCCCCCCCCCCCCCCCCCCCCCCCCCCCCCCCCCCCCCCCCCCCCCCCCCCCCCCCCCCCCCCCCCCCCCCCCCCCCCCCCCCCCCCCCCCCCCCCCCCCCCCCCCCCCCCCCCCCCCCCCCCCCCCCCCCCCCCCCCCCCCCCCCCCCCCCCCCCCCCCCCCCCCCCCCCCCCCCCCCCCCCCCCCCCCCCCCCCCCCCCCCCCCCCCCCCCCCCCCCCCCCCCCCCCCCCCCCCCCCCCCCCCCCCCCCCCCCCCCCCCCCCCCCCCCCCCCCCCCCCCCCCCCCCCCCCCCCCCCCCCCCCCCCCCCCCCCCCCCCCCCCCCCCCCCCCCCCCCCCCCCCCCCCCCCCCCCCCCCCCCCCCCCCCCCCCCCCCCCCCCCCCCCCCCCCCCCCCCCCCCCCCCCCCCCCCCCCCCCCCCCCCCCCCCCCCCCCCCCCCCCCCCCCCCCCCCCCCCCCCCCCCCCCCCCCCCCCCCCCCCCCCCCCCCCCCCCCCCCCCCCCCCCCCCCCCCCCCCCCCCCCCCCCCCCCCCCCCCCCCCCCCCCCCCCCCCCCCCCCCCCCCCCCCCCCCCCCCCCCCCCCCCCCCCCCCCCCCCCCCCCCCCCCCCCCCCCCCCCCCCCCCCCCCCCCCCCCCCCCCCCCCCCCCCCCCCCCCCCCCCCCCCCCCCCCCCCCCCCCCCCCCCCCCCCCCCCCCCCCCCCCCCCCCCCCCCCCCCCCCCCCCCCCCCCCCCCCCCCCCCCCCCCCCCCCCCCCCCCCCCCCCCCCCCCCCCCCCCCCCCCCCCCCCCCCCCCCCCCCCCCCCCCCCCCCCCCCCCCCCCCCCCCCCCCCCCCCCCCCCCCCCCCCCCCCCCCCCCCCCCCCCCCCCCCCCCCCCCCCCCCCCCCCCCCCCCCCCCCCCCCCCCCCCCCCCCCCCCCCCCCCCCCCCCCCCCCCCCCCCCCCCCCCCCCCCCCCCCCCCCCCCCCCCCCCCCCCCCCCCCCCCCCCCCCCCCCCCCCCCCCCCCCCCCCCCCCCCCCCCCCCCCCCCCCCCCCCCCCCCCCCCCCCCCCCCCCCCCCCCCCCCCCCCCCCCCCCCCCCCCCCCCCCCCCCCCCCCCCCCCCCCCCCCCCCCCCCCCCCCCCCCCCCCCCCCCCCCCCCCCCCCCCCCCCCCCCCCCCCCCCCCCCCCCCCCCCCCCCCCCCCCCCCCCCCCCCCCCCCCCCCCCCCCCCCCCCCCCCCCCCCCCCCCCCCCCCCCCCCCCCCCCCCCCCCCCCCCCCCCCCCCCCCCCCCCCCCCCCCCCCCCCCCCCCCCCCCCCCCCCCCCCCCCCCCCCCCCCCCCCCCCCCCCCCCCCCCCCCCCCCCCCCCCCCCCCCCCCCCCCCCCCCCCCCCCCCCCCCCCCCCCCCCCCCCCCCCCCCCCCCCCCCCCCCCCCCCCCCCCCCCCCCCCCCCCCCCCCCCCCCCCCCCCCCCCCCCCCCCCCCCCCCCATTATGAAACCTTCCGTCGCATGGGATTAACAGATAAAAATCTTAAACCGTCCAACACGGTCTTCCATGGTGTGGTGCCTGGTAAATCAGCGTATCCCGTTGGTAAGATAGCTCTGGAGGTTGCTTTTGGAGACGAGCATGATTCAAGGTCAGAGACATTGACTTTTGAAGTGGTGAAAATCAAGAGTCCGTATCATGCCCTGTTTGGACGGCCGGCTTATGCTAAGTTCATGGCAAGGCCCTGTTATGTCTATCTGCAGCTCAAGATGCTGGGTCATAAGGGGACCATCACGGTTCATGGGAGTTGTAAGATCGCTTTGGAATGTGAAGAAGGTGATGCGGCTTATGCTGAGCCAGTTTGCGCAACAGAGGAATTGAAGTTCTACAAAGATAATGTTGATCCAGTGGATATGACGTCCTTGAAGAAGCCAACTACAGAGCATGATCCGGCCTTGAAGTTTAAGTCGGCTGATGAGACTAAGCTGGTTGATTTCGTTCCTGGCGATTCATCCCAGCAGTTTAGCATCAGCGCTACCTTGGATCCGAAATAGGAAAGCGCGCTCATCGAGTTCATCCGTGAGAACCAGGACATCTTTGCGTGGAAGCCTTCTGACATGCCAGGTGTACCGAGGGAACTCGCTGAGCACACTCTTAATGTGGATCCCAAGTTTAAACCGGTCAAGCAGTTTCTCCGTCGGTTCAATGAAGAAAGACGCAAGGCTATTGGTGAGGAAGTGGCCAGGCTCTTGGCAGCTGGCTTTATTGTTGAGGTATTTCATCCTGAGTGGTTGGCTAATCCAGTGCTAGTACTTAAGAAGAACGGCACTTGGTGTATGTGTGTGGACTACACAGATTTGAACAAGGCTTGTCCAGCAGATCCTTTTGCCCTCCCGCGTATTGATCAAATCATTGATGCTACGGCGGGTTGCGAGCGTCTGAGCTTTTTGGATGCGTATTCTGGTTACCATCAGATTAAAATGGCAGTTAAGGACCAGGAGAAGACAGCCTTCATAACTCCCTTTGGAGCCTTCTGCTATGTGTCTATGCCCTTTGGGCTCAAGAGTGCCCAGGCGACTTATCAATGGTGTGTGCAGAATTGTCTTCATGATCAGATCGGCCGCAATGTTCATGCTTATGTGGATGATATTATGGTGAAATCCAGAGAGAAGGAGACATTGATAGATGACTTGAAGGAGACCTTTGATAACCTCCGGGTTTATAAGATGATGCTTAATCCGGCCAAATGTGTCTTTGGTGTACCGGCAGGCAAGCTCTTGGGCTTTCTGGTGTCTAACAGGGGCATTGAAGCTAATCCGGAGAAAATCAAGGCTATAACTTCTTTGGCTAAACCAAAGTGCATCAATGATGTTCAACGTTTGGCAGGCCGGATTGCCACGTTGAGCCGGTTTATCAGTCGCCTTGGTGAGAAGGCCATTCCTTTATATCAGATGCTGAAGAAAACGGATAACTTCGTCTGGAGTAACACCGCCAATGAAGCATTTGAGGACTTAAAGCAGCAGCTTCCTAATCCGCCGGTTCTTGCTGCTCCTGTTGACAAGGAGCCATTGTTGCTATATGTGGCAGCTAACGCCCGGGCTGTTAGCGTGGCTATTGTGGTGGAGCGCAAGGAGGCCGGAAAGGAGTATCCGGTTCAACGGCCGGTTTATTATATCAGTGAGGTACTTATTGAGTCCAAGCAAAGGTACCCGCATTAGCAGAAGCTAGTGTATGGAGTTTTCATGGCAAGCCGGAAGCTTAAGCAATATTTCCAAGGTCATCCCATCACGGTGGTCAGCTCTGCTCCTTTGGGGGATATAATACAGAACAGGGAAGCAACTGGCCGGGTTGCTAAGTGGGCTATTGAGCTTGGGCCTCACGGATTAAAATATATGCCCCGGACGGCGATCAAATCTCAGGCACTTGTGGATTTCATCAATGATTGGACAGAACTACAGGCGCCAGAAGAGAAGCCAGATCATACTTATTGGACTATTCATTTTGATGGATCCAGGCAATTGGAGGGCTCGGGGGCTGGAGTCGTATTAACTTCCCCACGAGGTGATAAGTTTTGTTATGTTCTCCGTTTAATGTTCCCTTGCACTAACAATGCAGCTGAATATGAGGCTTTACTCCATGGTCTTCGAATGGCTAAAGAGATGAATCTAAGCCGGGTTAAATGCTTCGGTGACTCGGACCTGGTGGCTCAAAAAGTGTCCGGTACTTGGGATTCCAAGGACCCACTCATGGCGGCATATCGTCGAGAGGTGGATATTGTTGCAGGTCACTTTAAAGGTTATCAGGTCGATCATGTGGACCGGCGGAAGAATGAAGCGGCGGACACTTTAAGCCGCTTGGGTTCCCAACGTAAGCCGGTTCCACCCAATGTCTTCCTGGATGTGCTGCATAATCCATCCGTCAAGCTCCCTGGTGAAGAGGATTTGGCTGTTCCTGATCCGGAGGCGCAGTTGGTGGCGGCTCTTCATGTTATCCCGGATTGGACAATTCCATATTTGGCGTATATGAACCGGGGCGAGTTACCTGAAGATGAAACCTTGGCCAGACAGATAATCCGGCGGTCCAAGTCCATGACTATTGTCAACGGCGAGTTACATCATTGCAGTGTGACAGGGGCGTTTCAGCGTTGCGTGTCTCCTGACGAAGGCCGTGAGATTCTGCGTGAGATTCACGAAGGGGATTGTGGTCATCACGCCGGTTCAAAATCCCTGGTGGCTAAAGCTTTTCGTCATGGCTTCTATTGGCTGACGGCTCATGCTGATGCAGAAGACTTGGTGAAAAAGTGCGACGGTTGTCAGAAGTTTTCACGCCGTGCTCATGTTCTGGCCCAGGAATTGAGGATGATTCCAATTACTTGGCCTTTTGCAACTTGGGGGCTGGATATGGTTGGACCCTTTAAGAGATCCAAGGACAAGAAGACCCACCTTTTGGTGGTGGTTGATAAGTTCACTAAATGGGTGGAGGCAGAGCCAGTTAGCAAGTGTGATGCAGCTACGGCGGTTCAATTCATCAAGAAAGTGATTTTCCGGTTTGGCTTTCCACACAACATTATAACTGATAATGGTACCAATCTGTCCAAAGGTGCTATGAAGGAGTTCTATCAACGTGAGCACATCCGGCTTGACGTATCATCCGTGGCTCACCCCCAGTCTAATGGTCAAGCAGAGAGAGCCAATCAAGAGATCTTGAGAGGCATCAAGCCCCGGCTTATGGTTCCTTTGCAACGGACGCCGGGTTGTTGGGTAGAGGAGTTACCTTCTGTGTTATGGAGCATCAATACCACGCCCAACAGATCCACGGGTTACACGCCTTTTTTCATGGTTTATGGAGCGGAGGCAGTTCTCCCTAGTGACATCCGTCATGACTCGCCCCGTGTGGCGGCATATGTCGAAGCTGATAATGAGAAGGCACGGCAGGAAGCACTTGACCTATTGAACGAGGAGCGTGACATTGCAGCAGCCCATTCGGCGATTTATCAGCAAGATCTGCGTCGTTATCACAGCCGCCGGGTCAGAACCAGAACTTTTCAAGAAGGCAATCTGGTGCTCCGACTCATCCAGGATCAGACTGATATGCACAAGTTATCCCTCCCTTGGGAAGGACCCTTCGTGGTCAGCAAGAATCTGCACAACGGGTCATACTACCTAATTGATGTTTGAGAACACAAAGACTCACGTAAATCGGAGGAGGAGACCCACCGGCCGTGGAATATCGCTCATCTTCGGCCCTACTATACTTGAGCCATAGGTTCTGCTTATGTACATAGTTATCGCAATGTATATATTATGATCAATATAATAAACCGGAGCCTCAGCTAAAGTGGGGTATCTGTTGTTTTTCTTACATCATGTATGGTTACATGGGGGCTTTTATTTCATAAAGCGGCTTCCGGTTTACCCCTTGATTCAGCTTATCAAAGCTTTATAAAATCACTTGGGGGCTTGGTTGTACTTCAACTAAAGCTACACCTCTTGATCGGCGCAAGGCCACCGGAAAAATCACTTGGGGGCTTGGTCGTATTCGAACCATAGTCACACCTCTTGATCGGCTCAATGCCAAATTACTTCGGGGCCAAAGAGAGTGTTGCAAAAGAACAACTCAAACATAGGCACCCACTGAGCACAGCTCAAAATGTTACTTGGGGATTCTTTGCTATCGCAATGAACAAATAATCTACACTTGTAATAGGCTATCAAGCCACGGCTTGGAAGCCTGGTGTATACACCTAAAACCCCGGGTTAGCCTGCCTTCTTAAGTATGTCACTCCGCCCAGGTAAACCTGGTATGACCCGTTGAACTTTGACAAGTTACTCTAATAAGACCCTGAACTTGTCAAGTTAAAACGACGATTGGTTAAGGATTGAGGACCATCTTAAAAGGCTTTGCAAAATGGTTTAACTCAGTGGCCTGGCAGCCCATGAAAAGCCTCGACTTTGGGGCCTGGCAGCCCGTGAAAAGCCTCGACTACAAGTTTTTTTTTTGTATGCTTTTATTTGCCAAGTTTTTTCTCTTTTGATGGCATTTATAATGTTCTGATAAACCGGTGTTCATTAAACCCGGCTTGACTTTCAACTACAAGTTGTCAGTATCTGATCAGTCATAATCCGGAGATTATTAACCCGGTCTGGTTTTGACTATAAGTCGCCAGAATTGAATATGGATAAACCGGTGTTTATCATAACCCGGAATGGTTTTATCATAAACCGGTACAATATGACAGAAGATTAGGGTTATTACCCTCATTACAACAGTTGGTCAGCCAACATTATGACTCAAGGCCACATGTATCAGTTATTTTCATATTTGATTATTTTCACAAGCCTTGGTTATAAACCCTGGCTATATAACTGGGCATCGTGACCCGTCCGGCGATAAACCGCTAGGACACTATCAACTTTTTGTGTGCAGGAATAGCTTGAGTAAATTGCTATGGATTATGAACATCATATGTCTTAAGCATGGCAGATGAATAAGTATCAGGCACAAATAAGTATACACGATGGCATAGCAGACCAAGTGTTTTAACTAGCCTATTACAAGGCGTTTCAGTGCCCAAAAGGATAATTATTTTCCCGACAAGCATTGCAGCACGTGGAAGTTTAAACCGGCCTCCGGATCATGACTCATCACCAGCTTGACCTGACGGCTGCGGATCATCTTGCACCGGTTCATCCTCTTCGTCTCTACCTAGCGGCTGGAAGTCAGTAGGTGCCCAATTGATCCCAGTTAGGGCTTGGAACACAGCTTCGTTGCTGATAAGGGTGGACGGTTAAATGTCAGGGGCATAGGTGTGCTTACGAATTGGCGGGATGAGATTTTGAACTTCAGGAGTTGGTGCAGCAACCCGTTTGTTGTTGATGTCATAACTCGCCTGATAATGTGAAAGACCAGCTTCTTCAGCTAATTGGCAAGCCAGTGGACGTACTTCCCGGTTTATGGCTCGGAGGTCATCATTGCCAAATTCTGATCCGTCTTCTTTTAAGCTCGGATAGCCTTTGCTGACATCTTCTGGATTGAGATCGGGTACCCATGCCTTTGCCCGGGTTAGCGCGGTTAGAGCACCGGCTCTTGCAGCAGATCTCTTTAGCTCTTCTACCCGGGCAGGCAGCATTGACAGCCTTTCTAGGGTCTCCTTGATTAAAGTTGGTGGCGGTTTGTTGTGCGAAGCAGTGCAAATAATCCGTTGCGCATCGGTATATAACTGCTCTATAAGAGTATAGGCAGCCTTCAGCTTCTTCGTTACGTCAGAGCCCAGATGACTAATGCGAGTCCCTGCATAATTACAAGCATTAGTAAACTGGCTTCGTATGAGATGCTAAGTTGTAAATATGAGGCAAGGATGTTTACCAAACACAGCAGCTGTCATGGCATGTATCTGCCGTTTACGCCAGTCAGTTCATCTACTACCGGTTTAAGAGTTGCTTCTGCGTCCTCGGCTCTTTTTTGCAAAGCGGATTTTTCTGTCTCCCAATCTGGCCGCTCCTTGTTGAAACTTTCCTTCAATTTTTCCATGGCGGCTAAAGCGCTGGTCAGCTCATCCTTTGCCTTGGAGGTTTCGGCTTGCTGGGATTTGATGTTTTCTTGCAGATCAGCGGTTTGAGAATCTTTTTTGCTGAGCTCAGCCTATAAGAAACAGACATATTATGAGATTGACAGTACATATTTGAAGTACCAAGTACATAACAAGTTATGCACCTGATACTTGGGGGCTAATGCATATTTGCTTGTTCTCGGAAATTTCTACAAGTCCCAAGCACAATACAAGTATTACTCTTGGCACTTGGGGGCTAATGTATGTTTGCTCAAAATACTGATATGGGAATTCTTCTACAGTCCCAGTTCATCTTTAAAAAGTTAAACTGACCCTTGGGGGCTACATCAGTGAAAGATACAGTATTGCAATTTTAAAATACAAGTTCATATTACAAGGATAACCCGGCTCTTGGAGATCAAGCATGCAAAACTGAGGTATTACAAAGTCCCGGTTTTTAGATTGATATCATAAACCGTCACTTGGGGGCTACTGGAGTTGATATTTGAAATTGGACATAAGGGAAATAGTTGTGTGGTTACCTCATATCGCTCCTTCATCAGATTTACTAAACCGGCTTCATAATCACGACTGGTGTATAGACGGTTCAAGAAGCCAGAGTGAATATCTTGGGCGTTGAGATGGGCGTAGCTGGACAAATCGGTGCTCCATTTGCCTTTGCCCATAGCAGCAAGCTCATCCTTGGCGCTATGTTTGGATAAAGTGACTGGGTTGCCAGGAGCGGTGTGGCTGATACCGGTAATCATAATATCATCCTCTTTGTGATCAGCAGCCTTCACTGGAGTTGGCGGTTTATCAGTAGCCTTAGCTGGACTGGCCGATTTATCATCAGGTCGGACTGGGCTAGTCGGTTTGTCAGCATGGCTTGTGGTGTCAATTTCTACTTGTTCAGTAAACAAGTCATGGTCTTGAGGCGGCGGATCGTTAAGCATGGCATCAGCATCGGTTTCTTCCAGATCTGGAGTCTTTTTCGGTTCAACAACCGCATTGTCATCAGCCGGTTTATTTAACCGAGCCTTCTTGCTGGGTCTAGGCTTGGCACTGAGAAAAATAAACATGAAGATTAGTACAGTATGCAAAAATAACACATCAAGGATAAAATCAAGTGTATGACTCACCCAGGGACTGTCTTGAGGGCTGGAAGTTGTGTGGCTGTTGACTCGCCAGAGGATGAGTGAGGTGTTCCCTGATAATTTGAATCAGACGGATTAAGAGGCTGCCAGAAACAACCCGCCTTGGAGCAAGAAGTAACAAGAATATAAGAGACCTCTGATCGGCGTTTCCGAACCGGAGTGTTCGGTAAACCGGCGGAGGTAACTACCTAGCCGCTGTGCCGGGTTGTACGGCGAGCTTCGTGTTGCTGCGTCTTCAAAAGAAAGTTTGGGTCCAAGTGAGCAAGGGGGTGAGAAAATTTTACTTTCCGGTTTGCTCGACGGATTTTTGATGTTGGCAGAGGATCTGAATCGGAGGAAAGGATAATTACCTCAATGTCATCAGCTTGACTGCCTTCAGCATCATCCTGATAATAGTCATTGTCAATGAGATGTATGAAAAATGAACCAAGAGAGTCAAGTTCTACCTCTGAGTCCGGGTTAGCCTCATCAGCATCTGCGTTTGGCTCGGAAGATGCAGTGGTCCTTTTCTTGGCAGGTTTTTTTACAACCTTGGTCTTCGGGCGAACTGGCTTTGCCGGTTTATCTTGCGGTTTTGCCGGTTTATCTTGTGGCTTCTTCTTCCAGAATGGATCATCACCCTGGCAAATTTTGTGAGAGTATTTCAAAGGATTAAGCTGAAAACAAGCAAGTTATATGATTCTTACAGCTGGCGGTTTGTTGGAGGTGCAGAAAGGACTTAATCCGGTCCGGCTGAAGACAGCCTCCGATTCATTCAGTATTTTCTTGACTGCCTTAGTAACTTCAGCTTCTGTTAGCTGAATGTCGATATGTCGTTGAGGGTCTTTTAGCTCCCCCGTGTACTCACACATTAAACCGGGGCACCGGCTTAAAGGCAGAACGCTCCAAGATATCCAGCAGCGGACAAAGTCAACACCTGTTAAACCGTTCGCCATAAAGGCTCTGAGTTTTGATAGTTGTGGTGCATAATTGGACCGTTCTTTGGTAGTCGGCCTCTGAGGAAATGGATGAGTGTTGCTAAGCCGGTGAGGGCGATAACCCGGCAGAGGATTTTCGTCAGTCGGAGATGTGTCTTTGCAGTAAAACCAAGTCTGATTCCAGTCCTTGGGGTGACTATGAAGCTTGGCATGAGGGAAGCTGACATCCTTCCTCTTTTGAATCGCCATCCCACCAAGCTCAGTATTGGGTCCGTCTGTGAACTCTGTGCGATGGTTTAAATAAAAGAAATCCCTGAACAGTTCAACTGTGGGTGCTTCTTGAAGATAGGCCTCACAAAAAACTTGGAAATTGCAAATATTGGACACAGAGTTTGGTCCAATATCTTGAGGGTGGAGTTGGAAACTGGCAAGCACATCACGGAAATTTTTTGAACCGGGAGGGCTAAAGCCTTGGCCCTAATGGTCAGCGAACATGACTACTTCTTCGTCCTTAGGTTCAGGAGGATTCTCCAGACCAGGAACCCCCCACTGGATAACTTCTTTCTTCGCTAAAGCGCCAGTGGTGACACATCCCTCTAGCTGTGCTTCCGTAACCCGGGAAGGAACCCAGTTGCACTCATAAACTTGTTTGGCCATTTCAATGGAAAGCTGAAACATGGTTATTGCCGGTTTAAGATTTATAATGGACAAGCGTATAGCAATGCAAGATAAGCAAAAACAGAGGTATATGCATATTGTTAAACCGGAATCTGATATTGCAAAACTGGAGTTTCATATTACTAAACCGGAGTTTGACAATGGAGAAGGTGCAGAGATAAATGAATCGGCGGTTTAAGTGGGGACTAATGGTACCTACCGGATTATCATTTTTCAAAAAGATAAACCGCCTATATTGGTATGAAAGGTACAGATCTAAAAATACTTGAGTGATGGAAAAACAAGTTTCACAAGTTGGCATGATAATTTCAGATCTGTAGTATGACTGAAAGCTAGAGTATATTCAGATTTAAACTTCACGTGCTTAAGCAGTTCATCAGGTTCAGATGAGTTTTGCTATATAACGAAGATGTTCTAATGAGGAAAAAGGGGATTATGGCTACAGCCGCACAAGAAGTATCAGATCCGAACTAGCTGATGATGCTACTAAGAAGAACAAGGAAGAACGGCGCCGAAGCTCTAATGAACTCTGATGAACACCGAAACCCTAATGGTGGATCTAAGGCAAGGAAAGGAGGACTTACTGATGCTGACGGAATAGCGGAGGAGCGTCGCGCTTCTCTGGTACGGTCAGGTTGATGCAGCGGCCAACGTTCGGGCAGAAGCGAAGGTCGACGGCAGCGGCAGAGCTCCAACGTTAGGGCGACACGAGGAAGAGGACGATGTGAAGGGGCACGAAGGGAAAAAATGAAAAGGACCCTTCGGCTTTATTTATAAGGTGAATGGATAAGTGACAGGTGCGAGAATCGAGGAGCCCAAAGCGGGATATGTGGCAGAGCTGTCGCCTCGATTGTCGGAGGCTCATTAATGAAGGTGAGAGATATACCAATTCTAATAACAGGTGACGTCATGGCGGTTTATCAAGATACTGGAAGATGACATCATGACGGTTTACAAGATTTATGCGAAGATGCTGAAAGAAGAATTTTTCTCAAGTTGAAGATTGACATGAACCAGTTCAAATCA
Source organism: Thinopyrum obtusiflorum (assembly GCA_036873465.1). Taxonomy (NCBI): domain Eukaryota; kingdom Viridiplantae; phylum Streptophyta; class Magnoliopsida; order Poales; family Poaceae; genus Thinopyrum; species Thinopyrum obtusiflorum. Next base: position 7,467 of record JAAAWM010012131.1, on the reverse strand, counting down.
ATCTGGGGCCTAATGTTGGGGATATTACTACTGGGTATAAACCGGCCAGGAGAGGCCGGGTTATCCCCATAATGAGTTATTATACTTGAAGCCCACGAAGACAAAGATGGAGGCGCTTTATGAAGGCCCAGAGCCCAACGGCGGATTAAGGTCTGTAGACATAAATCGACCTTGATATGTAAACTTGCGCTGTAAGATAGAAAGAGTAGAGACAGAGCCGGACATGTTTATGAGCTGGCCTCGGGATCCTGTAAACCGACGGGCGTCAACCCATGTATATAAGGGGACGACCCGGCGGCAGTTTAGAAACAACAAACAACAACTCGAGAGCCAGGCATAGCGGATTCGCTCCCTGGTCATCGAAACCCTAGCAATTCCACAACAACTGGACTAGGCCTTAACCTTCACCGCAAGGGGCCGAACCAGTATAAACTCTCTGCGTCCCTTGTCCGCTTTAACCCCTTAAGCTAACCCGTCGCGATGGCTCCATGACTAAGTCCTTTCTCTAGGACATCTGCCGTGACAAAACCACGACAGGGCCCATTTATTCTTGGGCTCATTTCCAGCATTCGTTTACTTACGGCCCATTACTGTCATTTTCTGCTTGTGGGCCAAATTCAGCCCGTGGTTACAGTAGACCTGTTTGTGGCCCGTTAATACGTTGGGCCATTTTCATGTCAAAAAACCGTTGGGCTGTTTTCATAGAGTTATCAAATACGGCCTATTAACGGCCCGTTATTGTCCACGAATAGTACGGCCCATGATTGGCGAAATGATGATACGCCCCATAGAAGGCCCATGGATCCTACGGCCCGTAAAAGGCCCATGGATCGTACGGCCCGTAGAAGGCCCATGGATCCTACGGCCCGTATAGAAGGCCCATGGATCCTATGGCCCGCAGGAGGCCCATGGATCATACGGCCCGCAGGAGGCCCATGGTTACAACGGTCCGTGTGTTGCCATGATTATTTTGGCCTAGTTTCCAAAAATAGGTTATTGTGGCCACTAGAAAAACACAGAAAAATAACTGCAGTGACTACAAGCAAACAACTAAACAAGACAATAAGGAAATAAATAAGCAAGCAATTAACGCTAGCCTATTACCGCTATTACACATATTACATCCACTGGGCATCAAAGTTTGCCACCAGTGCAAATATAGGGAACAAAGCAGCATATTACATACACTGGCCGTCAAAATTGGCCACCAGTGCAAATAAACGCGGCAGCAAAACAAGAGCATAACTGAAACAACTTCAGAAGAGCTCAAGAAACGTTATCCTGGGTATCCACCATGCTGGCAATAAGCTTAGCAAGCTTAATAGCTTTGTCCTGTTTGGCGGTTAAAATCCTCCAACGCTTGCTGTTGCACCAGAAAGTATGCATCTGAATGCTCCAGGGACTTCCGCAGTCCTTCCGCTTCTTGTCGCAGCACAGCCGATCGATGTCTTTCAGCTTGTAGTTGAGACTCAAGAAACCGAACTGATTCAGACAGTGAGTTTGAATAGCTTGTGCAAGCGGTAGTGGCCAGCAACTCGAACACTAAACCAAGACAGGACTTTGGGGTTGTCTCACTGTCTTCGAGATAGTCTTCCTTAGCTGTTTTATCAGCTTTGTTGGAGACCAACAAGGATGTGTCACTATCCTGAACCTTATCTGCATTACTTCCATTACCATTGCTTAATAAGGCACTCTTCCCCAATATTCTGTCAGCATTCTAAAAGAAGAAATAAGCAGACACATAACAGGTTTAGCATGTACTAGTATATGAAACTCATTTCGGTGAACCAGTTCATTAGTAAGGTGGACAGGATTAAACTATCAAGTCTTCTATTGCCAAGTACTAGTACATAATAAAAGCATCAAACAAACATATATCTATGTCCTATGGTCACTGCATTGTCTTGCCAAATCAAAATAGAGACACGGTTCAAATCATATCAGTTCATGACAAAGCAGCAGTGAAAGAATACAAAGCATGGGAAACTACACGGCACAACAAGATTTCAGATGGGTACCACGGGTCTACATGTACAACAACACTATTGGCTCTGTTGTGATGCTAGTAATGTGCATGATATGAGAAGTCAACTGTATACACAATTGAAATTGAAATCAACAGAGCTATTGATAAGAGCAAGCCTGTTAAACAAACATGCGTGAACATACCTGCTGTGCCATTGGAGTTTCGATTGGATCCTTCAATTTAAAAATAAGTTTGTATGAGTAAATACGGTGATACAAGAGCAAAGCAGTATGCACGATAGCAATCATAGTTAAAAAAGGCGCGCCTAAGCGAGCGCTTAAGCGCGCCTAGGCTCTAGGCGTTGGCAAAACGCATCACGCATAACTACACTTAATCTGTGCATAACTGCGCATAAGCATGCGCTTTGGTCAGTAAAGCGCAAGGCGGTGGCAAAACGCCCAATTAACGCCTAGCGCTTTTTTGAACTATGATAGCAATGGAATCTTAAATTAGAATAGTTGTTCTTCAGGTTTAGGCACTTGTTCTACATGAACAGAGTACAGTAAGACACAAGAATATAGTACTTAAAAATAGAAAATGAGCTCATAGACCTTACCACATTCTTGGTTCGGGACCACTACAGAACAAGGCGGTCCCAGTCATCGTCCAGTAAATGTGTCTCAGGAGAACGTAAGGGAATTTGATGAGTTTCTTTGCCAGTGAAGTACATTTTCTTCAGGTAATTCCGATACTGCCACCAAGCATTCTTGAAGATAGCAGAGGTATTAGCACAGGTTACCTCATCCTGAGTTTCCAAATCGGTCCTTCCCTATAGAGAAAAATGGGAAAATTTGTTGTATTATAACCATCATGGAGGTAGGATGTATGGGACAAAGCAAAGTAATTGCCATGAATAACATTACTTACACATAACTCCTGGACAAACACCTGCAACTGGCATTTTCCTTCATCTTCAGTATAATATTTCCAAGATGGGAAGATACGCACATACGATTTAACAACATCAAATGCGATAGATGCTAAACTATGACTAGCTGGTTGTGCTTCCTCCACAGGAATAGGCGTACTAACTGGTGGAGTTGGGGTTCACCGTGGTAGTACTGGCCCTTTGGGCACTGGAGCTGCCTTACTAACTGCTCTTGTTTGGGAGCTCTGTGGTGGAGATGGTGCTATGTCAACAAGAACTGGGTTACTATCTGCTGGGGTTGGGGTTAGATTGGGTGAAGCTGGTTCCCTGTCCATCGCAGTAGGGGTACAATCTGCGAGAGTTTGGGTTATGTGTGTGCTACCTCTTGATCATGCGTTGGTTTTTCCCTTGAAGAGGAAAGGGTGGTGTAGCAAAGTAGCGTAAGTATTTCCCTCAGTTTTTGAGAACCAAGGTATCAATCCAGTAGGAGGCCACACGCAACTCCCTCGTACCTACACAAACAAATAAGAACCTTGCAACCAACGCGATAAAGGGGTTGTCAATCCCTTCACGGCCACTTGCAAAAGTGAGATCTGATGGAGATGATAATATTTTTGGTATTTTTATGATAAAGATTGAAAGTAAAGATTGCAAAGTAAAAATAGATTGGAAACTTATATAATGGAAAGTAGACCCGGGGGGCCATAGGTTTCACTAGTGGCTTCTCTCAAGATAACATAAGTATTACGGTGGGTGAACAAATTACTGTCGAGCAATTGGTAGAATAGTGCATAATTATGAGAATATCTAGGCATCACTACTAGGAAAAGGCTTATTAGTGGCGCACCTGTTTTGGCCATTAATGGAGCACTACAGGTGCGCCACTATCATCACGCCACTAGTAACATATACTAATGGCGCACCCCTAGTGCGCCATTAGTATACCAGACTATAGTGGCGCACCAGGCAGTGCGCCATTAGTAAGTCACACGGTGCGCCATTAGTATGCCTCCCAGGGGGCCATATTTACCTTGTGCTCTAGGTTACTAATGGCGCACTAACAGATAATGCGCCACTAGTATTTTATAGCAGTGCGCCACTAATGTGCTGTATGGTGCGCCACTAGTATGAATATTAGGAATTATTTTTTTTTTCTTTTCTGATATTTGCACAGGTTACAAAATATATTACTGCACAGAATATAGACAGCAAAACATATAAACAGCAGATTCATCAAATACAATAGAAGATTAGTCTCCGAATACAATTCATCATATTAGCTAGTCTCCGAATTCAAAATACCGAACAAAGTTAGAACATTACAAGTCTCGAGACCGCGAGTAGCAAGTTTGTCTTCACATTACAAGTCGATATCGATCATCTAAACTACCATCACATAGAAGAGAGCTACGGTCATCACGATGAGCATCATCGCGATGAAACTGGTCTTCATCCGGTTCCTCCTCCGCTCCCTCCTCTCTCCCGCTAGATAGCGCGCGTATCTAGCTTCCGCCTCTGCCCTAGTGGTGTACCCTTTGTAACTGTTACCGTTGAAACGGTGAACCTGTCTCTGACACTCCTCCCAGTCGTCGTAGACTCCGGGAACCTTACCCTCCCCCCCCCCCCCCCCCCCCCCCCCCCCCCCCCCCCCCCCCCCCCCCCCCCCCCCCCCCCCCCCCCCCCCCCCCCCCCCCCCCCCCCCCCCCCCCCCCCCCCCCCCCCCCCCCCCCCCCCCCCCCCCCCCCCCCCCCCCCCCCCCCCCCCCCCCCCCCCCCCCCCCCCCCCCCCCCCCCCCCCCCCCCCCCCCCCCCCCCCCCCCCCCCCCCCCCCCCCCCCCCCCCCCCCCCCCCCCCCCCCCCCCCCCCCCCCCCCCCCCCCCCCCCCCCCCCCCCCCCCCCCCCCCCCCCCCCCCCCCCCCCCCCCCCCCCCCCCCCCCCCCCCCCCCCCCCCCCCCCCCCCCCCCCCCCCCCCCCCCCCCCCCCCCCCCCCCCCCCCCCCCCCCCCCCCCCCCCCCCCCCCCCCCCCCCCCCCCCCCCCCCCCCCCCCCCCCCCCCCCCCCCCCCCCCCCCCCCCCCCCCCCCCCCCCCCCCCCCCCCCCCCCCCCCCCCCCCCCCCCCCCCCCCCCCCCCCCCCCCCCCCCCCCCCCCCCCCCCCCCCCCCCCCCCCCCCCCCCCCCCCCCCCCCCCCCCCCCCCCCCCCCCCCCCCCCCCCCCCCCCCCCCCCCCCCCCCCCCCCCCCCCCCCCCCCCCCCCCCCCCCCCCCCCCCCCCCCCCCCCCCCCCCCCCCCCCCCCCCCCCCCCCCCCCCCCCCCCCCCCCCCCCCCCCCCCCCCCCCCCCCCCCCCCCCCCCCCCCCCCCCCCCCCCCCCCCCCCCCCCCCCCCCCCCCCCCCCCCCCCCCCCCCCCCCCCCCCCCCCCCCCCCCCCCCCCCCCCCCCCCCCCCCCCCCCCCCCCCCCCCCCCCCCCCCCCCCCCCCCCCCCCCCCCCCCCCCCCCCCCCCCCCCCCCCCCCCCCCCCCCCCCCCCCCCCCCCCCCCCCCCCCCCCCCCCCCCCCCCCCCCCCCCCCCCCCCCCCCCCCCCCCCCCCCCCCCCCCCCCCCCCCCCCCCCCCCCCCCCCCCCCCCCCCCCCCCCCCCCCCCCCCCCCCCCCCCCCCCCCCCCCCCCCCCCCCCCCCCCCCCCCCCCCCCCCCCCCCCCCCCCCCCCCCCCCCCCCCCCCCCCCCCCCCCCCCCCCCCCCCCCCCCCCCCCCCCCCCCCCCCCCCCCCCCCCCCCCCCCCCCCCCCCCCCCCCCCCCCCCCCCCCCCCCCCCCCCCCCCCCCCCCCCCCCCCCCCCCCCCCCCCCCCCCCCCCCCCCCCCCCCCCCCCCCCCCCCCCCCCCCCCCCCCCCCCCCCCCCCCCCCCCCCCCCCCCCCCCCCCCCCCCCCCCCCCCCCCCCCCCCCCCCCCCCCCCCCCCCCCCCCCCCCCCCCCCCCCCCCCCCCCCCCCCCCCCCCCCCCCCCCCCCCCCCCCCCCCCCCCCCCCCCCCCCCCCCCCCCCCCCCCCCCCCCCCCCCCCCCCCCCCCCCCCCCCCCCCCCCCCCCCCCCCCCCCCCCCCCCCCCCCCCCCCCCCCCCCCCCCCCCCCCCCCCCCCCCCCCCCCCCCCCCCCCCCCCCCCCCCCCCCCCCCCCCCCCTCTTTCTTCGACTGACGGTCCGAGTCGAAATACGTGGCCGTGGAATATTTCGGTCTTAAGAGGATGAGTGTGCAATGTGTGTCACTGCACAAAACACGGAATGTTAGAAAAAAAAGGAACGATCGAAATCTAAGAAATCATATGTTACGGGGCGGTGAGGGGATGACTTACTCAGGAAAGTAAGGCACGAGGAAGTTATCCTTATCTGGGTTTGCCAGAATGACGCCTTCGAGGTATGAACTCGCGACTTGCCGGTCCCCAGCGCTGCCCAAGATCTTGGCACGCATGTAGAAGGGGTCGACTATCACGATGTCCGGGGTCTTGTCTCTAATGATCCGCATCTCCACACTCAGCGAAAATAGCCGAACGAAGGTGTAGTGCAGCGGATGAAGGTTAAACATAGCGAAGATATCATCAAACCGCAGGATGATCATACCCCTGATGGCGCTATCCACAAAGCCCTTGCCCTCTGGCACCTTGGCCACGAAAACCGAGTATGCCACATCATTCTCTCGGAGACGCCGTCATGCAGACTCCGCATAGCACCGGTTGCAGCATTGAGCAGATTAGTCGGTAGCATCGGCCTACCCGCCACATGCACCCTCCTCGAGATATCCTTAGGTGAAGGTGGCCCGTCCTGAGCACGGATCGTACTCGGTGCCGGCTGGCTCGCACCCTTGTTACTCTTTCTTTTCCGTCCCTTCTTCTTCTGCTATAATGGGATCGAGTTCTGCTCAGAGACATAAGTATGCAACAAAAGGATCGGAAGAGAAAAGCAAGACATTAATAGCACGATTCATGGCCCTACTAATAAATAGCATCGATTACATATAAGTTGAACGACTGTCCAAACCAAAGAGGCATACAAGTTCATTAAAGTTTAATTACAACATGAGCTAATCGATATTTCAGAACTACATAGCATCAGTACTTTCAACTCGACTCAGGGACCGAAGCGTGGATGAAGCCGCCGTCTGTCGTGATGGTCATGAAATCGCGGGCGTTGTCAGCCTGCATTTGTAGCGTTGTTTCTATCTCACTGTTGGACAGTGGATATCTAAGGTAGAACTGCCCCGAGGTACGAAGGACATCTAGATGGATGATTTCCGCAAACTCCGACTGGATGCGAAAGAATTCTTGTCTGATGTCCGCGTCCTGGATTGCCGACAAGCGTGCGGCCCAATCTTTGAGATTATTTGGTAGCAGAAGGTGATTATGGTCCCGTACGATCGCCCGCATGTGATGGAGGGCGTAGTAGGCATCCTTCTGACCGCCAGGCGGCTGCTTGACGCAGGGGAACGTCGTATTGTGGGTGAACACGTGCTTGCCGTACCTACGAATTGGCCTGCTAAAGGTGCCTCCAGATCTGGCGTAGCCGGGGAGAACATCATCAAGAACTTTCTT